>LR999964.1:90338971-90871471 GCA_905220375.1 Tachina fera
ATTGGTTCGAGAGAACATATATTATTAGTATTAAAAGGGTAGTGCGTTTTTTCGAAATAAAATTTATTACCTAGGATTTCTAAATATTCAAGTTGGTTATTTATTATCGCCTTAAGGGGTACCAGAAAATTTTGGCCTATTATTGCATCGTATCTATCATTTTGAAAATCAACAATCTTCCAACTGAGTGTTCCCAAACAACAAAATTCTTTGGGAAAAGGTGTAACCAATTGAGAACATATTTCACCAAATCTATTCAAGGTTCGATATCTGATTGGTTTAACAAGTTTCTGCTCCGGGTAATTTTCAATTAATTTATTTCGTTTTATTACACTAGTTGTAGAACCCGTATCCATAAGGCTTCTAATTCTCTGTTTTCCTATTGATATTATTACTATAGGCAAGTTGGTATTTGAGGCGGTATCAGAAAATTTACTTCACTTTCCTGATGAAAGGTACCTATTTCCATTGGCTCCGGTCCTTCGCCATAATAATTCCTTCGGCGTTCTTGTCCACTGTTATAACAATTTCCGTTCTGATCATTTTTCCTCTGGTTTGAAAAACCTGACTGCTGTGTATTATGATAATTTCTATTATGACTAGATCCCATCTGTAACCTATCATTGATGTTGTTCCTATTTTGGAATCCTCCATTACTTGATATTTGAGTATTATAATTGAAATTGTTTTTATTTTGAAATCTATTATTACTTGACGTGGGGAAATTATAATTGCTATTGTTTTTATTTTGAAATCTGCTAGTATTTGACGTTGTTAAATTATAATTGAAATTGGTTTTCTTTTGAAATTCGCTATTATGCGGCATGAAATCCTGCCAAATCTTCTTAGGTGTTTGCCTGTTCATTTTTGCAAAATCTTTATTTTTCGAGTCTGTTCTATGACCAAATGCTATTGCTCTAGTATCATATAGAAGCTTAAGTTTCGTATATTTTGACATTATACTAGTCAAAGCTTCATCTTCACCTATATGGGCCCTTATTGGTCCATCTATTTTTTCAATCATCAAGTCAACCAATTCCCTGTCTACACAATTAGGATTATATATTGACGGTCTTCTTACATCTAATTCATATAATTCATTTATTTCATATTTAACCTTAGTAAATATATCGAAAAGTTCACTTAAGTTACTCACTTTAGCATTTCTAGCAAAATTAAAAATCTCTCCATAAGTTCTCCTCGGCTGCAAGCCTTTTAAAAGCTGATTTTTTATTTGTTCCCAAGTTGCTCCGTCTGTCAGCTCTCTAACCATTTTGCCCGCATCTCCTTCCAGTTTTTCGTTCGTCACTATCCTCAACCCATAAGCAATGAGGTCATCATTACCGCCTGCCAAAGCCAATGTCGATTCGACTGACATTATAAACTGCCTTAGATTATGATCTTTGTCTAACGGCCTTATTCTCCTAAATTCGGCTATTATGTGTTCTGGTTTCAGATAAAACCCTTGAACTTGATTCTGCTGAACCTGCTGTTGTTGATTTTGCGATTGCTGTTGTTGATGCTGCATTTGTATCTGCTGTTGTTGATGTTGCGATTGCTGTTGTTGATGCTGCATTTGTATCTGCTGTTGTTGCTCTAGTTGTTGATGTTGTAATTGTATTTTCAGCTCCTGCTGTTTTAGAACCATTTCAAGTTCTACAATTCTTTGCTGCAATTCTTCTTCCATGTTTATATGGCGATTTTCGTCGAATTTTTGTTTTCTATTCATTAAGGTTAGGTTTTTTTTGTATATCTTTTTTTTATTATTTAAACTTTGTTTTTTTTTCTTTTAACTTTTATTTAATTATTAGTTATGTTAGAGATTTAATTATTTGTTCTTTATTATTAATTTCTTTAGAAATTAATTCCGTTTCCGACTGCGCCAATAATGTGTCGATTAAATTAATCAACTTTATTTATTTAATGGAATCTTAAGACTAAAATTTAAAAAATATCTTAGATCTAACTTAAGCTAAGCAACGCAAGAACTTTATGCTTACGTTGCTGTCTGGCAAAGTGTGGGAAAGGAAATAAAAATGTAATCCTAAACTTTAAGGTTTCCCTACACCTTACCAGCACCTATAATTAGTTGCACATGTAACTCGCACGAAGGGTTCCGTACGGGCACGAGATATGTAATTCAATACGAACAATATAAACTATAATTTTGGCATTTTTTTTGTTTTTATGTTTTTTCGGTTTTAAGCGTTTTTTAGTTTGGGGGTTTTTTGAATTTATTGGCGCTTTCTGAGTTTTGGCACTTTTTTCACGTTTTGGCGATTTTTTTTTTGGTTTTTGAAGTTTTTTTGAATTTTGGCAATTTTTTTTTTATTTTGGCGTTTTTTTTATTTTGGCAATTTTTTTATTTTAGCGATTTTTTTTAATTTGGCGTTTTTTTTTCATATAGGTTATTTTTTTTTTGGTTTTGGCGATTTTTTTTTTAGTTTGGGCACTTTTTTTTCGTTTCGATGATTTTTTCAGTTTTTGGCGTTTATTTTAAATTTTGGCAATTTTTTTCGTTATAGCGATTTTTTTAAATATGGCGACTTTTTTAATTATGGCGATTTTTTTTTCACATAAATAATTATTTTGGTTTTGGCGCATTTTTTTTTGCGTTTTGGCGATTTTTTTCGGTTTTTGGCGTTTTTTTCATTTTGGCCATTTTTTATCATTTAAACGATTCTTTCGAATTTGGCGATTTATTTTAGTGCTAGAATTTTTTTTTTAATTTTGTCGATTTGGCGATTTTTTTTAAATTTTTGGCGATTTTTTTCAGGTTTTGGCGATTTTTTTCGGTTTGGGGATTTTATAATTTTCGGATTTTTTAGTTTAACCGGTTTTGAAAATTTCAAGAGTTTACCTCCTACGGTCTCCAAGATATAGCAAGTTGTCAAAATTACATTGTCAAAATTGCATTAAATGATGGACCACCCTTTAATTAAAATTTTTTAATATTTTAATGTTTATTGTTGTTGTAGTGGCCAAGGTTCTACATACTCTGTCCAAATTTCAGGTCCGTAGCTCTTACGGTTCCTGAGAAAATATCGTGTGACGGACAGGCGGACAGACGGATAGCGTATCGAAAACAATAAGGTTCTTTTTTTTACCTTTGGTGTACGAAACCCTAAAAAGCACTCTTCAAAACTTTAAATTTTCGCATTAGCTTGTGTATCGATAACAGCCAATATACTTATTTTTGCGATTTCATATACAATAACTGTGGCTTACAATGGCTTTGCTCTTTTCACCAATTTAAAACATTTAAATGTCTAGAGATACGCTTCATAAGAACGTGTAAAGGAGAATAAAAACGTGTTTATAAAAAAAAGTTAATTGAAATAAATTTTTGAAATTTTATTTTTGGTGGGAATCGGTATACCGGTACATACCGTTATAGACCTAACCAGTGTTCCTTATACCGGTATTTTCTAACCGAAATAGATTTCGGTATCGGTATCGATACCGGTATTTAATTATAGCGGTATTTGATTCGGTATCGGTATTTTTACTATACCGTTTGCCAACCTTGATATTCATACATTTTCATACATGTGTGTGTAAATTCCCTCAACAGTATGCAAAGTTCATATTCATACACTCTTGATTCACAAAAGCGCACTTCTGTGCAATAAATTAATTTACTAAAATTAATTTTTTTTAGACTCTAGAGAGAGGTTGTATTTAATGAAACATTTGCTTGGACAAATAATTCAAAACGAACTAAAAGTCATTTCATTCATCAAGAGGTGAATCAATTACTTAAAAAAACACATAAATCATATTCGTACATAACATTTAGCTTAAGAAATCAAATTAAAAACTAATGCAATTAATTATAAAAGAAAAAATAATCCGTCTAACAATAGTTTTCAATACAGTAATATGAACTTTGTTTCTTATGTAGAAAATTTTGTTATTTTCTATAAAATTAATGACTGGATTATCCTTTTGATTATTTGATATATTAAATGGGACCACAATGTATAAAATCATACAAGAATGGTTTTTTTTGTAACAAAAAGTTTTTCTTTTTTAAACTTTTAGGTTTGCATACCGTATGTATTTTCTAATGGATTTCCAATTCAGCAGATAAAATTCCAAGCTTTTTTTGATTGCAAAAACGATCTTATGTGAGATACATGTATGCATACATTTTTACATGGCTCCATATATAAAATCTCATATTTATATATGGATCCACATATGAAGAGCTTCATAATTAAATGTTCATATATGAGTTTATTTGTTATAATAAATATCATATATTAGTCCATATATTAGTTCCTATATAATAGTTTTGCCATGTATAATCCCATATATTTCCATACATGAATTCATACATATTCATATATAGTTATATACATTCATATATTAAAAATATATGGGACATATATAATTTTTTTAGCTGGGTATTTAATTTTGACAACTTGCTATATCTTGAAGGTAAAATCTTGAAATTTTTAAAAACGGTGTATGAGAATTTCAGTAAATGAAACGATTTGAACTTTTATTTTTTTATTTTAATTCTTTACTTTTTTAAATTTATAATTCATTAAACTTATTTCCGCTAAATTTACTGTGATCTTATAATTCTACTTTTTTTATTTCATTTCTTTTTAATTTAAACCGTGCATACTTAGTGCAGGCGACAATGTAATGTGTAATAATTTTTCAAAGCTAAAAGCAATGAGAAGATCATACCATGGATGGTATGATTTTCTACCTGCTGTTTTTTTATAATATTATAAGTTTTGTTTTACACACTAAGTACATAAAAGTTAACTGCTTTTATATTTAATCTTATGTAAATATGATAAGGAGAGCAAAACCAATATAATTACTGAGAGAGAGAGATTCTGAGTTAATATACTTACTACAGGGGTCGCGATTAGGGCAAATAACAATAGTTAATATATGTGATATATTGTACAATATGTCCCATACATTTTCCCCCACTAAGAACGATTGTTCTTAATTCCGCTCAAAGCTTTCATCGGCAATAGTAGAATGGTGTGATATGTCATCACTGCTGGGAAGAAAGCAGATTTTAGCTATAGGGCGTTTTACGTATTTTCCGTTGAAATATAAAGTGACGACACGAACATGTCCATCTGGACCTGGATGAATTTCTTCCACTCTAGCTAGTGGCCATGAACCAGGCGAAAACCGCTCATGTAATACCAGTACAATATAACCAACCTGTGCCTCTCTTTGAATAGCATTCCATTTAGGCCTGGACTGCAGGCGGCAAAGGTACTCCTTTGACCAGCGCTGCCAAAAGTGTTGTCTTAGTTTTTCAACTTCTTTCCATCTTGTCAAACGGTCAATACTGGTATCGAGCAGATCTTCTTCGGGTATGCAGGTTGTGGGCTCGCCAATCAAAAAATGAGCAGGCGTCAAAACGCTGAAATCAGATGGGTCGTTTGAAAACGGGCATAGTGGCCTGGAATTCAAACAGCTTTCAATTTGACACAAAAGAGTTGATAGTTCTTCGTAAGAAAGCAGGCGATCTCGCATTATGCGGCGTAGGTGATGTTTCGTTGCCTTCACTCCTGCCTCCCATAAACCTCCGAAATGTGGGGAAGCATCAGCCAACGAGGTTCTAGATCGGTTATGAATAGCATGCAGCTCTTTGGAGGCTCCTACAAATGTGGTTCCGCAATCTGAATATAAGTCAGTGCAAGGTCCTCTCCGAGAGATGAATCGCCTAAAGGCGGCCAAGAAGGCATCAGTAGTGAGACTAGAAACGACTTCTAGATGCATTGCTTTGGTGCACATGCATATGAAAAGACATATATATCCCTTGCTTGTTGAACTTTTCCGCAAATTTGATTGTTTTAGGATAATAGGGCCCGCATAGTCTAATCCACTATGCTTAAACGGCCTTGCGGGCTGTATGCGCACTGATGGCAGATTACCCATGATTTGCTCTGAAGCTCTCACAGTATACTTCAAACAGATTACACATTTCCTTTTTACAGCTGTAGCAATAGCTCTTGCAGATAGAATCCAATAGTGTGTCAGGACGTATGCTTGCATTAATTGCACACCACCATGAAGGGTTTTGAAATGTGTATCTGTAAAAATAAGAAAAGAAATGGGATCCTTTTTAGATAATAAAATGGGATATTTTTTATGGAAAGTCAAGTCTGCATTTTTTATTCTGCCTCCCACACGAAGAATGCCATCATGGTCGAGAAAAGGCTGAAGGTTAGAAATCCTGCTATTACCAGGGATTGGTTTTTTCTTCAAAAGACAATTTATTTCGGTGTGAAATGTAATCTGCTGACACTGCTTTACTACTTTCAACTTGGCTCTTTTTAATTCTGCCGTCGTGAGGTACTTGGTTGCGCTAAACGCAGTTTCGGAGGTGGCGCTTTCACCACTTCTCTTCTTTATAATGATGTCTTTCAATTTCTCGTACCAGCGAAATATGTATGCTGTTACTCGCAGTAATTTTGAAAAAGAGCAAAACTTTGAAAAGAAGTCAGGATAACTTATTTCTTGATCTGTTGTCGTTGATAATATGTTCACGTTGATTTCAGTCGAATTTAGTTGCATGGTATTTCTGAACTTTGTTGCTGGCCAATTTTCAGGAGGATCTGACAGCCAATGAGGACCTTTCCACCAAATGGTATATGATTTAAGTTCTTGTGGCAGCAAACCTCGTGTTGCACAATCCGCAGGATTTTCCTTACTAGGAATGTATCTCCAATCACAAACATTTGTCAATCGTTGGATTTGTGAAACACGATTGGCTTCGTAAACTGGTAGACTCGAAGATTGACATCTGATCCAATTAAGAACTGTAGTGCTGTCTGACCAATATGTGATTTGATTAACCTTGAGGCCAATACTGAGCTTGACTTTATTTGCAAGTTTAGCAGCTAAAACAGCGGCGCATAGTTCTAATTTAGGAATTGTGCGTACCTTCAGTGGCGCCACTTTCGTTTTTGTTTGGACAAGATGGACGTGAACAGTACCGTTTTCAGCTACAGTCCTGATGTATAAGACAGCAGCAAATGCCTGCTTGAAGGCGTCACAGAAGGCTTGCAAATCAGCCGTGGCTGTTGAAATACAGTTGAACCATCTTGGCACACGCATCGTTTCGATATCCTTTAAAGCAGTACGAAATTTTGACCATTCGTCACTTAACTCTTTTGGCAAAACGTCTGCCCAGTCGAGTCCTTCTCTCCATAGCCTTTGAAACATAATCTTGGCCAGTATAGTGGTGGGTGCTAACCAACCAAGTGGGTCAAACAATCTGGCCGAATCTGAAAGTACACTACTTTTTGTTATTTTATCAGAAAATGTGTAATTGATTTTGAAACAAAAGGTATCAGTTTTTGGGTCCCATGATAACCCTAAAGCCTTCACCATATCATGGTTCTGGAGTTGAAAATCGTTGTTTGTTGCCAAGAATTCGTGGGGAATATGTTTCAAAAGTTGAATTGAGTTCGAATTCCATTTACGCAAATTGAATCCGGCACTATGTACAGGGTGGCCCAGAAAGACCGAAGTGGTGTGAATTCCTTATAACTTTTTATTTAAGACATATTTTTTTAATTTTTTGTTTTTTAAATACAGTAAATTTATAGGGAATATTTTTAGATTAGTTATTAAAAATTGTATCCCGCAAGTGGTGGCCATTTTCTGCTTCGCACAAATGTGCTCTTTCCATTTCCATTATTCATAACTTATTTATGAGTGACGAAGCCCATTTCCAATTAAATGGATTTGTTAACAAGCAAAACTTTAGGATATGGGCTAAGGAAAACCCGAGAGTACTTCATCAACGACAATTACACCCAGTTAAGTGTACTGTTTGGTGCGGTGTTTCTTCAGAAAGGATCATTGGTCCATATTTTTTGGAAAATGAAAGAGATGTCGCCATTTCCATCAATGGTGATCGATATCGGGCCATATTGGAAAATTTTGTAAGGCCAGCCGTGGAATACCATCCGCAAATATGGTTCCAACAGGATGGAGCCACAGCGCACACTCCGAGGGCCACAATGGCTATTTTACGCGACATCTTTGGGGAAAGAATAAATTCGCGTAGAAGCAATTTTAATTGGCCTCCGCGTTCCCCGGATTTAACCGCTCCAGACTGTTTCCTTTGGAGTTATTTAAAAGGGAAAGTTTATGTTAATAAGCCTAGGACTATTGAGGAATTAAAACCAATATTCCAGACGAAATTAACAACATAACACCGGAAGTTTTGCGAACGGTCATGGAAAATGTGTTGAAAAGAGATCATTTGTGCGAAGCCGAAAATGGCCTCCACTTGCGGGATATCATTTTTAACAACTAATCTAAAAATATTCCCTATAAATTTACTGTATTTAAAAAACAAAAAATTAAAAAAATATGTCTTAAATAAAAAGTTATAAGGAATTTACACCACTTCGGTCTTTCTGGGCCACCCTGTAGTAGTGAACGGAGCTGTTTTTGTAGTTGAATTGATTCAGCTATAGTATCAGCTCCTGATATTACGTCGTCTACATAGGTATCGGATTGAAGAACTCTGCTGGCCCTAGGATGCGTTGTAACTCCATCTGCAGCGATTTGTTTTAGCACTCTTAAGGCTAGGAAAGGTGCACACGTTGTCCCATAGGTTACTGTTTTTAATTTGTAAATATTTAAGTCGTTGGTATTTTCGTCGCGCCACAAAATACATTGGTATTGTTGGTGCTCTTCACTAATGCTAATCTGTCTAAACATTTTTTCTAAGTCTGCAGTGAACCCAATTTTAAAACGTCGCCAGCGTGTAATTATTTCTGGCAAATCATTTTGCAATGCCGGACCAGGGCTGAGCTCTTCGTTCAAGGATTTTTGCGAAGTTGATTTATTGCTGCCATCGAACACCACTCGAAGTTTCGTAGTGGCACTGCTTTCACGTAGAACACCATGATGTGGGAAAAAGAAACAATTAGTGGGCAAATCTTGAGGATATTTACCAATTTTCTCCATGTGGCTTAGAGCTAAGTATTCTGCAATAAAATCTTTGTAGGCCCGTGCATATTGTGGTCGTAACTTAAATGTGGATTCCAAACGTTTAAATCTTTTTAGCGCACTGTAATCAGTATTATTAAAAACAGGTAAATTGTTTCCGAACAGCAAATTTTTAAAAGATAACTGCACAGTGAACCGACCACCACTATCACGCTTGTAAGTTGCTACAAAAAACGCTTCACACAACTCTTCTTCTTGCGACCACTTTCTTTCTTCTATCAGCTCCTCTTGTTCCCAGAAAAGTCGTAGTTGATTTTCCAAGTTACAGTTATTTACGTTTACTTGCTGGTCGGTATAACATTTTCCGGTTGGTCCAGAAACGAGCCATCCGAAATGACTTTCTTGTAAATAGACACTATTAGGAAATTTGTATGAATTATCTAGTAAAATCTCCCCATACACGTCACTACCGAGTAAAATATCAATTTTTGATGGCAGGTAAAAAGTTTGATCCGAAAGAGAATATTGTTGTAAATTTGGCAAATAGTTTTTGTTAAGATTTGATGGTTTGTATGAGGTTAATTTGTTTATTACCAGAGCATCAAGTTCTAAACAGAAGTCTGTGTGATACGATGACATTAACTGTAGGGATACATAATAATGAATTAATGTTTTGTTGTTTCCTCCAATACCAGTTACAGCTGTGTCGTTTATTTTTTGTTTGTTTAATTGTAATAAATTACATAGTTCTGTTGTTACGAATGATGCTTGAGAACCTGGATCCACAAGAGATTTTACGATATGTTTACCTTTTTTGTAGTTTATCAAAACATTTGCTGTAGCTAGCAGTACTTGACTATGTCTGTTAATTCTGACCGAAGAAATGTTCGAGCTGTAATGTTCGGTTGGAGTAAAGGTCTGCGCTGACTGTTGATTAACATTTTCTGTAGTAGTAGCAGTAGTAGTTTTAACATTCCTAGTTTGATGTATGTTTTGATGTTCTGTTGAGTAAGCAGTATGTAAAATAGTGTGATGATTTTTTTTACATTCTTGGCAGCGTGCAGAGGATTTACATTGATTTGCGCAGTGTCCAGTATGTAAACAGTTCGGACAAACATTATGTTGATTAATAATCTTCCTTTTTTCTGCTGGAGGCAGCGACGAAAATTTAAAACATTTATACAGCGAATGCCGACGTTGGCAGCAAGGGCACGAAGCAGTGTCGACAGTTGAAGTATTAGCGTACAAAGATCTTCTATATGACTTTTGATTTGGTGGCTTTTTTGCACATGTTGTTTTTTCACGTATTAACGGTGAGGAAGATTCTTCGACTGATTCCAGAGTTCTAAAAGCCATTTCTAAAAAATTTAACATACTTGTCATTGAAGGAATTGTAGTACTAGAATTGATGGATTGTTCCCATTCCTTTTTTGTTTGTCTGTCTAGTTTTTGGCTGATCAAGAAAATTAGCATTGCATCACCGACCACGACGTTAAGGGCTTTCAGTTGTGATATTGAAGAACGCGTAGTGTCAACTAAATCTTTTATACTTTTAAAAGAACCATCTAACGGTGGGATACTTACAAATCTCTTGAATATTTGGTCAGTTATTTTTCTCGTATTGTGATACCTTTCTTCTAGTGCTTTCCACGACGCTTCATAGTTACCTTCTGATGCCGGATATTGATTTATAATCTCAAGAGGCGATCCCTTACACGACCCTTTAAGGTAAAAATATTTTTGTATTCCTGTGAGGGACTGATTCTGGTGTACCAAAGTCAGAAACATGTCGTTGTAGGGGATCCAGTCAATGTAGTCGCCACTAAAAGTTGGTATTTCAATTTTTGGTAGCCTTGCACTTGAAGCAACTGAAGTGTTCGGCGTGTTGGACGAAACAAACGTACTTGTCATTTGACCTTGTGATGTAGTGGGTTCGGTTGATAAATCTAAAAGCTTTGTTTTGAATGTTAAATATATCTCGAAAAACTCATAATAATAGTCATCCTTCAGATAAGGCACATCTTTTTCGGCGATTGACTTCTCCAGGGCCATTTCACATATTTGTTCGTGGTCTTGTTTGAAGTTTTTGTACGTTTGTTCAACTTCTTCTAGAAGACTAAGGATATAACCTTTAGTTATATATTGAGTAGACCTTGTCTCGAACGATTCTAACAATCGTTTCAGATGACGAAATGTTTTATGCTGCAATTCCACTATAGTTGAGATGTGCTCCATTTTGTAGACGCGAAAGTAAGTAAAGTTTTGGTTATATTTGTAGAAATATAATTAAACCAATATGTCAAAATTACTAGAAATGAAATAAACTGCGTGCTGTAAATATGTTGTAATGACGTATGTAATTATATCCACGTAGGCGGAGTACAGTTTATTAAGTGGTCAAGACGTTTGATAACTTGTCTTGAATTTATAATATTTTGTTTTCTATCAAGCAACGGATAGAGTCCCGGGTTTCGGCACCATAATAATGTATGAGAATTTCAGTAAATGAAACGATTTGAACTTTTATTTTTTTATTTTAATTCTTTACTTTTTTTAATTTATAATTCATTAAACTTATTTCCGCTAAATTTACTGTGATCTTATAATCCTACTTTTTTTATTTCATTTCTTTTTAATTTAAACCGTGCATACTTAGTGCAGGCGACAATGTAATGTGTAATAATTTTTCAAAGCTAAAAGCAATGAGAAGATCATACCATGGATGGTATGATTTTCTACCTGCTGTTTTTTTATAATATTATAAGTTTTGTTTTACACACTAAGTACATAAAAGTTAACTGCTTTTATATTTAATCTTATGTAAATATGATAAGGAGAGCAAAACCAATATAATTACTGAGAGAGAGAGATTCTGAGTTAATATACTTACTACAGGGGTCGCGATTAGGGCAAATAACAATAGTTAAGATATGTGATATATTGTACAATATGTCCCATACAAACGGTAAAACTAAAAAATCCGAAAATTATAAAATTGCCAAACCAATAAAAATCGCAAAAAATTTAAAAAAAAGTGTCAAAACTAAAAAAAGGGCCTGAATGAAAAAAGTCGCTAAAATGAAAACACGTAAAAAAAATCTACATTACCAAAAGTGTCAAAACAAAAAAAAAAATTACTGAAATAGAAAAAAAGATCAAACACCGAAAAAACCACAAAAAATTAATTGCATATATAAATAAAAAATTGCAAAAATTAAAAAAGTCGCTAAAATAAAAAAATCGTTAATATTAAAAAAACCAAAAAAAATCAAAACCCAAAACGAGAAAAAAGTGCCAAAATTAAAAAAGCGCAAAAAACCCAAAAACTAAAATAAAACTTGAAACCGAAAAAAACCCAAAAACGGAAAAAAATCCAAAACTATATTTTTTATAGGCTAAAGTTCGTATAGAATTACATAACTAGTGTCCGTACAGAACCCTTCGTGCGCGGGTAAACGTCGCACTGCACTGAATTTATTTTAAATTTTAGTTAATGTGATTTGTAAGCGAGTAATGAAATTTGGTAATCAGAAAAGTAAGTCATTATATGGCAAGTAGTTCTGTTGGTAGTGTGTAATTTTTTGCTGAGTACATGTAGATATGTACATATGTAGGTATACATACTATATAAAATAATTCTGAGTTTTTGCAACAAACAAGTTAATATTCTTTCCTCTATACGTTTGCTTGCATGTTGTTGCTGTTTTAGTACAATAGAGTACAACAAACAACTGAAGATTATTCTTTTAACACAATTGGTAGCATATTGTTGTTGTTGTAGTTCTTCATTTCAATACAGCATACATACACTATTATGGAAGCGAATACGAATATTTCAAACCATATTCGCGAATACTAATACGAATATTTGAAACGATATTCGCTAATACGAATACGAATATTATATGCAATATGAAATATTAAAAAATTCTTATGAAAAAGGACTTCACATTCTTGTTGGCGTACTTTAAAGTTAATAAAAAGTACCCAAAATTTTAATGATCGTCATTAAATAATTTTAGAAAATGGTACAAAGTACAAATTTCTATAAAAAATTAATGTATTTGTTCAAACTAAAATGTTAAGTCATTTATTTAAATTTCGTTTAGGATTTATGCATTTATTTATTTAAATTCTTTGGAAAAATATTAGTATTAGTATTCGCCTGAATTTGGCGAATACGAATACACTCACATTCGCGTTCGCTGAATTGGCGAATACGAATACATTCGAATTCGCCTGAAAATGACCGAATATTCGACAATTCGAATACGAATACCAATATTTGTTGCATCACTAGTATGTATGTATGACTGTTTATACCTTTAGTTTTTTTTATAACACTACACATTCAGTGCAAACAAACAGCGGGAAAAGACAAGAGTACGGATGCTTTCTAAAAGGCCTCTGGACTCCTTCTTTTGGATGTACAAGGCCTGTTCGCCCAATCCCATCTTCATATATTTTTACACATGTTGTCATTGCGAGGTAGGCCTTCAGTTCCCGCTTTCTTCGCAGATATTCTAAAAGGCCTTCCAGAAAATGGCTGTTAAAAGGCCATCCATAGAATTGCTGTTAATGGCCTTTCAGAGAATGGCTGTAAAAAGGCCTTCAAATAAAGAGGTTTAATAAAGGTTTTCATTTGCTGGGGCATGTATCTCAAAACTTACAAGTGTTGAAATACAAGTAAAATATTTGTGAAGATACATACATACAAACTAGTGATGCACGAATGTTCGTATTCGTATTCGAATTGTCGAATATTTGACCATTTTCAGGCGAATACGAATGTATTCGTATTCGCTAAATTCAGGCGGATGTGAATACGAATGTATTCGTATTCGTCAAATTCAGGCTAATACGAATATTTTTCCAAAGAAATTAAATAAATAAATGCATAAATCCTAAACGAAATTTAAATAAATTACTAAACATTTTAGTTTGTACAAATACATTAATTTTTTTATAGAAATTTGTGCTTTGTATCATTTTCAAATATTATTCAATGACGATCATTAAAATTTTGGGTACTTTTTAATATTTCATATTGCATATAATATTCGTATTCGCATTCGCGAATATCGTTTCAAATATTCGTATTCGCGTATAACGTTTGAAATGTTCGCATTCGCGAATATCAAAAATTGACATTCGTTACATCGTGAAATACAAACATATTTATGTATGTACATATATTTTATATGAATACAAAATATTTTCCCAAACGTTTTACTTGTATTCCAGCACTTGCAAGTTTCGAGAAACAGGGCCGAGGTATTCAATATACACACCAATATATATAGTCTTTTGATGTTTATTTTGAAAGAAAACTTTGGATAATAAGAATAGGCATACAAAATATTGATCGAAAAAACAACTGTCTTATTTAACGTATAAAACTCAACAAAAACAATTTACGTTTTCTTTTGCTTAATTTTTCTGTATTTGGCATTTTTATGTGGAATTTTGTTTTTTATAACGGCATCTGAATTCTTTTGATTAGGCTTTGGCAAAAAAAGGAAAAGAATATACCTTACTCCTTTTGTTCTCCCTTATAAAAGGGAATGTGAAATGTGTATCCTATCTTTTTTTACTAAGCAGCTTTCGTTTGCTTTTGTTCTTGCAAAAAAAAGAAGAAAACAAAAAATTTTACTCCTTCCCTTCTCCCTTCTTATAGAAGGGAATGTGGAATGTGTACTTCATCTATTGTGTAGAAAAGCCGAGGCCCTCTATAAGGCATTCCTT
Organism: Tachina fera; assembly: GCA_905220375.1. Taxonomy (NCBI): domain Eukaryota; kingdom Metazoa; phylum Arthropoda; class Insecta; order Diptera; family Tachinidae; genus Tachina; species Tachina fera. Next base: position 90,353,672 of record LR999964.1, read on the forward strand.
AGCAGTTTGATAATGGTAATGAAATCGAAAAAATTCCTGAACAGGCCTTTAATAAGAAGGTCTTCTAAGTTTTACCGCTGGGCACATTCGTTGCATGCACACGCATAAGAATGTTCTCCAAGCAAAGCACAAAGAAAATGCCTATGTAAAGGTGACAAAAAGGAGTTTTATAGGAAACAATGCTTATTAAATATTATGTTTAAATAGAGTGAATATAATCCATATTCAATCAAGCTTCAGCAGCTGAATGGCTAGCGAAGTTAGTCAGAAATTATAATATTCTTGGTTCAATGCATGGTAGTTTTTTAAGAAATTTTAAAAATATATGATGAAACTACTTATATGTATATAGAACTTTCTGAGAACCGACTATTTTTTTTATTTCCATAACCAATTGTGCTAAGACCAGTGCGATCGTTTCAGTCCAACTCCGAGCTCTCTAACTTGTTTGGGAGCTCCAAAAATCGCATTTCAGGCGACCCATAGGAAGTCCGTACAGAGAGTCGGACATACAGAAGTTACAAAAATCTGGACAAACCTATTTATACCATTTGCCATTTTTGGTGAAGGGTGTAATAAATAACAGCCACCCTCATATACATATATAAAATTGGATATAGAACTTTAAATTGTTAAATTTAATTTAGCCCTGAGGATGGCCGGTTACAATAAGTAGCTTAGTTCCGGAGGAGAAGGTAAATAGTTGCTTCCAGCTGTCACACTTATCGGTTATGAGGTTTCAATTTCAAATAGAATAATATTTTTATTAGTTAATTTAGTTATTATTGTTCGAACTTCACTTATTTCTATATTTAACAGGATAAAGTTCGTATTGCCTTGTAAGCCAAATTACATGTGATAATTATTAATGAACAAATATAACACCAAAGTTAGTTGTAAATATTCTGACAACAACACATAGTTGAACGGAACAGCTAGCCGTTTTCCAAGGCCACTAAACCTTCATTATCAGAATTCTGTGTTTGGTCCACTGGGTGTTGATGTATATTTCTGCCTATTATACGAAACTTTTATGCAAATGGAATATGTGAATTGTTTTGATTCTTCGTATTTCAATTTGCTGAAAGGTGTTTTGTAATTAAAGATCAAATTTACCATCTCTAATTTTACAACAGTCTCACGATTGTCGTTTGTTCTTTACTAATTATGCACATTTTAGTTAATTTGCTTAATTTGTTCTACTTAAGACAAACTTTTTTGGTTTGTTACTATTAAGTATATTTGTTTAATTTTTGCTACAAGCCCATGACTATTAATTTTAGTTAATTAAATTATTGTTGTTCGAACTTAATTTTTTTCTATATTTAACAGGCTGAAGATCGTATCGTCTTGTAAGGCATATATAAGGCAGAAATCTACATCAACTGATACCACACACAATGAACCAAACACAGAAGAACGCTGATGATGAAGGTTTAGTGGCCTTCGAAAACAGCTAGCTGTTCCGTTTAACTATGAGTTGTTGTCAGAATATTTACAACTCACTTTGATGTTATTTTTTCATTAACAATTATCACATGCAATTTGGCTTATCAGGCGATACGAACTTTAGCCTGTTAAATATATAAATAATTTTTTGGATTAAAATTTTATTCAAAACCCAAAATACCATAATTAAACCTACTTAAATTAATATACAAATGGACCGAATTATGTTTTTATAAATCAATGCTGTTTTTGCTATGCATACCAAGGAGCGCTATCATGTGTATTCAACAATATTAAACAAAAATATTTTTAAACATAGTATAATTTAGATTTTTTCTCCTTTTAGGTGCAATTGCAAAAATGTTAACCTGTTCTGAATTGCATAAACGGGCGGAAAAAATTGCTGGTCTGTTGCAAGAAAAAGGAAAAATTGAGCCAAATGATCATGTTGGTTCGTATACATATATATATACAAACTTATAATGCAATATTATATATAAATTTCCCTTTTTTAATACAGCATTAATTTTTCCTCCTGGGTTGGACTTACTATGCGCTTTTTATAGCTGCCTTTATCTTGGGGCAATACCTGTAACCATTAGACCACCACATCCCCAAAATTTGATTACTACTTTGCCAACAGTTCGAATGATTGTTGATGTTTCAAAAAGTGTTATCGTTCTTTCTATTCAATCAATTATAAAGATCTTAAAATCAAGAGAAGCCGCTGTTTCTGTTGACCCAAAGACGTGGCCTTTAATGTTTGACATTGACGATAACCCAAAACGTAAATTATCTTGCATCGTGAATTCTCCATTAGATTGTACGGCATATTTGGATTTTAGTGTCTCTACTTGTGGTAGATTGAGTGGTGTGAATATAAGTCATCGGTAATAACCTCATGATTTGATTTTATTAATACATTTGTAATAATCCTTTTTTAAAGGTCTCTATCTAGTCTTTGCGCAAGTCTTAAACTATCTTGTGAGTTGTATCCATCCCGACACGTAGCATTATGTTTGGATCCATACTGTGGACTAGGATTCGTAATGTGGACATTAATTGGAGTTTACAGTGGGCATCATTCAATATTAATCGCTCCATACGAAGTTGAATCTAATCCTAGTCTTTGGCTGTCAACACTCTCACAACATAGAGTGCGCGATACTTTCTGTTCTTACGGTATAATTGAATTGTGTACAAAAGCTTTAAGCAATTCTATACCACTTTTGAAGCAGAGAAATATTGACTTAAGATGTGTTCGCACTTGCGTAGTAGTAGCAGAGGAAAGACCTCGCGTTCAATTAACACAACAATTTTGTAAACTATTTCAGGCTTTGGGTTTAAATACACGATGTGTATCAACTTCATTCGGCTGTCGGGTGAACCCCGCCATATGCGTGCAAGGAGCTAGTTCAGCAGAAAGCGCACAAGTGTATGTTGATTTAAGAGCACTGCGAAACAATAGAGTTGCACTTGTAGAACGTGGAGCTCCAAATTCCCTTTGTCTCATTGAATCAGGAAAATTGCTACCAGGAGTTAAAATTATTATTGCCAACCCTGATACCAAAGGTCATTGTGGTGATTCCCATTTAGGCGAAATTTGGGTAAGTTGGTACTAAATCTGCATAACTAAATAGGACATTTTTATTTGAAATATATTTGCTGGTATTTCACCTTTGTATATGTGAATTTCATTGTTGCTGTAACAAATCGTCAGTAGACTTCAACCGCACATTTTGAATAGTTACAAACCTCTTATCTTATGCACAGACTTTCAGGAACTATTTGAAAATTCACAAAAAATAATATTTTTGAAAATCACAAAATAAAAATAAGCGTAGTATACAATATTTGTATACAATGACAGGAAAAAAATGGAGAAAATATTAAAAAACTAAACAACACAACAGTTATTATTCTTATATTTCAAAATGTTTTTTTTTTCGTAAAATTCACGAAACTTGTGTAGGTTTAAAATTAATTTTGTACTGTAAACAAAATGATAGCAAGGCAAAATTTTGTTTATATTACGAAATTTCCAATTTTATAAAAATGTTTTATTTCCTCCTAAGTTCAATAAAATAAACGAAAAATATAGTACTATGTACGAAAATAATTGTACGAAATAATTTTTGTAGCTTAACGAAACTCGTAAAATTACAAAATCAGTTTTTCTGCACATGCTAATAATATTTTCACAAAATGAACAAAATTTTCCTTTATTGCACAAAAATTAAATTAAGAAAAATGTTTCGTATTTTTAAACATGGAATATTTTGAGTGTATAGGATAGCAATATTATCGCAAATGCGTAATTTTGTCTATAAAATAATTATAATTAAACCTTTCACAATAGTATTCACAACACTTTTCTAAGCTTGAGTCTTATGGTAGTAAGTTTGTTATCAACTATTTACATAGCGTTTTGGTTTGTTGGGGTACTATAATGGTGCTGCCTCTGCGGATGTTTTAGATTTTGAGTGTTACCGTAATTGTCCTGAGAAGTGCCAGGGAACTCCGGGGATTTTTGGCCTAGCTTGCGTCTTTGCTAAAATGTTCTTGAGTTGGATAAGTGGTTCGCGGCAGTGATAGCTGAAACTGTCTCTCCTAACTAACATTATAAATGCGAAAGTAAATTTATTGTTTGGTTTTTGCTTTAAGGGCTACACCACGGAACCATTTTTGATGAAATTTATAACATCGACAGATTTAAATCTAGATGGACACAGAGGTTATATGTGTTTTAAAAACTAGGAGCACGAGGGTATGTAGGGGAAAATTTCTTCCTCTAAGAACTATCTATCCGATTTTTATGAAATTCAAAACATATATAGTTATTAGTTTAGAAAAGCACATGGATATGCACTTTTTAAGAAATAGGAGCAAGTGGTGGGTAAGGGGGTAATTTACACCTCTTTAAAACTATCTAACCGATTTTATTAAATTCAAAACATGGCTAGACCTGAGTCTGGAAGGACACAAACACTATCCGCCTTATGTATAAGCAAAATTGGCATGAAGTTACGAAATTGAGTTAGGGGTTAACAAATTCCCCCATACAGTTTGATATTAAAAACGGTAGCATTACCTAATTTTAAACCCCTCTAAATCCTAGCATGATTTTTAATGTGAAATTTCATCGCAAAACTCTTTAAGATCATTATCAATTTTGCCACTTGTGCTACTTTCATGCCATTTTTTGCTTATACATAGGGCCGTATATATTTTATCAAAAATAAGATTACCAAGGGTAAGGGGCTATTTCTAAGGTAAGTAAAACGTAAGTAACTATGTTCCTACCCGGTGTCCCATGATACCATGTGTCTATTTTTGATTTTTCTGATATTTTAGTTAAATCAGTAGGTATTTAAGGACTCTTCAAAAGAAACATGACATTTGTATCAGAAACTACCGCGGTAAGATTTTTTTAAGTTAATTATTTTTTTGATGTGCCTTAAAGAGTTGTTGCTTTTTATAAAAAGTTGTTTTAATGTTTTAGAAGAATTTTCCATTATGTAAGAAAATATTACGTATGAAAGTAATTATTTTTTTTGTAATGTGCAATGACATTTTACTTTAAATCTGGAAACAGTGCGTCTATTTTTATTAAACACTTCATGGAATAAAAGTACCAGGTAACAAACACTAATAGTGGCTAATAAGAGATGTAATTAATATAAAATTATTTTTGCAATTAATTCCACCAATTTATTGTAGAAATAATTTAGATATTGTTATTATTATTAGCACTTGCATAATTCTTAAGCGTTTTTGCATTAATAAATTTGATACATATTTAAAATAAAAATAATAGAGAACTTTTTATTGCAATAACTTTGTAAGCCACAGAAAAATATTAGAAATTTTTAAAATAAAATAAAGAATTTTTTACTGCAATAGCTTTGTGAGCCACAAAATATATTAGAAATGTTGTTTTTAAAATTAAAAAGCTTTTCAAATTAATTTAGACACTAACAGTGTAAGCCACAACTTTTTATTAAAAATGGAGGTTCGAATGGGTTTTAAGCATTCATAAATGGACTCATTATATTTATTCTCATAAAATGCTTCTTAAGTGCGCTCAAAGTATAAAATATCACCACGATATTTAAGATTTACTTTCAACTTAAAAGTCGCTTTATTCAATATTTTGTTTCTGTGCATTACAGAGTTATTGCCAGCGTTGTCAACTTGGTGCGTTTCGCACCATTTTGGGTGCTTTTTGAAATTTTTTGTGCGAAAAATTCCTTAGTTGGTGCGGTGTGCGCTTTTTAGGGTTCCGTACACCAAAGGTAAAAAAGGAACCCTATTGTTTTCGCTACGCTGTCCGTCTGCCCGTCACAACGTATTTGCTCAGGAACCGTAAGAGATACGGACCTGAAATTTGGACAGAGTATGTAGAACCTTGGCAAATACATATGAATTAAAAACGAGCAACGAAAAAAGCTAAAATACCATGTAATATACATACAATTGTATGTACATATGTATATTGACACTTGAAATTTGTAAAATTAGTGTATTTTTATATAGACTACAACAATTAACATTAAAATATTAAAAAATTTAAATTAAAGGGTGGTCCATCAGTTAATGCAATTTTGACTATGTAATGTTGACAATTTGCTATATCTTGGAAACCGTAAGAGGTAAACTCTTAAAATTTTCAAAAACGGTAAAACGAAAAAATCCGAAAATTATAAAATCGCCAAACCGAAAAAAAATTGCCACAACCTGAAAAAAATCGCCAAAAATTTAAAAAAAAATCGTCAAAACGAAAAAAATTGACAAAATTAAAAAAAAATTCTAGCACTAAAATAAATCGCCAAATTCGAACAAATCGCCCAAATGAAAAAAATCACCAAAATGGAAATAAACGCCAAAACCGAAAAAAATCGCCAAAACGCGAAAAATGCGCCAAAACCAAAATAATTGTTTATGTGAAAATAAATCGCCAAAATTAAAAAAAAGCCAAAAACCGAAAAAATCCCCAAAAAATTCTCCAAAATTAAAAAAATCGCCAAAACGAAAAAAATCGCCAAAATTAAAAAAACGCCATAAAAAAATCGCCAAAACGAGAAAAAAGTGCCAAAATTCAGAAAGCGCCAATAAATTTTGCATTTATTGAAACCCCCAAAACTAAAATAATGATTAAAACCGAAAAAACCCAAAAACGAAAAACATGCCAAAACTATAGTTTATTTTGGCTAAAGTTCGTATTGAATTACATATCTCGTGTCCGTACGGAACCCTTCCTGCGCGGGTCAAAGTCGCACTTCACTGAATTTATTTTTAAATTTCGGTGCGTTTTTTAATTTCTGATGGCACCAGTGCAAATTTAACACAACAATGGGTTAAAACGGAAAAATTCTTGTGGTGAAACTTTAACCAACTTCCTGATAGTGTTAATTACCATATTAGTAGTAATGATGTTTTCAAAACATCACAATTTGAATGAAATCTTTTTTATGGCCCCATGATAACAATAATAATGAAAATATTAGCTGTATTAATTTGGAATAATTAATTTTTGATCTCTTTTTACATGTTCCAGGGAAAAACAGAAAATAAATAGTGATACTTACAAATGCATTTACCAATGGCAAATCAATAATTGTATACACAAGAATAATTTCTCATATTCCGTTTCATTAAAAATTTACGTTAAATAGCTCTACCATCTCTCTCAAGTAGATAGACTAGGGTGCTGATGAAGTGTGTGGCTGCACAGAAAGATATCAGTACTTCCCTCCGCTAATAAAAGTCTAGTTTAATTTTTCTTGTCTTCTTTAGAAATTCACATTAATTAATAAAAATATTTCATTCAATAATAATTTAAATTTCTGAACTTGTGAACAAGAAATTATTCCTGATTAAAATACACTACAATTAAATTAATCTAAAAAAAATGTCTCATTTACAAAAAAATTATACTTTACTTCTTATACAAAATTAATTCAATAAATATTTTAAAATAACGAAAAAGAAATTCTTGGTGTTTCTTTTTTGTAAATGGCGCGCTTTTTTCTCTATTTTGGTGCGTTTTGAAATTTTAAAGTTGACAAAGCTGGTTATTGCACAAAGCGTCTCATTTTTACATATTAAAAGTGAGAAACCTAAGTGAGGTGCAACTTTTAAAGAGAAGTGAAAATTTTTATTTCTAAAGGAAAAGAACTCACGTGTAGAAAAAAAGGAGGAAAAAAGCAATAAAATTTTGCTCAAAAGAACGTTTGATAAACCAGTGCTACAAATACTATCAAACCTTTCAAATAAGGAACAAAATGAGTTAAAACTTATTAAAGAAACCTCTAGATAATGAAATAAACATGATTTCAAAATTATGTACACTAAAAGAAAAATAAAAACATAACTACAAAAACTTCCATCACTCTAAACAAAAAATACATGCACGTAAACCGTTAAAAAAGCATATTCCTATAATACAAAATGCAGAAAAATTAAAAAAAAAACAGTTGAAAAATACAGTCACAAATAATATTTAAGTGCAAAAGAACCAAAAAAATTTTTCAAACAAAACTAGCAAATAAAGTATTTTTAACAGCTACATTTAAACGAGTAAAGAGAATGAAACAACAAACCGAAAAGGAAAAGTTAGAACAGTTATTTATAAGTTCATGGTATATGTACAATTAGTGCCATTAATATTCGGTTTTGTTCATGACATATATTCAAAAGTTCTCGTTGTACCTTCATAGTGAATAGTCCATTAGCGGAATTTTTCTTACATTCTTATTAAACAAACAAAAAATTATAAAAAAAAATATTCGTAGTGCATATTATTCGTAATAGGTACATACTGACTTTAATAAATAAGCTTTATTGCCTTGATAATATTTTTACATTGTGGAAATAACAAAAACAAAAAAAAAACCGAAATCAAAAAAAAAACTCAAACAGTGACATTAAGGATTACTCTATACGAGTAACTCAAAAACAAATAAACAATCATAAATTACAAAAACAAAAAAAAACCGTAAGCAAAAAAAACACAAAAAGTGCCCTTGAGGAATACTCTATATGAGTACCTCAAATACAAAAAATTATGAAGTGAGTTCTAACGGCAGAAATGCCTATTTTACTGTGAGTTCTGAAGATCTCAATGAAAAAAATACAAATAATAAATCTAATGAAAGTATTTTTTAACGACAAATCCAATTTTTCGTGAGCGATCAACTTCGCTTTGTCCGATGCCAAATAGTGATTCATTAACATTACAGTTGCCTAGTACTTCTTCATATAAGTCAGTAATATCATCTCCTTCAGGCTCGTGTTCATTACTTAATAAAGTTATCACTACAGATAAAAGTAGCTCATAATCCAAGGTACAAGTCGGAATGGACAGATACATAACAGTGTTAAAGCGTGGGCGAAGCCCAAATTCTTCAAAAATTTCATCTGCTCCAAAGATGTCTAGGGATAATAGCGCATCATCTACCAATTGTCAAAATCGTTTTTCATTATTGCAAGTCATCGACGACAAGCCCGCTGCATCATCGCAAAAGTATTTTAAGCCACCACCTATATATTTGAGAGAGAAAAATTCTAACGCCCTAATTAAAAAATTAGTCTCGGCCATTGGTGAAAACGCATTTCATGTTATTCCAATAAAGCGTGGTAATATTGACGAAACTAAAATTCAAATATACGAAGAAAAAATTTCCGTAAAATAGTGACTGAATTTGAAAAAAATAAAACAAGTTTTTATACGTACCAGCTTAAGAGTACCAAAGATATGCAGATCGTATTGAAGGGTATTGACTCTTATGTTAATCCCGAAGAAGTAAAAGATGCACTCATGATACAAGGATTTAAGGTAAAAAATGTTACCAACACAATCAATAGGGAGAAGATCCCCCAGCCTCTATTTCGTGTTGACTTGGAGCCGAATGATATACAGCTGAAAAAAACGAGACACACCCAATTTATAGCCTAAAATACCTCTTATACCGAAAAATCACAGTTCAAGAGCCACATAAGCGATCAGGTCCCGTACAGTGCCATAATTGCCAAGAATATGGCCACACAAAAACATACTGTAAATTACCCACTGTTTGTGTTGTGTGTGGTGAATTACACGGCACTGCTACTTGCAATAAGCCAAAAGATCAAAGTGATAAAAAAAATGCAGTAATTGTGGAGGTACTCACACCGCTAACTACAGAGGTTGTCCTGTGTACTCTTTTGTCAAACAGACTATGGTGCAAAAACCCAAATTAGCTCCATCTCAATCAGCAAACGCTTACTCCGCCACTTTTGTGCAAATGAGCCAACCAGTTACTTCCCGTGTATCGTATGCCGATGCTTCTAAAACAAATTCTATTCCCCCACAAAATGTTCCACCGCCAAATAATTCAACGAATGCAAACTCAAGCTTTAACTTTAGTCGCCTTGAAGCTACTATTGACAATTTGGTGCAAACTATAAATAACTTTACAACAAATATGACTAACATGATGCAAGAAATGCTGAGAATGCAGAATACTCTGCTTCAAGCATTAATTAACAAGCCATGAACACGTTAGAAAAATGTTTCTGGATTCGCCAACATAAAAATGGACTAGAGCACTTCCTTACGGAAAAAAATATTGATATAATGTTGGTCTCTGAGACACATTCGACTTCGAGAAGCTTTTTCAACATAAATGGCTACACTATGTATGATACAAAGGACACTAGAGCGAGAGCATGCGGTGGATCTGCAATTCTAATTAAGTCAAGACTCAAGCACTATATCCTTGACATTGTTAGTGAAGAATATATGCAAGCTACGAATATTTTTGTAGAAAATTTTTGTTCTAATTTCGTAATATCATCAATTTACTCGCCTCCCAGATTTTCAGTTACCGAATTTCAGTATGAGAAGTTCTACAAATCGCTTGGATCTTGTTTCGTGACAGCTGGAGACTACAATGCAAAGCATACGTACTGGGGATCACGCATTTTAACACCTAGAGGTCGAGCTTTGTTTAATACAATTTCAAAAATGGTCTTAGATGTTATTTCGAGTGGGGAGCCCACTTATTGGCCTACTGACGTACGAAAAATTCCAGATGTTATTGATTTTGGCGTAATGAAAAATATTTCTAGGGATTTAATTAGTGTTGAAACTTCTCTAGATCTCTCCTCCGATCACTCCCCCACTATCGTTACAATTTGTAACCCACTAAGAATTGACTTCCCTCACCCTTATACGAAGATGACCAATCGTGTTAATTGGCTGGGATTCAAAAAATATCTTAGTAGTCATTGCACGGAAAATATTGCGTTAAGAACACCCAATGACATTGAAACTAACATTGCCAATCTTAACGAAATTATTAAACAGGCTGCTGAACATGCCACTACCTCCCATCCGCAGTCTGGGTTTAATAAAATTTATTCCAGGGATATTGAACATCTCGTATGTGAAAAAAGAAGAGCTAGAACGGAATGGCAACAGCACAGATCACCCCAACATAAACTCAGACTTAAAGAATATTCTAAACGACTTCAAGAGTTGCTTGCATCTGAAAAAACTGAATCTCTTAAACATTATTTGGAAGGTCTTGATGTCACACCGACATCTAATTACTCTTTGTGGCGCGCTGCTAGAAAGCTTAAAACACCCGTTGAGTTTAAGCCACCTCTGCGCACATCTACCGTAGGATGGGCAAGAAGCGATACGGAAAAATGTAAAATATTTGCTGAGCATTTAAAATCCATATTTACCCCAAATACATGTACTGGTGTTGCTGATTTGCCGAGTGTAGCTGCTCTACCCCCTCGAGCCTTAAAGTTTAAGATGCGTGATGTACATAAAGTAATTGCTGAACGCATGCCAAAGAAAGCTCCAGGTATTGATGGAATTAGTAACAAGATGCTGATGAACTTGCCGCATATTGCAATAAGAATCTTGCTGTTTATTTCTAATGCCATATTACGACTGGAGTATTATCCACAACTCTGGAAGCTTGCAAAAATCAAAATGATTCCAAAGCCGGGCAAAGATCTTACTAAAGCTGAGTCATATAGGCCAAAAAGTTTGCTGTCAACTATGTCAAAACTCTTCGAAAAGCTGCTCATGACAAAATTGTCCCCAACTTTAACTGATAGTGGGTGCATCCCAGACCATCAATTTGGTTTTAGAAGTCAGCAGAGCACCATTGAACAAACTCATAGATTGGTTCAATTCATAAGAAAAACATTTGAGGAAAAGAAGTACTGTTCTGCCCTGTTTATTGACGTTTCTCAGGCATTTGATAAAGTGTGGCATGAAGGTCTAATTCTAAAATTAAAATCATATCTACCAATAAATTTAGTGAATTTATTAGAAAGTTACATTACTACCCGGAAGTTCACGGTTGTGGAAGGAGAATTCATGAGTGTGCTCGAATCTATATCATCCGGTGTGCCACAGGGGAGCATACTGGGACCAGTTTTGTATTTGATCTATACTTGTGATATGCCTTTGAGCAGCAATATCCATTCATCTACGTTTGCCGATGATATAGCCTGCCTAAGTATGCATGAAAACCCTCACGAGGCTTCCCGATATTTACAAGAACATATTACACAATTGGAAATGGGGTTGAACTTATGGAGAATTAAGGTAAATGAACAAAAGTGTGTCCATATAACGTTTAACCTAAGAAGAGATACTTGTTCCCCCATTCGAATCAATAATCAAAATATTCCTCAACATTCCCAAGTGAAATACCTTTGTATACACCTTAATCGAAGGCTTACATGGAAATATTCATATTGACTTTAAGCTAACTAAAATGAAACTTAAGTTATCTCAAATACACTGGTTGATTGGCAGAAATTCAACACTTAGCCTGGCCTGTAAACTTTTATTATACAAGACGCTTTTAAAGCCAATATGGTGTTACGGTATTTATTTTAGTCACACAAAACCTTGTAACTCCTCCATAGTGTTAGAAAATACTCACCAGAATTTAAAAAAAATTTATTTTTTTAAAGAAATTTATGAATTATTTTTAGTCTAAAATTTAAAAGTTATTTGCTTAAATTTACATGAAAACACTGTTTCGAGATTAAATTCGTACAAAAAGAAACGAATTGTTAAAAAAGACAACTATTTACCCTTTTTCCTAAATGAAAATATTATCATAGAAGAAAAAAAATTGGAATTTTTCTTAATATCGCTTCCAATTCAGTGACCAGGCATCGAAAAAGAGAACTTCTTGCAATGACAACCCTATGTGAAAATCATTAGATCGGATCGAAATTTGCACTACTTCCACATCGTAAACTCTACATTTTCATGACTTTTTTGGAGTCTCTTTTTTTACTGGGAGGCAAAACAAAATTTTACGGTTAATAACATCGGCTTCATGGTACATCAAAAGTTCTAATATACATCGTGATTTGAATATGCCACTAGTGACTGAAGAAATAGCTAAATACACAGGCAAATATCTAACAAAACTCGAGTCACATCCTAATCCGCTTGCTCGTAATATTTTGAACTTTACTGGACACATCCGCTTAAAAAAGAGGGACACAAGGGCTCTATTACTCAAGACACCAGATGAGATTTCTTGAAAATACTTTTTTTATACTTTTTTATCAATTTTTTTTCTTTTTTGATTATCACTACTTATGTATTATTTATAACTATTAACAAGTTTATGTTCGACTTTGGTCGGTCCTAATAATTATATTTTAGATTTAGGATTTGAATACTTATTGTTAGTTCATATTTGAAGATACAATAAATAAATACATGTATTAAAAAAAATATAAAAAAAACATATATTCAAGCACATTTTTTTAAGTCTTATTTGTTTATTTTTATATTTTTTTGCATTAATTAAGAACTTATTTAGTAATTTTGGATTTCACATTTTTATTTAAAAAATCAATAACAATTCGAATTTAATTTAATTACTTCAAGTAACGCAATATATTACTAGTCAATAATATTCGGCTTTCATTTACTACTACCAAATAGCACAATTTAAAAAACTATAATACTTAAATTTAATATTTTGTAGGATAACCTTTTTGTTTAATAACTTCGCCTAGACGGTTTGGAATGTTTTTGACTACGCTAGCTGTAAACGCTACCGGAATTCTATCCCATTCTTCTTGAAGCTTCGATTTCAGCTCACATATTGACGTTATTGTGTATTTGCACAAATTCTCAATAGGGTTCATGTCTGGGGATAGAGCGGCTGGATGGAGTACCTTAGGGAAATTATAAAGAAGCCAATCTGGAATCAAATGCGATTTGTGCTTTGGGTCGTTATCCTGGTAGAATTTAAACGATTCCAAAACACCCATCTTCGCAGCACTATCTTTTAAGTTTTGGCGAAGAATATGCAAATATGATTCCTTATTCATAATTCCGTCAATAAACACTAATTTTCCAACCCCTTTTGCCCCCATACAACCCCACACCATAACGTGTCCATTTCCATGTTTTACGGTTGGTCTTAAATTTTGTGGTTGTGGTTCCTCGTTCGGTTTCCGCCACACCATTACACGTCAAGCGGATCCAAATACGTTGTATTTGCTCTCATCCGCAAAAATAACATCATCCCACCAAGTTTCAGGCTTATGAAGGTACTCCCTGGCAAAACTCAAACGAGCTCTTCGGTTGCGTAAATTAACCAGTGGCTTGCGACGTGCTACTCGCCCATGGAAACCTTTTCCCCTTATGGGTCTTCGATTGGTAGATGCTGATACTTTTTTCTGGAAATCAGGTAAAACCTCTGTTACTAGTTTTGGTGCACTTAACCGCCGGTTTGCTTTAATTTTTCGAACAATCGAGTTTTCTTCACGCGTGGTCAATTTTTTGGGCTTGCCTGTCTGCTTTATGAAGTGTATTCTTCCTTCATTTTTGTGTCTTCGGACTGTGTCTTTAACCGTATTTGTCTTCATATTGACAATTTGTTTGTAGGTTTTACCTCTTTCATAATGAAAAACCACAAGTTTTCTCTGTTCCAAAGAAATATTTTTTCCTTTGCGTCCCATTTGTTTACTTTTCAACCAAATATGATTTTCGTAAGATAATACAGAAACTTTTATGCACTTCTAACTAAACATATTTTTATATTGCAGTAAAATTACTTTATTTAGCTGTTTTTTGCAATCCCTTTATGAAATAACGGAAAACCCGAATATTAATGACGCGCAATAAATAGGGTTGACACACTTTCATCAGTGCATCGCGGTTGCAGGGTTGACAACTAGCCATTTTTTTATATATTTTTTAAAGCTTACACTGTCAAGTTGTTTTTAGCATTTTTGCTGTTTTGAATAGCAACACCCTTTCAGATAATACCAGGTTGTTCATATCGATAAAGTAAAAAACCAAATATTAATGACACTAACTGTAAGCATATGTACATTAAAGATCTTCACAAGACCTCTTGCAAGAACTTTTAAGGCATGAGGGATTTTTCAGCGAAATGTTCTAAAACAAACGCTAAGGAACACTGTTGGCAATACATTTGTTTAACTTATTGCAGGTATAGGAGTAAAGAAGAATATAGTTCGTGACTGAAAAATTTGTGATGCTTGTGCTTTTTTCTACGCATTGGCGCGTATACAAAGGTCATGCATGTACATTAGGGTAGTTACACAGAAGAAAAAAGATTTGTAAATACAAATAATTTATTTGTGAATACAATTAAAATATTATTTAAAAAGGCACCTACAACGATTTTTGTAAATAAAAACATTTGTAACATAAGAAATCAAAAGCATTTCAATTATTTCCAATTAAAATGATTGTGTTATTAACAATTGAGTTGTTAACAGAAAACAAAAATTTTGAATGAATTTATTTTTCCAATTCTAATGTGTTGTTTCATTGTTTGTATTTTTTATATTTTTTTAGAATTTGGTTTTTTGTTTAATTTTTAAGTTGTTTAGGATGAGTCGAACCGGCAATATCTTGATTAATAGGCTAATGTACTTACCACTCAGCTAAAAAGCAAATCGTTATTAGATAAGCAAATAATGAATACACACAAAATACGAGTTCTTCTGTTTCTTCTACATGTGCGTATTCCGTTATGATATAATTTAACAAATAATTTTGTTGAGTAATTTAAGTGACTAGAAAAATTTTAATTTGTTATATCAACAATGAACAACAACAAAATCTTTATTTGGCATTTTTAATAAAAAATATTAAAAAATGTTTGAGTTTTTGCGCCATGAATAAACATAAAATCTGGTTAGTTCAGTTTATTAAAAAAATGTCTGTATTTGTCATATCAACAACTTTATTTTTTATATTAACTAGAGATATACTTCAATTTAAATTAACTATTAACAATTTGTTTTGCTGGTTGCATTTTGATTTTTTTTTTTCTGTGTATAAGCTATTTCGAATTTTTTTTCTTAATTTTGTCATATTCTCGCACCTCCAATCAAATCAAATAGATTCTATGCTCATAATATAATATAGGCAGAATTCCTAAACGCAAGTTGCAATTCATATTTACAATGCATACACTTCGTAAACGCATATGTAAACTTTCTGGCAATGTCCAATGTTCCTAATCGTTAGGCAACTCATTTTAATGAGTAGCAGTTGTCAAAATCGCGCATCATTTTTATTTTGTAGGCAAACATATGTATGAGTTACATAGCTACGTTCCTAAATGCCGAAAAAATGCAAAAAATGTTTCCGCAACGCAAGTTTGCTCTTAATACATCCTTAGCATTCCGCACGCATTTTATTAAATTATGAATTGTAACTTGCGCTTAGGAAGTCGGCCATATATTAATTTTATTAAAAATAAGTACTTCAAAAAGTTATTGTACGTGATGGTTGGTACTTTTAAAAATAAACTACAAATTATCGAAAAAAGCCATATACTACATGTTCATAAAATGCCAATTTTTTCACAAACAGTATTCCTTAAACTTTTATAACGCCAAATATAAGTATGAAAGTATGCATATGAATGTAGGTTTATTGTATATGTATGTGTGCGGTTAATATGATGATCTACACGCCCATCTCTTAGCAACTAATAATATAAATACTAACTTTAACAAGGCATTGCGTTGTATGTTTTGATACGAGTTTAGTTTATCTTCTGAATTAAGAACTTGTGTTTCAAAATCATTTCAATATTAAAAGTAGATGTGAACGTTTGAAAATGAGCTCAAAAAGTTTACGGCAAAATATATACTTACTTGGAAATTTTTCTGCAAGTTTCTGCAATTTACGTGTGGTGAAACTTGATTTACGAAAGAGTGCAAAATAATAATTGAGGAATTATTGATATTTTGGGAGAAACCTAGAATTTTAACAATAGACAAACAGCATTATGTAAATAAATTGGAGAAACTTCGCTCCGAATGGTGGAGTCTATACAAAAGTTCTAAGAGAGAAACCTTAACTCAGAGTGAAAAAGTGACATCTTGGGTTCAAAAATAAATTATCTTTTTTATATAGCACCTTCAAACGTGCTACATGTAATTTTAATTGAAGAAGATACACAGTTTTTGGTGAATCAGAAGAAACAAGGTAGGTCTGGTTTCATGTATGGCATATACCATAATACTATGAATGGGGAGTTGAGAGCTGAGCAACGGCGTCAACAAATATCTAATCAAAGGGAACGCAGCATTCGTCAAAAATAAGCAATAAGTATGATAACACTTTAAAAAGTTTAACTTGTTAAGAAGAGCACGTTTTAGTTCTGAAAGAGCAATTCAAAGCCATGAAACAAAATGATCTATGTAGATAGGTAATGGAGGATGCAAAAATCCGTCTCTTTTTAACACTATATCTATCTCTTTCTGTCTTGGACTGTTGAGTAAGGTCATGGTTTGTGACGTCAGAAATGAGTATGTGTGTGTGTAATTGAGAGAAAGTGGGCGTTGACTTTAATATTTTGTTGTATTAGAGAGAGATGGATGTGTTGCCTTATAATTTCTGATATCCCATCAATAGGGGATTTATAGGTTCGTTATTTGGTATTAATAACATAGTGATCATAGAAATTTGGTTCTCCAATTCAATATATATGAATTCATTAGGGACTTGGAGGTTCGCCATTGGATGCCTATCAATAATATTGTAATCATAGAAATTTTTTTTCTATAGATATACATACTCACTTACTAAAAATGTATTGTTGGATATATGTATGTATTTGTGTGCTGGTATCAGAGGGGTTGGTTCTTCAGTTGGGATACATGCTCGCTCTCATACTACAAAAAATTATGTAGTGGGTGTGTACAATTTTAGAGTTGGATATATGTATGTATGTTTGTATGTATGCCCGTATCAAAGAGGTATAGATATAGTGTTAGAAAGGGATGGATTTTGCGGGAACTTATTCATAATTGATAGTATTTAGTTGTATGTGTTTATATTTATTTGTTATTTTTAATATTCTAAGTTTGGATTAATTTTTTCCCGTGCTAGAATAGATGCTCCCCCAGTAAACAATATATATGCTGCTATATTCCTTGAACTACATACTTAGTACCCGTTCACACTACGCAAGCCTTATTGCTAAGCTTATCACTTTTTCTTATTTGAACTTTCATCAGCGTCCTCACAACACAAGTCTTATTCTTGAGCTCATATTTTTTGTGCATAGTTTTGCGTATGCTTGAGTTCTTGACTTAGTATGCTCAACATATTGAAAATACATGTATGGTGTGAACTGAGACTTCTATTATTTGTTCTTTACTTTTTATATTTTGTGCGTGTGTGGTCCCTTTCTAGCTTTTGATCTAGTTGAATTTCTTGTGTGGTAATTGTATACGTGTATGTATATATGTAAGTAAATGTAAATGCGTGTGTGTAGTTCAATAATTTTTGGCGATCATAGGAATGGTTTAACGTGCTGGAATAGCTGTTCTCCTAGCTCAAATTTGTTTGCTGATGTTGATTGCTTTCTTTTTCTTCTTCTATTACTCTGAATGGAAGCGCTGGGCTTACGAGTACCTACAAATGTACATACATTCATAAGTATAAACATTCAAATGCGTACTTGATAATTTTTGATTTTATGAGTTACGATATCCACTACACCATCACACAAAATATTAATATAAACATGCATGTATGCATACATACATACATGTACACTTTAGTTTTTAACACTTTTATTACATCTAATACATAAACATATATGAATTTAAATAAACTAAGTTCTTTTGTTGTTTTTCACTTAATCTTGGACAACGTCTTTTTATAATATATTTTCTGTACTTGAAGTTCATAAGAGGCATTGAACTTATTAATTTTGGTATTAAGAATTCTATCGAATTTCATTTGTTTATGAAATAGTTGAAATTGCATTTCTTATTTTAATACTTTCCATTGACAATATTTGTAACCAAAATTCTTAAGAATTTTAAGTGCATTTCCCTTTTGCTTTCTATGTGTTTTTACGATCGAAATTCTCAAGAGACGTTGGACTTATTAATTTCAAGTAATGAGAATTCTATGGAATCTTGATTGTATTTTTATTATTTGCTTTAATAATTTTTTGTAATTTAAAATGCAGTTCTATCAATTTCTCATTATTGATTTTGTATTTAATATTAAGAACTTTTGTAAACGAAGTCAGTCATATTCTTTGATTCAATAAAGTAAGAATTGTTTTTTGGTTAACAAAATTAAACCAATGATTTAATTGGCGACGAGGATGGGATGCGCGTAAAAATATCCCTGAAGAATCAAGGACATTTTTTTTTATTTTTATAATTAACGATTATCAAATATATATAAAAAAAAATTCCTTAAAGAATTAAGGTAGTGAATTGAACATTTAAAAAAAAATCCTTAAAGAATCGAGGTAGTGAATTGAACATTTTTTGAACAAAAAAAAGGGAAGAAATTTAATCTTTAAAGAATTAAGGTAGTTAACAAATCAACATTTTTCAACTGAAAGAAGACGCCAAATCACCAATTGATTGAAAGAAGACATCAAATCAACACTTTCAAATTGAAGAAGAAGTTAAATCATCAACTGATTCAAAGAAGACATCACATCAATATTTTTTTTCCATTGAGAAAGAAGCCAAATCAACAATTTTCAACAAGTAAAGTGAAGAAGACAACGTTCGCATAAAGTAAGCTATTTGCACATATTATAAGTATATACGTATATTTAAGTTTTATAAGGTCATTACTGCAAAAGAAAATTTTCAAAAAAAAAGGAAAGAAAGTGAGAACAAAGATCAAAAAATCATATAAATTATAAATAATTTTTTTTTACACAAACTAATCTTTTTGAAAAAAAGGGGAGAGAGAATCATTAAAATTGTAAAAAAAGGAAAAAGAAAAGGAAAAGGAAAAGAAAGAAAGAGGAATTTTTTTTGGTGTTTGATATATATAGATTCATTTTATTTTTTTTACTTATACTTACCTTATTTAATCATGTCCCAAGCACCTTCTGTTACCCTTGACCCTATTAAATATCTCAAAACATTGCCTGAATTTAACGGAACACGACACGACCTTTAAAGCTTTATTACCCTTGTAGATAGAATACACCCAATACTTACGCAGTATGACCAAATATGCCAACTTTTCTTCTCTGATATAATAAAAAGTAGGTTACAAGGCAGAGCTAGAGAAGTAATAGAAATAAATTTTCATGTACAGTCGTGGGCAGACATTAAGAATGTCCTTATAAATAATTTTGGAGAAAGATTGAACTTAGAAGAACTTTATGATAATATGAGAGCAGTAACATTCAGAACAAACACGACAGAACTCTATAACGAAATAAAAGATAGGTTACGGAGATTAAATAATAAAACCAATTTAATAATGGGAGAAAATCCAGGCACAGCCGAAATAGCCAAAAACAACATGAAATCAGCACTTAATATTTTTAAAGGAAAAATTCCTGAACCAATGAAGACTATATTGACTTGTCGAAACCCAAATACGCTGGAGGAAGCAATGGAAATTCTTTTCCAAGCAGGATATGCATACAATGGCAACAAGATCAAACAAACTGAAAATGAGCCAAGAAACCTAAGTTTTAATAAACAAAATTACAAAAGTGATAACAGAAACAATTCTAGTTCACAAAGACCAAATTCAAATACTCAATATAAACATAATTTTAATTCTAACAATCATAGACAAAATATCCAACACAGACCTAATTACAATTCTCAAGAAAATTATCATAGACAAAATTTTCAATATAGGCCCAACAATAATTCAAACCAACATAGAAATTTTAATAGCTCTTATAATACACCAAATATAAGTCACCAACAAAATAACCAACCAGAACCTATGGATGTAAATGTTTTCTAAAGCATCAAAAAACAACCAACATATGAAAATTTTCAATTTCCAGCCTCACCAGAAGATTACCACATATAACAATAAAATCTAAATTAGGCTATTTAAAGTTTTTAATTGATACAGGAGCTTCACACTCAATTATTAACCCAGACATATGTCACCCAAAATGGAATATACCAACGAATGAAGTAACTATTAAAACTCTACAACATACAATCAGAATAAATAAAAAGGTTCGTATCCCTCTTTTTGATGAACTAGGTAGTAAAGACGAATCAATTGAATTTTTCGTTTGTAACTTCCATGACTTTTACGATGGATTGATGGGAAATAATATTTTAAAGCCATTAGGAGCAATAATAAATTTAAACGACGACATAATCATTGTGGGCAAGAAGAAAATACCACTAAGATATGAAGATCAACAAGTGGAATATCATTTTGAAAATCCTGGAATATATCAAGTCGAATTACCCGTGGAATGTAAAGAAGGATTAGTATACAAGAACCAAGAATTTTCAACGTATATGAAGCAGATGACTTTAAAATTAACGCTACAATAAATTTTAGCGGAGACACCCCAAAAACAATAAAATTTTCCCCTTTTAAAATTGAAAAAGCTAAAACAGAAAATTTTTGCATATATAATTTAGGAGAGGAAACCCGACAACTTCCAATTTCGGAACAAATAAGAGTTGAACACCTTAATAGCGAAGAAAAAGAGAAACTATTAAAATTAATAAACAAATTTAAAAAAAAATATTTTATACAGAGAATAGCGATTTAACTTTTACTAATGCAATAAAGCATGAAATACGGACTGTGAACAACATTAAAAATTAATAAAAAAACTTATAGATACCCATACATTCACAAAGAAGAAGTGGGTAGACAAATTAAAGAAATGTTGAGTGGTGGGATAATCAGACCCAGCCATTCACCATATTCGGCTCCAGTATGGATTGTACCGAAAAAACTGGATGCAAGCGGAAAGAAGAAATGGAGATTAGTGGTCGACTATCGCAAGCTAAACGAAGTCACCATTGATGATAAATACCCGATTCCCAACATCGACGAAATCTTGGAGAAATTGGGAAGATGTCAATATTTTACGACCCTTGATCTTGCTAAGGGCTTTCACCAAATCGAAATAAATGAAAAAGATATTCCAAAATCCGCATTTAGCGTAGAAGGCGGCCATTACGAGTTCCTTCGTATGCCGTTCGGACTAAAAACAGCACCAGCCACTTTTCAAAGGCTGATGAATAATGTCCTAGGTGATTTTATTAATAAAATTTGTCTCGTATACCTCGACGACATAATAGTATTTTCAACCTCACTTCAAGAGCATTTGGAATCTATAACAAAGGTGTTTAATCGTTTAAAAGAAGTAAATTTAAAGATCCAGTTAGATAAAAGCGAATTTATGAAAAGAGAAACTAGTTTTTTAGGACATGTAGTGACCGAATCAGGTATTAAGCCAAATCCAAATAAAGTCTTATGCATACAGAGATTTCCATTGCCAACAACCCAAAAACAAATTAAACAGTTCTTGGGTCTCGCAGGATATTATCGCAGGTTTATTAAGGACTACTCGAAAATTGCACGACCGATGACTAAGTATTTAAAGAAGGACGCTAGAATTGATGTTGGGGATCCTGATTACAGGGAAAGTTTTGATACACTGAAAAGGTTATTAACTAACCCACCTGTGTTGGCGTATCCAGATTTCAATAAAAAGTTTGTTTTGCAGACAGATGCGAGTAACTTTGCAGTTGGAGCAGTGCTATCCCAGGATGGACATCCTATTTGTTTTGCTAGTAGAACACTCAATGATCATGAGCAGAACTATAGCACTATAGAGAAAGAATTGCTGGCAAGTGTATGGGCTGCTCAACAATTGAGACCATATTTGTTCGGCAGACGATTTCTGATAGAAACGGATCATAGACCCTTAACGTGGCTATTTTCTATTAAAGAGCCGAATTCTAAATTGGTCCGATGGAGACTTCGTTTGCAGGAATACGATTATGAAATAAAATATAAAAAAGGGGTTTTAAATGGTAATGCAGATGCCTTATCAAGAGTCGAAATAAATACTAATGAAGAAACGCAAAATACTGAAATGAATGAAACTGACGAGAGGACTCAAGATGAAAATATCGTTTTGGAAACTAATTACCCAATAAATTTCTATCGACGGCAAATAATTTTTAATAAAACATCGGGATCAGTAAGAATAAAATACGAAAATATTTTTAAAAATAAAAGAAAAACAATAACTGCAAAAATATTCGACGAACAAACACTGATCACTATAATAAAAAATCATTTTGACCCTATTAAGAGTAATGCTATATTAATTAAAGAAGAATCTTTATTCAATGTATTCAATGAAACGGTCAAGAAGTATTTTAGCGAAAACAGGCAATTCAAAATCATTAGATGTAAAAGGCTACTGGAAGATATTACAGATGAAAATAAGTTAACAGAAAAAATCGAAAAAGAGCACAAACGAAATAATCACAGAGGAATAAATGAAAACTTTGCTGAATTGAAAACAATAATATATCACCCCCAACTAAGAATACGAATAACCCAATACGTAAATAACTGCGATATTTGTAACAAAGAGAAATATGATGGGCACCCAATCAAACAAGAATATAAAATAACTGAAACTCCTGAGAAACCTGAAGAAATCGTCCACGTAGATGTTTTTTATAGCTTACAGAAAACATTATTTTTAACGTTTATAGACAAATTCTCGAAATTTGCCCAAGCAATTAAAATTGGAAATAGTTCCTGGATAGAATTTAAACTGGCCCTAACACAGTATTTGTCAACAGTAGGAAGTATAAAGAAATTGGTTGTGGATAATAAACTGGGCTTTAAGGCTCTGCCTCTATTGAACTTTCTTAGAAAACAAGAAATTGAAATACATTATACCTCAAATAATAATCATACATCTAACTCAGATGTAGAGAGGCTACACAACACTATAAATGAACATATTAGAATTCTAAAACATGATCCTAATAGAGATACAGAAAATACGGAAGAAAAAATATATAAAATAATTATGTTTTATAACAATACAATCCATTCAAGCACGGGAAGAAAACCAATTAGTTTTAGAAATGGAAACATAGGCCCAAACGAATATCAAGTAATTAGAGAACTTATAACAAAGAATAAAGAAAAAATTATTAATAAACTCAACAAAACACGTGAAAATGTAGAAATTCAGACAGGCCCTGTTTATTTGAAGGATGAAAGAGGAGGTAAAAACCACTCAAAATTTCGAAAAACAACCGTCACCGAGTTATACAACGAACAGGTTATAACAGATCGAGGACATAAATACTACAAATCACACATTAAAAGAAATAAAAATTTTCAGAATTTAAATAACTTAATACCCCAAAATACTTAACATATCACTTTTTCAGATGGTTTTTCTTGTATTGCTTTGTGCATCATTACTACTCGACACAGGAGCACAATACTTAGAAGTCGAAGACTTGACAAACAACCACGGTTATATACCAATTAAGCTGAAGGACACGGAAATGATCGAAAACTACTTAAGAGTAATACATATTATTAACACTACTCAATACTTTGAAACAGTAAATATTTTACAAGACAATATACATAAACTTTCAGACACATATACAAATGTTACTCCTCTACTAGACAGTATTAACAAAAGCATGGACATATGTAGGACAAAAATTAAAAACCTGATTCCTAATTTTAGACAAAAACGAGGACTGATAAACGTAATAGGGAAAGGACTTAAATATGTGGCACGGACAATGGATAGTGATGACGAAAAGGAGATTATGCACAAAATTCAAACTTTAGAAAAAAGTAAGACTGAAACAATGACTGCCCTGAACGAAATGAATTATCTAGGGAGTTCTATAGAAAACAAAATATTAAACATCACAAATCATATTAACAAACAACAGAAAACTATTCAAAAATATATAAATAAGTTTAAAGCAGAAATCCAAAACAAAATCCTCAATTAAGAAGACGAAACAAATTTTCTCGAAAATATTTTTCAGATTAATAATGATATCAACTTATTAATAGACCACGTAAATGAAATTGGACATGTTATCTTTAACTCAAAACTAGGAATAATTCCATAAGACATATTGACAACTGAAGAATTCAATTTTATGAATCAAACAGAATCTTACTTACACACAAAAGTAGCCGTTGCATATAAAGAAAACTTAGTGGTTTTGACATTGAGCATTCCAAAATTTCTAAACGAAACATTCACTGAAGTTGTATTTGAGCCATTACCAAACATCCAAAATAAAACTGTAGTATTAAACAAAAATACTGTCCTGGTATATAAAAATGAAATATATGAGTCGACAGCATTTGAAGTGACCGTCATCTTTATCTTCATCCTCCGTAACTCCAATTTCCTCGTTCTCGTCCAGCATATTGATGAACAATTTTATAAGCTCCGAGTGATCATATAGCTGGAACCATTTGAAATCTTTCAAAAACTGATCGAGTTTGAACCTTATCACAATCATTCTTTTATTTAGTTTATGATGTTGACAGTTCTTTGAGGGTTGCTTTGTTACTAATTGTTTTTAAAATTTTTTGAAAAATCTGATGTTTAAAACAGTGTACATATACATAGAATCAAATCAATCAAATTACTCCCCCATTTTAACATACTCTATCCCTTTCTCTCTCGTTTTGTCTCAACAGCTTTTCCTCATATGAAGATATTCACTATTTCACAATAAATATTTTCAAGTAGGCTTCTTAGACTCATCGAATCTGCATTTAATATCAATTTCAGTAAAATACTCCAAGCGAAAAGAACTTCAAATGGACTCTTCACAAAACCTTATCAAAAAGTTCTGTTCATTGAACAACAAGTACTTGATTCATATCAAGGACTTAGATATTTCAAAAAAATATCGCATTGTAACTGCCCAGAAGTCAACGACAAAATACGGGGTAACTGTGAAGGTAAAAATGGAGGATCACTTCATGTTCCTACCTAACAGATACAACTCCCTATCGGATGAGGAGCTCAACCACCTGTCAGATGGCACATTCCGTGTGCAAAGACAAGGGGAGCGAAATTTATTTTGGATAAGGAGGAGGTGGAGGAGTTTTTGATCACAAATTGCTAATATCCTATTTGGCAATAGTGAAAATCTATTGTTATATACATATATATGTATTTTGCAACCAATAATAAAACAAAGTTTTATATAAATTATTTAATATTAAATTTTAGTCTTTTTATTTATTTCATAAAGAAATTGAAGGCATAAATTACCACAATTAAATTAATACATTTACTGATATTGATTATAGTTGTATCTTATATTTTTACCCAGATATTTGATTACTTTTGCAGGAGGTTGTAAGTTTCCAAAGCTATAGAAATATTCTACTTCCTTATTGTTTTTAAAATATTCTACCCAATGTGTCCTCTTGACATATCTAAATTTATTATTCCACATTCTCTTTTCCTCGCACGGTTTGGTAGAGTGTTCAACATATACACTCCTCTTAAATATGGAATTTTTGATGAAAAAAGTTGTATATCAACATCGGTCAATGGTCTAGTGGGCAGCATTTGTATTAGTTTTTTGAGTTTTCTTTACAAATCAAACCATAACCTTCCTTATAAGGTTTGAGGAAAAGTCCTTCAACTATGCTATAGATTCTATCGCTCTATTATGTCTAGCTGCTTCCTCAAGTTGTCTTTTTGCATTTTTTGTTGCAGTTATAGTCTTCGCTATAGCAGCACCTGTAGTCGCTAGACTGCTTACTGCGCCCAGAGCTGTTAAAATTGGAATTAATGGTAGGAAACCACAAATTTTTGGAACACGTATTATACGTGGTGCCTTAATTTGTGATTCTTTCCCCTTCAAAGAACTGTTAATAGTTTTTCGTGCAATTTTAATAGCTGAGTTAATATCCAGCGGTTTTTTCTTCTTCAACTGAACAGCTTTTTAGCATTTAAAATATTTTTTAACAGTTTTCTTTTTCTCCACACCCATACCAAACTTTATTTTGACTTTCATATGGTTACTAACATATATGCAAATGATTTTTCTGAGAGAGTGCTATCTTTAAAAAAAAAACGGTTGCAAGCTTTGTTTTCAAATATTCTATCAGCTTTATGTCTAGTACTTAAATCCTTATTTTTAGAATAAGCAATGTCGTGCTCTTTACAAGCAGAATCCAATAAATTAATTCCTAAAAGTTTTTGTAGTTTTCTTCCAGGTCCACAGTACTGATATCCAGGAAGATGAAGTTCAACAGGTAGAGGGTTTACTATATTGTTAGCTAAACATTCTCCAATGACAGTTTTCTTATGACTAAACGATTTCCGATATCGTATTACCATATTATTTTCTATAATAAAAGGTAGTATCTATGAATTGCATTTAGTTACACAAATGCAGTTAGTAAAACAAGATAAAAATATTTTAATCCGTAATATTGATGATTCATCAAACGTCAGCTCAAAAATAAGGCACAGTGCCCTCTTACCCAATTCTATTCGTGCTCAAATAGTTGGTCCATCAAATTGTGGAAAGACTAATATTATGATTAGCTTGATAGAAAGTCCTAATGGACTCAAGTTTAAAGAAGAAGAACAAACAAACACAACAAACACAACCCGCAAAGCGATTAGCTTGTCTGCGGAAACACCCAGAGTCTATGGTGGGAATCGAACCCACGACCTCTAGACTGAGAGGCTAGCATCGCTACCACTCAGCCACAGAGAAACCTAGTTCTATCAAAAAGGAATGGAATATTACACATTTACACATAATGAATTCGTTATTTCCCCTAATGAAGCTAAAAGCAATTCAATCATGATATTTGACGATGTTGCATGCGAAAAGCAAAATAATATACCTGCATATTTTTGCATGGGACAACATAAGAATGTTGATTGATTCATTTTACTTATGTTTAAACAAGATGAAAGAAATATGAAGCATGTTTACAGTGATCATGTTGTAAGCGATATGAATTTTGTAAAGTTTCAAGAAATTTGTCGAGAATGTTGGAAGGATAAATATGGATTTTTGATGATAAGCAAAGATAATGAATTAAACAATGATCGTTCCAGAAAACAATTTGACTATTTCATAACAATATAAATTACTTCACATAAAGGGTAGTCTTTAGTTCTTAATCTGTTTTTTAACTTCATAACTCTATTTTTTATAATCTGATAAACTGATCTCACACATGATAACTGGTATGATAACCTAACCTGATAACTGATCTGTAGCTGCTAACTGATCTGATAGCCCGTACTGATATCTGATAACTGATCTGATACATGTTAACTGATCTCATACCTGTTAACTGATCTGATACCTGTTAACTGATCTGATAACCAGTTTTGATACCTGAAAACCTGATCTGATACTTCAAAACCTGATCTGATAAGCTAATAAAATACATAGTAACATAATCTGATAACTGATAAACTAATCTGTTAGCTGATAAGCTGATCTAATATTTGTCGCTACTAAACATGGATGAAAAAGTGTTAAAAGAGCTGGTTACGACAATAAATGTCTTGAAGAAAAAGGTCCGTAGTATAAAAACTGGTGAAATAGATACACTTGAACAATTAAGAGATACATTTAAACCTATAACAGAACCTCTCAATAAATTTATAAATAGTTCTAAAAATATTGGAAGAATCCCCAGAAAGAAGAAAGTAAACTCCAAACAAAACTTGAGAATAACAAAAGTTTAAATTCCTTAAAAGTATCAGTCAAGGTAGAGACAAGTACACCAAAGAAACTTGTAGAAGGAACAATTTTTGATAACACGATCTTATCTAATGATGTGATTTAAGTCAGTGATAACGATGAAGATGAGTTTTACTCACAGACTCCCAATTCTGAAGAGAATTATACAAACTTATCACTTTTGGAAGCGAGAAAGGAATTAGATACTTACTATGGTCCACATAGGGATTACGATAACGAATGGAAATTTGGTAATAGTAACATTGAGCTAAATGAAGATAAAATTCAAGTTGGTGGTCAAAGATGGGCTCTAACACCTGGTTTGTTTTCGTTAATGTTTCATAAAAAACCAAAAAACTATGACAAATTTTAACTTGAAATCTACAAAAAAAAATTAATTACAAATAATGCATGCAGGAGAGACTATAATCCTGATGGAAAGACAAAGGGGACGAGAGGTTATAAGTATAAGCACATAATTCAAAAAATATTTAAAGAAAATACTCAGAAGAGTAGTGCAGTAGTGATTGAATGATGCACCTTTACCCTCGAAAACAGAACTATATATATTGAGATGATCCCAATGAGTTAGTAGATCGTCTTCGATTACTGATTGCATTACAAGCTGTAGGTCATATAAATCACAACAACAAGATTGTATCAATTATTGAAGAATTACGTGAAGCGAATATAATAAATTAACTCTAATAAAGTGTTAACATATGTATGGAGTATGTCTGTTGATAAATTTGGACATTATCTGAACGATACTAGTGATATAATTTCTATTAAAAATACACCTAAGCTGCTGGGGTTCTTTATGTCTACGAACAATAACATTGATGTCCAAAACAAAACGATCAATAATTTTGCAAAAGCTCTGGACAAAAACGATGCTGTCAATAAATTGTTTCTGCAAACTCAAATCGAAAAACTAGAAGTCAAATTATTAAGTAGCTTCAAGAATGGCAACAATCTAATTCAAGAAAATATTCAAGTACGAATCGAGGAATTACAAAGGAAAATAAAATTACAGATAGAGGACAATTATAAAATTTAAAAAAACATTTTAAAGATTAAATCATCTTTTGAAGAACAAATTGAAGTGTTGAATGAGAAAATTTATAGATTAGAAAATTATATGTTCGTATCAATAGCTGAAAGTGCATCAAGTATATCACAACACTCCCCCACAAATCCGTAAAACTACTCAATGTCTCCAAAAAGAAACTTTGTTGACGAACTCCATAAGCAAGCCCGAAAAATTTTTGTACGCCGTAGAGTTGTGATGAAAATCACAAAATAGAAATTATAGATTTTTGTTGACTGTAATTGACACATTCTCAAAATTTGCATGGGGAGTACCGATGAAAACAAATACTGCACTCGAAACAAGCAAAGCAATAGAAAATATTTTTCAATTAGGACGAGTTCCAAAAAACTTGCAAACGGATGATGGTAAAGAATTTTTCAATACACACTTTGGAAAATACAGAAATACAACATTAATCACTACTCAACATATAGCAGCATGAAAGCACCAATAGTAGGACTATGTAATAGAACATTAAAAGGGATGATGTGGAGAGAATTTAGCTTTAATGGTTCATATAAGTGGATTGATATATATATATAAAAATTTACTTCATGCATACAATAAAAAATTTCATCGCACAATTAAAATGTCTCCTATTAAAGTCCACGCAACAAATGAGAAAAAGTTGCTAAACACAGTATACAATCATTTGAAGATGTATAAAATGTCAAAAATTTAATGTTGGAGATCATGTACGCATAAGCAAATATAAGCATACTTTTGAAAAGGGCTACACACCAAATTGGACAACAGAAATTTTCACAATAAAAAAAGTTCAAAATACATATCCTACAACATACATATTAGAAGATTATCTTGGAAATCCTATTAAAGGATTCTATGAAGAAGAAATTTCAAAAACTAGATATCCAAATGCATATCTGGTGGAAAAGGTTCTTAAACTAAAGGAGAGGAGGCATATGTTAAATGGTTTGGGTTTTCTAGTCAACACAATTCTTGGATAAGTAAAGATGATATATTGTAGTTGGAGTAAAACAGCATCAACAACAACATTACTTGCATTTAGTACATTATGTAATAATATATAATAATATATATATATATATATATATATATATATATATATATATATATATATAAATAATAAGAAATAAATCGTTTTTATAAACAATATTGCAGTAAGTTTTATTTATTTGCAATCAGATTGTCAGAATGTCAATAACACTTACTTTGAGCTCTAACTCATCAGAGTTATCTGCAAATTACTTTCCTCCTATCGAGTTAAATGGAGCATATGAGTGCGCTTTAACTGCTTTTCATTCATATATTTTTTTTTTAATACATTTATTTATTTATTGTATCTTCAATTATGAACTACCAATAAGTATTCAAATCTTAAATCTAAAATATAAGTATTAGGGCCCGACCACTGTCGGACATAAACTTAGTGATAGTTATAAATAATACATAAGTAGTGATATCAAAAAAAAAAGTAAGAGAAAAAAAATATTTTCAAGAAATCCCATCTGGAGTGTTGAGTATAAGAGCCCTTGTGTCCTTATTTTTCAAGCGAATGTGGCCAGTAAAATTCAAGATGTTACCAGCAAGCGGATTAGGATGTGACTCGAGTTTTGTTAAATATTTGCCTGCGTATTTTGCTATTTCTTCAATCACTAGTGGCATATTCAAATCACAATGTATATTTGAGTTTTTGATGTACCATGAAGCCGATGTTATCAAACGTAAAATTTTGTTTTGCATTCGTTGGATTCTCTCGGCATTAGAAGCTGAAGCAGTACCCCATAACTGAATTCCGTAGCACCATATTGGCTTCAAGAGCGACTTGTATAATAAAAGTTTGCAGTCTGGGCTGAGTGTTGAGTTTCTACCAATCAGCCAATATATCTGAGTTAGTTTAAGTTTCATTTGTATTAGCTTTGAGTCAATATGGTGTTTCCATGTAAGTCGTCGATCAAGGTGTATACCAAGGTATTTTACATGTGAATGCTGAGGAACAACTTGATTGTTGATTCGAATTGGGGAACAAGTATCTCTTCGCAGGGTAAATGTTACCTGAACACACTTTTGGTCGTTTACCTTAATTCTCCATAATTTTAACCATAGTTCCAGTAATGTAAAATGTTCTTGTAGATATCGGGAAGACTCATGAGGATTTTCGTGCATACTTAGGCAGGCTGTATCATCGGCCAACGTAGATGTACGAATATTGCTGCTCAAAGGCATATCACAAGTATAAATTAAATACAAAACTGGCCCCAGTATGCTCCCCTGTGGCACACCGGATGATATAATTTCGGGCACACTCATGAATTCTCCTTCCCCAACCGTGAACTTACGGGTAGTAATGTAACTTTCTAATAAATTCACCAAATTTATTGGTAGATATGATTTTAATTTTAAAATTATGCCTTCATGCCACACTTTATCAAATGCCTGCGAAACGTCAATAAACAGTGCAGAACAGTACTTCTTTTCTTCAAACGTTCTTCTTATACATTGAACCAATCTATGCGTTTGTTCAATAGTGCTATGCTGACTTCTAAAACCAAACTGATGGTCTGGGATACACCCACTACCAACTAAAATTGGGGACAATTTTGACATGAGCAGTTTTTCGAAAAGTTTTGACATTGTTGATAGCAGACTTATTGGCCTGTATGATTCTGCTTTGGTAAGATCTTTGCTCGGCTTTGGAATCATTTTAACTTTGGCAATCT
The DNA here is from genome assembly GCA_905220375.1 of Tachina fera. Classification (NCBI taxonomy): domain Eukaryota; kingdom Metazoa; phylum Arthropoda; class Insecta; order Diptera; family Tachinidae; genus Tachina; species Tachina fera. The sequence continues at coordinate 90,385,979 of LR999964.1, forward strand.
TCCAGCTGTGGGGATAATACTCTAGTCGTAAAATGGCATTAAAAATTAATAACATGATTCTAATTGCAATACGAGGCAATTTTATTAGCATTTGGTTACTAATTTCATCAATACCCGGTGCTTTCTTCGGGTTGAGTTCAGCAATCAGATTTTGTACATCACACATATTAAATTTTATGGGTCGAGGGGGTAGCGCAACTACACTCGGGAAATCAACAACACCAGTACATGTGTTTGGGGTATATACGGATTTTAAATGCTTTGCAAACAAGTTACCTTTTTCAATATCACTCCTTGCCCAAACTCCGGTAGAAGTGCGCAGAGGTGGTTTAAACTCAACGGGTGTTTTAATTCTTTTCGCAGCGCGCCACAAAGAGTAATTAGATGCTGGTGTGACATCGACATTTTCCAGATAGTTTTTAAGAGATGCAGTTTTTTCATATGCAAGCAGTTCTTGGAGTCTTTTAGTGCACTCTTTTAATCTAATTTTATTTTGGGGTGATCTGTGCTGTTGCCATTCTCTTCTAGGTCTTCTTTTTGCACATACGAGAAGTTCAATATCTGTAGAATATATTCTGTTAAACCCAGTCTGCGGATGGGAGGAAGTTGCATGTTCAGCTACCTGCTTAATATTTTCGTTAAGATTAGCAATATTAGATTCAATATCGTCATGAGTTCTTAGCTTAATGTTTTCAGTGCAATGACTACTAAGATATTTTTTGAATCGCAGCCAATTAACACGACTGACCATTTTCACATATGGGTGAGGTAGAGCACTTCTCAGTGGGCTACAGATTGTAACGCTGGTGGGAGAGTGATCGGAAGATAGATCTAGGGAAGCTTCGACGTGAATTAATTCCCTAGAAATATTTTTCATGACGCCAAAATCTATAACATCCGGAATTTTATGTATGTCAGTAGGCCAGTAAGTGGGCTCCCCACTCGAAATGGCGTCCAAGCCCATTTTTGAAATTGTGTTGAACAACGCTCGTCCTCTAGGTGTGATAAGACGCGAACCCCAGAAAGTATGTTTTGCATTATAGTCTCCTGCTGCTACGAAACAAGGGCCAAGAGATTTGTAGAAATCCTCGTATTGATCCTCAGTAATTGCGTATCTAGGAGGAGATTAAATTGATGATATGATCAAATTTGTGGAAAAATTTTGGATACAAATATTTGTTGCTTGATGTTCTTCACAAATGTTGTCAAGAATATAATGCTTGAGTCTTGACTTTATTAAAATTGCTGAACCCCGCAAGCTCTTCCTCTTGGGTCCTTGGAATCATATAAAATGTAGCCATTAATTTTGAATAGGCTTCTTGAAGTCAAATGAGTCTCAGAAACCAACATTATATCAATATTTTTTTCCGTGAGGAAGTGCTCAAGTTCATTTTTATGTGGGCGAATGCCGTTTGCGTTCCAGAAACTTATCTTTAAAGTGTTCATGGCTTGTTAGCTAATGCTTGAAGCAGTGTAGACTGCATTCGTAGCATTTCTTGCATCACGCTAGTCATATTTGTTGTACAATTATTTATAGTCAGCACTAGATTCTCAATAGTAGCTTCAAGGCGACAAAAATTAAAGCTTGAGTTTGCATTCGTTGAATTATTTTGAGGCGGAATATTTTGTGTGGGAATATAACTAGTCTTAGCTGCATCGGCATACGATATACGTGAAGTGACAGGTTGGCTCATTTGAGCAAAAGTGGCGGAGAAAGCATTTGCTGTTTGTGCTGGAGCTAATTTAGGTTTTTGCCCCATAGTCTGTTTAACGAAAGAATATACGGGACATCCTCTGTAGTTAGCGGTGTGATTACCTCCACAATTACTACATTTTTTTTCTGCTAAATCTTTAGGCTTAGTACAACCAGCAGTACCGTGCAATACACCGCAGATAACACAAACTGAAGGTAACTTGCAGTAAGTTTTTGTGTGACCATATTCTTGACAATTATGGCACTGTACGGGTCCAGAACGCTTGTGTGGTTCTTCAACTGTTATTTTTTGGTATAAGAGATATTTCAAATTGTAAATTGGATGAGTCTCGTTTTTTTTTCAATTTTATATCGTTTAGCTCAAGTTCGACGCGAAATAGAGGTTGAGAAAGCTTTAATATAATAGCATACCAAATGTAGACGTCTATAACAATATGTTTCACATAGGAGAACATGTAATTAAAATACCAATTGGATCTTATGAATTAAATGATATAGTCGATTACTTAGATAAACGATATAAAGACTGCAGTCCAACAAATTCGAATAGAAGATAATAAAAATACAATGCAAGTTAAAATTAATAGTTCTACAGATTTAATAAATTTTAATAAAGAAAATACAATTGGAAAACTTTTGGGATTTAATACTAAAATCTTGACTCCAAACCATGATCATTACTCAGAACTTCCAGTCAATATATTTAAGGTAAATCTCCTGCGAGTTGAAAGCAGTATCGCTGTTAATACATACATGAATAATTCCAAGGCACATACACTACATGAATTTCCGATTAATGTTCCTCCAGGCTATAAAATATATGAAATCCCTAGAAATCTGATTTATTTACCAGTTAACTCTCAAGAGATTAGTTCACTAGCTCTACGCGTTGTTGATCAGCACGGTGACCTAATAAATTTCCGAGGAGAGGAAATAACCATTCGCATACATTTGAGACCAACTAAGTAATGATAATATATAACACAAACATATCAAAAAATAAAGCTGTATATAATTCCAAGATTATAGTAGAACATAAGCGACAGTTGAAGAGATCAGTCCATCGGAAAAATCTAAAATAAACCAAAACTTTCTCAAGTCTTTAAATTTAAAATTTAAAACGAAAAAATGAATTCAATAATGGATGTACTAGATAAGCCATTATCTGATGAGAGTATAATCAAAAAGGACTATCATACATATGTACCACATCTACAATCATACAACAATAATGATGAAATTCGTATTTCAATACAAAATCAAGATCAAGGCAATACATACAGCCCAGTGAAAGTTATGTATATGTGGAAGGATTTATTGTAGATGATAAAAGCTCAAAATCTTCTGATTTAAGCTTTAAATTAAAAAAAAATTGTAGCTTATCTTTTTGATGAAATACGTTATGAACTTAATGGTATTGAAATTTATCATACAAGGTATTTAGGACAGACAAGCATAATATAAAATCTGATTTCTTTATCACCAACGGAAAGCATTGTCATGCAAAATGCTGGATGGAACAAAATTGATAATTTGAATATTGAAAATGAATATTTTAATTTCTATGTTCCACTTAAAATGCTCTTAGGATTTGCCGAAGACTATAATAAAATAATATTAAATGGTAAACATGAATTAATACTCATGCGTAACAAGAATGATGAAGATCTTGTACAATCGACCACTTCTACTGACAAACCAAAACTTACAATTTCGCTAATCTCATGGAGAATTCCTCATGTACACTTATCCGATCATAGTAATATGAATATGATTAAAATTATAAACAATGCTGCTGCTACCAATAGCATTGCGCAGTTGGGATTGTCATGTAAATCCACAATTAAATACATGAACTAGCCACATCTGGAATGTTAAGCTGGCTGCAAGTAGAGACCGACCCCGTTTTGTATTGATTGCATTTTAACAAGAAAACAAGTTTGTTCATTGCGATCTCACTAATCTAAAAGTACATTTGAATTCAGTTTCATATCCATATAATGATCTTAACATAAAATTTAAAAATGAACGCTACGCAATTCTATATGATATATATGTAAGATTTACACAAAACTATTATATAAAGGAGTCACAACCTCTTCTGACTTCTCAAGAGTTTAAAAATAACGCGCCCATTATTGTAGTAGATGTTAGTTATCAAAACGAAACTCTTAATAACTGGCCAATTGACATAAAAATTTAATTTGAAACAGCAACAAATATTCCAGCCAAAACATCAGCTTATTGCATTCTTATTCACGATCGTCTAATTGAATACATTCCTACAAGAGGACAAGTTCGTAAAATCCTATAAATTAAAAAAGATGAAAAATAATATAGTTTTCATAGACATGCAAGGCTTCAAAAGTAATGCAAACGATTTTATTGCAAAAGAACTCGCAATCCTTTTTAACAATAACCAACACATCAATTTTATCATAAAACCTCCTTTTGACTTTAAATGTTTATCAACAAAAAAGTAATGAGAAGCAAACTGGTTAACAAAACATTATCATCATCTAAGCTGGAACGTCCCATTTCATTTAAAAGCATTTGCGAATTTCTAAGAGCTACTGTAGGTGATTCATATATCTATGTTAAAGGCGAGGAAAAGAGGCAATGGTTACAAAAAATGGTGCAAAAAAGTGTTTTTAATAATGAAGATATTGGCTGTATCAACTTTAGTCAAATGGGGATGAAGTATCCAGGTCTATTTTATTGCAGCTATCACTTCAATGGTATTTGTTCTTTACGAAATGCAATCGTACTTGAAAAGAAACATCAGGATGAAGACAAATTGGCATGAGTTATTTTTTTAGTATAGTAATATATATATATATATATATATATATATATATACATTTTAAACATATATATTAATATATGTATGTTGATATGTTACAATCTTAAATTTTATTAAAGTATATTTTTTTTTTTTTTTTAATACATGTATTTATTTATTGTATCTTCAAATATGAACTAACAATAAGTATTCAAATCTTAAATCTAAAATATAATTATTAGGACCGACCACTGTCTGACATAAACTTGTTAATAGTTATAAATAATACATAAGTAGTGATAATAAAAAAAGAAGAAAAAAATTATAAAAAAGTATAAAAAAAGTATTTTCAAGAAATCCCATTTGGCGTGTTGAGTAATAGAGCCCTTGTGTCCCTCTTTTTTAAGCGGATATGTGCAGTAAAGTTCAAAATATTACGAGCAAGCGGATTAGGATGTGACTCGAGTTTTGTTAAATATTTGCCTGCGTATTTTGCAATTTCTTCAGTCACTAGTGGCATATTTAAATTACGATGTATATTAGAATTTTTGATGTACCATGGAGCCGATGTTATTAACCGTAAAATTTTGTTTTGCCTTCGTTGGATTCTCTCTACATTGGAAGCTGAAGCAGTGCCCCATAACTGGATACCGTAACACCATATTGGCTTTAAAAGCGACTTGTATAATAAAAGTTTACAGTCCATGCTAAGAGTTGAATTTCTGCCAATCAACCAGTGTATTTGAGATAACTTAATTTTCATCTGAGTTAGCTTAAAGTCAATATGATGTTTCCATGTAAGCCTTCGATCAAGGTGTATACCAAGGTATTTCACTTGGGAGTGTTGAGGAATATTTTGATTATTGATTCGAATTGGGGAACAAGTATCTCTTCTTAGGGTAAACGTTATATGGACACACTTTTGTTCATTTACCTTAATTCTCCATAAGTTCAACCGCATTTCCAATTGTGTAATATGTTCTTGTAAATATCGGGAAGCCTCGTGAGGGTTTTCATGCATACAAAGGCAGGCTGTATCATCGGCAAACGTAGATGTATGGATATTGCTGCTCAAAGGCATATCACAAGTATAGATCAAATACAAAACTGGCCCCAGTATGCTCCCCTGTGGCACACCGGATGATATAGATTCGGGCACACTCATGAATTCTCCTTCCACAACCGTGAACTTCCGGGTAGTAATGTAACTTTGTAATAAATTCACTAAATTTATTGGTAGATATGATTTTAATTTTAGAATTAGACCTTCATGCCACACTTTATCAAATGCCTGAGAAACGTCAATAAACAGGGCAGAACAGTACTTCTTTTCCTCAAATGTTTTTCTTATGAATTGAACCAATCTATGAGTTTGTTCAATGGTGCTATGCTGACTTCTAAAACCAAATTGATGGTCTGGGATGCACCCACTATCAGTTAAAGTTGGGGACAATTTTGTCGTGAGCAGCTTTTCGAAGAGTTTTGACATAGTTGACACCAAACTTATTGGCCTATATGACTCAGCTTTAGTAAGATCTTTGCCCGGTTTTGGAATCATTTTGATTTTTGCAAGCTTCCAGAGTTGTGGATAATACTCCAGTCGTAATATGGCATTAGAAATAAACAGCAAGATTCTTATTGCAATATGCGGCACGTTCATCAGCATCTTGTTACTAATTCCATCAATACCTGAAGCTTTCTTTGGCTTGAGTTCAGCAATTACTTTATGTACATCACGCATCTTAAACTTTAAGGCTCGAGGGGGTAGAGCAACTACACTCGGCAAATCAGCAACACCAATACATGTATTTGGGTTAAATACGGATTTTAAATGCTCAGCAAATATTTTACATTTTTCCGTATCGCTTCTTGCCCAATCTCCGGTAGATGTGCGCAGAGGTGGCTTAAACTCAACGGGGGTTTTAAGCTTTCTAGCAGCGCGCCACAAAGAGTAATTAGATGTCGGTGTGACATCAAGACCTTCCAAATAATTTTTAAGAGATGCAGTTTTTTCAGATGCAAGCAACTCTTGAAGTCGTTTAGAACATTCTTTAAGTCTGAGTTTACGTTGGGGTGATCTGTGCTGTTGCCATTCCCTTCTAGCTCTTCTTTTTTCACATACGAGATGTTCAATATCCCTGGAATAAATTTTATTAAACCCAGACTGCGGATGGGAGGTAGTGGCATGTTCAGCAGCCTGTTTAATAATTTCGTTAAGATTGGCAATGTTAGTTTCAATATCATTGGGTGTTCTTAACGCAATATTTTCCGTGCAATGACTACTAAGATATTTTTTGAATCCCAGCCAATTAACACGATTGGTCATCTTCGTATAAGGGTGAGGGAAGTCACTTCTTAGTGGGTTACAAATTGTAACGATAGTGGGGGAGTGATCGGAGGAGAGATCTAGAGAAGTTTCAACACTAATTAAATCTCTAGAAATATTTTTCATTACGCCAAAATCAATAACATCTGGAATTTTTCGTACGTCAGTAGGCCAATAAGTGGGCTCCCCACTCGAAATAACATCTAACCCCATTTTTGAAATTGTATTAAACAAAGCTCGACCTCTAGGTGTTAAAAGGCGCGATCCCCAGTACGTATGCTTTGCATTGTAGTCTCCAGCTGCCACGAAACAAGATCCAAGCGATTTGTAGAACTTCTCATACTGATCTTCGGTAACTGAAAATCTGGGAGGTGAGTAAATTGATGATATTATGAAATTAGAACAAAAATTTTCTACAAAAATATTCGTAGCTTGCATATATTCTTCACTAACGTTGTCAAGGATATAGTGCTTGAGTCTTGACTTAATTAGAATTGCAGATCCACCGCATGCTCTCCCTCTAGGGTCCTTTGTATCATACATAGTGTAGCCATTTATTTTGAAAAAGCTTCTCGAAGTCAAATGTGTCTCAGAGACCAACATTATATCAATACTTTTTTCCGTAAGGAAGTGCTCAAGTTCATTTTTATGTTGGCGAATGCCGTTTGCGTTCCAGAAACATATTTTTAACGTGTTCATGGCGTGTTAATTAATGCTTGAAGCAGAGTATTCTGCATTCTCAGCATTTCTTGCATCATGTTAGTCATATTTGTTGTAAAGTTGTTTACAGTTTGCACCAAATTGTCAATAGTAGCTTCAAGGCGACTAAAGTTAAAGCTTGAGTTTGCATTCGTTGAATTATTTGGCGGTGGAAAATTTTGTGGGGGAATAGAATTTGTTTTAGCAGCATCGGCATACGATACACGGGAAGTAACTGGTTGGCTCATTTGCACAAAAGTGGCGGAGTAAGCGTTTGCTGATTGAGATGGAGCTAATTTGGGTTTTTGCCCCATAGTCTGTTTGACAAAAGAGTACACAGGACAACCTCTGTAGTTAGCGGTGTGATTACCTCCACAATTACTGCATTTTTTATCACTTTGATCTTTTGGCTTATTGCAACTAGCAGTGCCGTGTAATTCGCCGCACACAACACTAACAGTGGGTAGTTTACAGTATGTTTTTGTGTGGCCATATTCTTGGCAATTATGGCACTGTACGGGACCTGATCGCTTATGTGGCTCTTGAACTGTGATTTTTCGGTATAAGAGGTATTTTAGGCTATAAATTGGGTGTTTCTCGTTTTTTTTCAGCTGTATATCATTCGGCTCCAAGTCAACACGAAATAGAGGCTGGGGGATCTTCTCCCTATTTATTATATTGGTAACATTTTTTACCTTAAATCCTTGTATCATGAGTGCATCTTTTACTTCTTCGGGATTAACATAAGAGTCAATACCCTTCAATACGATCTGCATACCTTTGGCACTTTTAAGCTGGTACGTATAAAAACTTGTTTTATTTTTTTCAAATTCAGTCACTATTTTACGGAAATTTTTTTCTTCGTATATTTGAATTTTAGTTTCGTCAATATTACCACGCTTTATTGGAATAACATGAAATGCGTTCTCACCAATGGCCGAGACTAATTTTTTAATTAGGGCGTTAGAATTTTTCTCTCTCAAATATATAGGTGGTGGCTTAAAAGACTTTTGCGACGATGCAGCGGGCTTGTCGTCGGTGACTTGCAATAATGAAAAATGATTTTGACGATTGGTGGATGAAGCGCTATTATCCCTAGACATCTTTGCAGCAGATGAAATTTTTGAAGAATTTGGGCTTCGCCCACGCTTTAACACTGTTATGTATCTGTCCATTCCGACTTGTACCTTGGATTATGAGCTACTTTTATCTGTAGTGATAACTTTATTAAGTAATGAACACGAGCCTGAAGGAGATGATATTACTGACTTATATGAAGAAGTACTAGGCAACTGTAATGTTAATGAATCACTATTTGGCATCGGACAAAGCGAAGTTGATCGCTGACGAAAAATTGGATTTGTCGTTAAAAAATACTTTCATTAGATTTATTATTTGTATTTTTTTCATTGAGATCTTCAGAACTCACAGTAAAATAGGCATTTCTGCCGTTAGAACTCACTTTATAATTTTTTGTATTTGAGGTACTCATATAGAGTATTCCTCAAGGGCACTTTTTGTGTTTTTTTTTGCTTACGGTTTTTTTTTGTTTTTGTAATTTATGATTGTTTATTTGTTTTTGAGTTACTCGTATAGAGTAATCCTCAATGTCACTGTTTGAGTTTTTTTTTTTGTTTTCGGTTTTTTTTTTGTTTTTGTTATTTCCACAATGTAAAAATATTATCAAGGCAATAAAGCTTATTTATTAAAGTCAGTATGTACCTATTACGAATAATATGCACTACGAATATTTTTTTTTATAATTTTTTGTTTGTTTGGTATGTAAAAAAAAAATTCCGCTAATCGACTGTTCGCTATGAAGGTACCACGAGAACTCCTTTTAAAGTATATAAATAAACATTTTGTAAAAAATAATAGTAATTATATTTATGTTACAAATTTATGAACTTATGTGTACATAAAAATAATATTTAAGTAAAAATATAAAAATAAATACGCAAAAACGTATACATATCTTAAAAGTGAATGAATGTAATACATTATCATTTAAATGTAATACATAAACATAAAAAAATATTTGGATTAAATATACATTCACGATTAGATATTGTGTGTGTATTTTTATTAATTAATTAATTCTTTTGTAATATATTTTATAGATCACTGTATATATATATATATATATATATATATATATATATATATATATATATATATATATATATATATATATATATATATAGACTTCAATAGATTACTCAACTACCATTGAGTCACTAACTCGATCTCTATAATGACCCCAAGCTCTTGTTTTACTTGATCTTCCAAAATATTTCTTTTATCATCATTGTAGTTCAGGACTACTTTAAATAGCTGTTGTGTGTACAGTTTGTGAGTTTTTGATCTAATCAAATACAATTCATCTGATATCACTTTCTGATCAAATAAACAATTCTTATAATCGTTTAATGTTAACTTTTAGACGGCAGATTTTTTAAATCCTTTAGATTTTTTTTCTTCTTCAGAGCTATGAGTTGAAAATGAGTAGTACATTTTGGATCTTAAACCTACAAACTCTGTCATTATATCACCCTTATTCTCATCCTTCATCATTCCTAAAACCTTTTTATTTGCTAGAGGTAAGTTAAACTGATTATCTTAAGAATAATCCGAAGTATCGTAATTGGATTCAATATCATTACGAATATCATCATAAAAATCTTTAGTTTGAATTGTGTAGATGAAAGAATCTGTATCCATCCAGTTAAGAGAAATTTTATCTTTAAACTTTTGTTTCATGTAGCCGTAGTGGAAGTCATACATCTTCCACTTAGATAATTCTAAAATTGCTAGACCTATATATGTGGGTTTATCGTAATATGGTTTCTGTTCTTTTAACTCAACTGCATACATAATATCCAAATTTTATTAAACTTAAAAAATTCGATTTAGAAATCAATACCCTCAATCCCAAATAATTTCTGTTTGTAGTTTCCCACTCTGTCGCAATATGGATAACTTTTCTTTTATCTGCGTTTTCCATTGTCTTCCCATAAACCGCATTATTAAGAAGCTTAAAAAAGTCCTTCTCAAATGCATTTTTGACATTCGTACGATATGAATTATTTAGGTCAATGTATTTTTTAAGCCAAGGGGACTGCGTAAATCTTAATATTCTGTGTATTGTATGCAATACAAGCCTGTTTGAAATACATTGAAGTAAGACTTTATGATGAATAACATAATTCTTTTTGAAGCTAAGGTCTGCTATTAACTTCGTAGTAGTATTATACTGCGATGTTCTTTTGTTTTGGGGGCAAAAAGGGAGGTCATTATGATCGTCGTGAAGTGAGTCTGGATACTCAATATCTACTTCCAAATAGTAACCAACTTCTGGTGTATTAGTAACTTCATTGATATTAAAGACTTCAATTTCACTAGAACTTAACCATTCGAATCCTCCATAAGGTAAAGGTTGAGACATTGCCCAACCATATAAATTGTTAGCATCTAAATACATCAAATATTCTGAAGGCTTATTATTATCAAAACCATTTATGTATTTGTTGTTAGATTTTGAATATCTTTTTGAGCACTGCACTAGCCCACACCTTATACCATTTTGAACAAATGAATGCATTTCACAGTCTGTTATTAGCTCTAAAGTTACTTCTGTAGTCCTTAACATAGCATCCCATGATAGTCCTGGTGTAGTATAATAATAAGCTGGATCGAGATTATAAATACTCTTACATATTTTTCGAAAATTTTCAAAATTATCTGTAAGGAGTAAGACATCAGTTTTGAGGTAAAACTCAGTATAATTGAGCAGGGTTCTACACTCGAACTCACTCCAGACTTTTTGTGCATGTTCATAGTCATCAACAGAATCTTTCTCATTGCTTAAAACATTAAAAAAGTTCTCTCTACTTGGAAGTTGAGTTTCATCAAACTTTAAAATAGTGTCCATATAAGAGTATCGATACACTCCTTTTCTTCCTAATAATTTAAATTGGTTATCATTTGGAAATATTTCACGAACTGTATGAAAATCAGAAACGTCAAGATTTTTTGCCAAAGAATCTAGATTTGAGGCCATAAACCTGAAAGAGTCTATAAAGCGTATTTCGAATCCATGATTCTTTTTTAATGAAATATAAACTGAGAGGGAAATATAACGCTCTTTGTTTAGGGGTATAACTTTTATAGTAGCATTTTTTATTGAAGAAAGATGATGAAACAAGAGATGTAAATCATACGCAGAAAGATTGTGAAAAAGAACATGTATAAAGTTATGTACTCTATAATTTAAACTGCATACATTATGAGCTGCACCACGATAACTAACCGTAAGATAACACTGATCTATAACTTTATCATTAATCAATTCTTTTTTACAAATATGACACACGTGTGCATTATTATGATCTTGTATATTTTCGGTAGTCATATTAATACATTTATTTTTTGACAAATGTTCATCAAATATGTTTGATGCATCTTCCACTATTTTTTTAACAAATACAATTGCAGCATCTTCCCCAAAGTATTACCTATGCATATTATATTCTTTCTTAAAGCTGCACTTAACATAATAGCTGAAGGCACAAGAAATATGCTTTTGAATATTTGTAGTATTACTACTTACTTTTTCGACAACTCTTTCAAAATCAGCATAAATTACAATTACAATAAATTAGGCATTTTGACGACTTTCTTTAAACAAATGTTCTCGTGATGCTTATACATATATTCATCGTGAGTGTGGTATTAACAGGTGTTACAAAGAAAGATTTTGGATGTGTGTGATGTAATGCTAGATCGTAAAAGTCTAAAATTGAAAAGTATGGATGAAATTAAAGAAAACTTTATGTACTTTGAAAATAATTTTTTTTTGTTAATACTTGTATTTATTTATTGTATCTGCAAATATGAACTAACAATAAGTATTCAAATCTTAAATCTAAAATATAATTATAAGGACCGACCACTGTCGGACATAAACTTGTTAATAGTTATAAATAATACATAAGAAGTGATAATCCAAAAAAGAAAAAAATTTATAAAAAAGTATTTTCAAGAAATCCCATCTAGAGTGTTGAGTAATAGAGCCCTTGTGTCCCTCTTTTTTAAGCGGATGTGTTCAGTAAAGTTCAAAATATTACGAGCAATCGTATTTGGATGTGACTCGAGTTTTGTTAAATATTTGCATGCGTATTTTGCTATTTCTTCAATCACTAGTGGCATATTCAAATCACGATGTATATTTGAGTTTTTAATGTACCATGGAGCCGATGTTATCAAACGTAAAATTTTGTTTTGCCTTCGTTGGATTCTCTCGACGTTAGCAGCTGAAGCAGTGCTCCATAACTGGATACCGTAACACCATATTGGGTTTAAAAGCGACTTGTATATTAAAAGTTTACAGTCTAGGCTAAGTGTTGAATTTCTGCCAATCAACCAGTGTATTTGAGATAACTTAAAATTCATCTGAGTTAGCTTAAAGTCTATATGATGTTTCCATGTAAGCCTTCGATCAAGGTGTATACCAAGGTATGTCACTTGGGAATGTTGAGGAATATTTTGATTATTGATTCGAATTGGGGAACAAGTATCTCATCTTAGGGTAAACGTTATATGGACACACTTTTCTTCATTTACCTTAATTCTCCATAAGTTCAACCACATTTCCAATTGTGTAATATGTTCTTGTAGATATCGGGAAGCCTCGTGAGGGTTTTCGTGCATATTTAAGCAGGCTGTATCATCGGCAAACGTAGCTGTATGTATATTACTGCTCAAAGGCATATTACAAGTATAAATCAAATACAAAACTGGCCCCAGTATGCTTTCCTGTGGCACACCGGATGATATAGATTCGGGCACACTCCTTCTTTTTCCACAACCGTGAACTTCCGGGTAGTAATGTAACTTTCTAATAAATTCACTAAATTTATTGGTAGATATGATTTTAATTTTAGAATTAGACCTTCATGCCACACTTTATCAAATGCCTGAGAAACGTCAATAAACAGGGCAGAACAGTACTTCTTTTCCTCAAATGTTTTTCTTATGAATTGAACCAATGTATGAGTTTGTTCAATGGTGCTATGCTGACTTCTAAAACCAAATTGATGGTCTGGGATGCACCCACTATCAGTTAAAGTTGGGGACAATTTTGTCGTGAGCAGCTTTTCGAAGAGTTTTGACATAGTTGACAGCAAACTTTTTGGCCTATATGACTCAGCTTTAGTAAGATCTTTGCCCGGTTTTGGAATCATTTTGATTTTTGCAAGCTTCCAGAGTTGTGGATAATACTCCAGTCGTAATATGGCATTAGCAAGATTCTTATTACAATATGCGGCAAGTTCATCAGCATCTTGTTACTAATTCCATCAATACCTGGAGCTTTCTTTGGCTTGCGTTCAGCAATTACTTTATGTACATCACGCATCTTAAACTTTAAGGCTCGAGGGGGTAGAGCAACTACATTCGGCAAATCAGCAACACCAGTACATATATTTGGGGTAAATACGGATTTTAAATGCTCAGAAAATATTTTACATTTTTCCGTATCGCTTCTTGCCCAATATCCGGTAGATGTGCGCAGAAGTGGCTTAAACTCAACGGGTGTTTTAAGCTTTCTAGCAGCGCGCCACAAAGAGTAATTAGATGTCGGTGTGACATCAAGACCTTCCAAATAATGTTTAAGAGATTCAGTTTTTTCAGATGCAAGCAACTCTTGAAGTCGTTTAGAACATTCTTTAAGTCTGAGTTTATGTTGGGGTGATCTGTGCTGTTGCCATTCCGTTCTAGCTCTTCTTTTTTCACATACGAGATGTTCAATATCCCTGGAATAAATTTTATTAACTCCAGACTGCGGATGGGAGGTAGTGGCATGTTCAGCAGCCTGTTTAATAATTTCGTTAAGATTGGCAATGTTAGTTTCAATGTCATTGGGTGTTCTTAACACAATATTTTTCGTGCAATGACTACTAAGATATTTTTTGAATCCCAGCCAATTAACACCATTGGTCATCTTCATATATGGGTGAGGTAAGTCACTTCTTAGTGGGTTACAAATTGTAACGATAGTGGGGAGTGATCGGAGGAGAGATCTAGAGAAGTTTCAACACTAATTAAATATCTACAAATATTTTTCATTACGCCAAAATCAATAACATCTGAAATTTTTCGTACGTCAGTAGGCCAATAAGTGGGCTCCCCACTCGAAATAACATCTAAGCCCATTTTTGAAATTGTATTAAACAAAGCTCGACCTCTAGGTGTTAAAATGCGTGATCCCCAGTACGTATGATTTGCATTGTAGTCTCCAGCTGCCACGAAACAAGATCCAAGCGATTTGTAGAACTTCTCATACTGAAATTCGGTAACTGAAAATCTGGGAGGCGAGTAAATTGATGATATCACGAAATTAGAACAAAAAGTTTCTACAAAAATATTCGTAGCTTGCATATATTCTTTACTAACGTTGTAAAGGATATAGTGCTTGAGTCTTGACTTAATTAGAATTGCAGATCCACCGCACGCTCTCGCTCTAGGGTCCTTTGTATCATGCATAGTGGAGCCATTTATTTTGAAAAAGCTTCTCGAAGTCAAATGTGTCTCAGAGACCAACATTATATCAATATTTTTTTTCTATACAGAAGTGTTCAAGTTCATTTTTACGTTGGCGAATGCCGTTTGCGTTCCAGAAACATATTTTTAACGTGTTCATGGCTTGTTAATTAATGCTTAAAGCAGAGTATTCTGCATTCTCATCATTTCTTGCATCATGTTAGTCATATTTGTTGTAAAGTTGTTTACAGTTTGCACCAAATTGTCAATAGTAGCTTCAAGGCGACTAAAGTTAAAGCTTGAGTTTGCATTCGTTGAATTATTTGGCGGTGGAACATTTTGTGGGGGAATAGAATTTGTTTTAGCAGCATCGGCATACGATACACGGGAAGTAACTGGTTGGCTCATTTGCACAAAAGTGGCGGAGTAAGCGTTTGCTGATTGAGATGGAGCTAATTTGGGTTTTTGCCCCATAGTCTGTTTGACAAAAGAGTACACAGGACAACCTCTGTAGTTAGCGGTGTGATTACCTCCACAATTACTGCATTTTTTATCACTTTGATCTTTTGGCTTATTGCAACTAGCAGTGCCGTGTAATTCGCCGCATACAACACAAACAGTGGGTAGTTTACAGTATGTTTTTGTGTGGCCATATTCTTGGCAATTATGGCACTGTACGGGACCTGATCGCTTATGTGGCTCTTGAACTGTGATTTTTCGGTATAAGAGGTATTTTAGGCTATAAATTGGGTGTCTCGTTTTTTTTCAGCTGTATATCATTCGGCTCCACGTCAACACGAAATAGAGGCTGGGGGATCTTCTCCCTATTGATTATGATGGTAACATTTTTTACCTTAAATCCTTGTATCATGAGTGCATCTTTTACTTCTTCTCAAATATATAGGTGGTGGCTTAAAAGACTTTTGCGATGATGCAGCGGGCTTGTCGTCGGTGACTTGCAATAATGAAAAACGATTTTGACGATTGGTAGATGCTGCGCTATTATCCCTAGACATCTTTGGAACAGATAAAATTTTTGAAGAATTCGGGCTTCGCCCACGCTTTACCACTGTTATGTAGCTGTCCATTCCTACTTGTACCTTGGGTTTTAAACTACTTTTATCTGTAGTGATAACTTTATTAAGATGAACACGAGCCTGAAGGATATTTGTCGTTAAAAAAATACTTTCATTAGATTTATTATTTGTATTATTTTCATTGAGAGCTTCAGAACTCACAGTAAGATAGGCATTTCTGCAGTTAGAACTCACTTCATAATTTTCTGTATTTGAGGTACTCATATAGAGTATTCTTCAGGGGCACTTTTGTGTTTTTTTGCTTACGGTTTTTATACCCTTTACCAAAAAATGGTAAAAGGGTATATATAGGTTTGTCATTCCGTTTGTAATTTCTACAATATTAATAAGCGACACATAAAGTATATATATTCTGGATCCTTATGCATAGGGAAGACGAACAAGCGATGTCCGTCTGTCCGTCTGCCTGTACGTGAAATCGGTTTTCCCAAGCTCCAAGAAGAGCTAGAGACTTCGTTCTTGGACTGGTGTGTCAGAAATTTTCCGAAAAATTTAAAATCAGAAAAATCGAGCAGACGGTTTCAGAGCTGGAAAGCTCAAACTCAATTTTCCCGTAGAAAATAACTACCGAAATCAAGCTTTTATTAGTTTTTTATTAAATTAACTTATTTTATACTTCGGTATGAATAAAATTGGTATTTATAATTAAAAAAAAAAAATTAAAATTTAACAAATTAAAAAAACGTTTCCAGGGTTGGAAAACTTTAACTTTTTTCCTAATAATTAAACATATTTCATGTTTTAGGAAGAAGGCTATTTTCTCAGGAACGGTAAAAGCTACGGGTCTGAAATTTGGACAGTGTATGTAGAACTTTGGTCGCTACAACAACAAATATATAAAAGCTAAAAATTAAAGGGTGTTCCAAAATGAGTAACGAAAACTTTTAAAATCCCATGTAATATACATACAATTGTATTTATGTGTGTACACATGTATATTGCCACTTGAAATTTGTAAAATTAGTGTATTTTTATATAGGCTGCAACAACTAACACTAAAATTAAAAAATTTAAATTAAAGGGTGGTCATCAGTTAATGAAATTTTGACTATGTAATTTTGACAAATTGTTATATCTTCGAAACTGTAAGAGTTAAACTCTTGCAATTTTCAAAAACGGTCAAACTAAAAAATCCGAAAATTATAAGATTGCCAAAAATTTAAAAAAATCGCCAAAACGAAAAAAAATCGCCATAATGAAAAAAACGCTAAAATTAAAAAAAACGTCAAAAACCGAAAAAATTGCCAAAACAAAAAAATGCTTATGTGAACAAAAATCGCCAAAAATTAAAAAAAAATCGCCTAAATGAAAAAAATCGCCAAAATAAAAAAAATCGCCAAATCGAAAATAAATTGCCAAAATTAAAAAAACGCCAAAAACCGAAATAAAATCGTCAAATCAAAAAAAAATTGCCTATATGAAAAAAAAATCGCCAAAAATAAAAAAATCGCTCATATGAAAAAAAAATCGGCAAAATCCAAAAAATCGCCATAAAGAAAAATCGCCAAAATTAAAAAAACGCCAAAAACCGACAAAAATCGCCAAAACGAGAAAAAAGTGTCAAAACAAAAAAAATTCCCACAATGACAAAAATCCGCAAAAATCGCCAAAACAAAAAAAATGCTTATATGAAAAAAAATCGTCAAAAATTAAAAAAATCGCCTAAATGAAAAAAAATCGCCAAAATAAAAAAAAATCGCCAAAACGAAAATAAATCGCCAAAATTAAAAAATAAAACGCCAAAAACCGAAAAAATAGCCAAAACAAAAAAATTTCCTATATGAAAAAAAATCGACAAAAATTTAAAAAATCGCTTAAATGAAAAAAAATCGGCAAAATGAAAAAAAACTGCCAAGACGAAAGAAAATCGCTAAAATTAAAAAACGCCAAAAACCGAAAAAAAATCGCCAAAACCAAAAAAATTGCCTATATGAAAAAAATCGCCAAAATTTAAAAAGCACCAAATTAAACATAATGCCAAAAACCTAAAAATTGCATACTAAAAAGTATGATTTTTTTCACATAATGAATATGTACCTACATATCTCTGCTTATGTATGTATCTCTACACTACATAACAGAGTAGCAAGCCGAGCAAAAAATTTCGGCGGCGGCTGAAAGACAAATATTTTCGGCGGCGGCGGCTGAATGGCTTAACGCCGATTTGTTAAGCATTTGAAAAACAATTTTAACCCAGCCGGAGTACTACAGTAGCTTAAATGATGTAGAACGAAGGCCGTCTTACGAAGTTTTTTTTGCACTTCCTGTACTTGTGTTTTCCACTTAAAATTATGGTCAATGTAAACTCCTAGATATTTATATGTGTTAACCATTTCTAAATAGGTATTGCAGCTGTCGTTAGAATCTAAGTTGTTGTTGTTATTGTGTAGACATTCAATGTCGTGAAATTTAAGTTTGATATCCGTGTATAATATATGAGGTGGTTTTATATGCATGAATTTTGTCTTTGATGCATTTATGACTAGGCCATTATCATGGCACCATTTTGCTACGGTATCCAACTGTATTTGCATTAAATAAATTGACGATCTTAAATTTCTATGCGTCACAACGATTGCTGTATCATCTGCGTAGGCTAAAATTGTGCAGTTTTTCAATGTTTTTACCATATCGTTTGCATACAAAATATACAGTAATGGTCCAAGTTTTGAACCCTGTGGTACTCCATAATTTGATTTCGTTTCCAGACTCACATTATTATCTATCTTGACTCTATATGTTCTGGCGCTTAAGTAGCTTTCGAACCATTTAATACAATTCCCTCTAATACCAATTCTTTCAAGTGTGTTTATTAATTTATCATGCGGTAATGTATCAAAGGCTTTACTGAAGTCTATAAAAGTTGCTAGACAGTGCATTTTATTACTTATAGAGGCATTAATATGATTTGAGAAGTTCCCGAGTAGTTTGTTAATATTTTTGCATTTCTGAAAACCAAATTGACTTTTGTCTATAATTTTATATTTCTCCATATAATCTTCTAGAAAAATACGTGAATTATTGAATCGCCACGTTGTAACATTATTTATTTTGCAATAGTTTGAATACTGCAGTAATTGATATCCTAAAAAATAGCTTCGTAAATTATTTGTTAAATCATAGAAACATATTCTAGATTATCAGGGCAATTATGAATAAAATTTCGCGAGAAATTTCTCATTTTTCAAATTACAATTTATTTTCCTATTACTTGCTATTAGTTGGAATTTTTCCCCGGGAAAAATTTCTCGCCGAATTTTATTCATGATTGCCTTCTAAATAAATTTTATTTAAGCTTTCCGATTGAATTAAAAATTAATTACTTTATTGAAACACTGCTACGGATCAACAAACAAGAAGTTTTGAACAATTAATTATCAAAAAGTCGCCAAAAGAGAACGTAAGTGCTGTCGCAGCTACGTTACCGTTCACATAAACATTTTCTTTTTATGTGGAAGCAAAAACAACTATCTTTCCGGGACGCTCGCTATCATCTTAAATACGAAATTTAAAAAAGTATAAAAAATAAAAGACAAAATATCGGCTGAGTACTAAGTCGCCGATAAGCCGAGTGGTTCGGCGCCGGTACGGCTTGCTACTCTGGTGGCGAACAACTTTCAATCAGCTATAGCCGTATGTGAAAATTTTGCGAATAGCATGAGGAAGAAGATCACTAGTAAAGAAACTAAAATAGTATGTAGGCCAGTGTTGATAAAACGGCGGTTTTCCCGTCATATATGACTGTATTTTGTTGTCATTAGCGGCAAGTCTATTTAAAAAACCACCAGCGGGAATTTTAGCGGAAGAATTTCTTAGTTGACGGATTTTCAGCGTTTTTCTGAAACTTATAAAGAAAAGTATTGAATCAAAATAAATTAAATTTAACGCAGCTGTGCGACACGTACCCTGGTATATGTTGAGTTTTTTTCTCGATATAAACACGTACAGCGAAAAGAAACTAACGTCACTTTTTTGCAAATAAAAAATTGACATATTGTGGTCGTGTATTATAATGTGAAAATTTAAGAGGTTAAAAATAATAACATACATACATATGTATATACATACGAGTATAAAAGTTAATAAATCTCACAATTAGTGAATAAAATTTAATTCGATTATAATTATATTACAAACCAATTTAATCATTATTTTCGTATTAAAAAAATAGTAAACAAATCTTTAAACAAACGGAAAACAAACCGAAAACTTGTTGATTGGACCACTGAGTATGAGGAAAACATAATATCAACCAAAATCTCTCAAACCAAATAACTTTTTCTGAATAATTTGTTTTTGATTAAAGACTTTTTTTTATTGAAATTCTCCTTCGAAATTAAACTTCAAGCCAATGTGAATTGAGCCATGGAGTTTATTTTGTCAACACTATTTTTTTAATTTCAGATAGTCAAAAAGTCAGGAAATTTAAACAATATTTTACAAATACTTCAAGCAAAACGGCAAGATATTATTCCACACGTGTAGAATAATTAGGGTATATCGCAGAAAATATTGAAAATATACTGAATCAGCTTAAACTTTAATATTATCAGATGGAATAGTCCCTTGGATTCTACTTTTATCTGGCTGGATATTTGTGTATGTAAACTCTGCAGGAAATAAAATACCTACTTAAAGAGTAGGCTGAGTTTTGCTTAAAAATATTGGGGAATAACATAGATACGTCTATACATATGTATACATATTTTATAAAATTTATCTTATTCTTTTTTTTACCAATAAACCATAAAAAAAGACATGTTGGTTATAAAAAATTCAGCGGTTATATTAGCGTTTATTTTTATTCAGCTGGCGGTTTTTAGCGGGTTTGCAGGCGTTATATGGTGGGAAATCCCTGTAACATTTTGGCAACACTGATGTAGGCGAAGAAGAGAAAATAATAAAAAAAAAACAGTTAAGAGCTTCAGGGAAAGAGAAAGCCTATTTGGAGGGGGCATTGCCACCACTACAATAATTGATTCCCCCTCCTTTAAACTATTAAAAATTTCTTGTAATGATCGACTTTAATATTACTCATGAGAATCACCAGTCGTTATGCTCCCCACCCAAGCAGGAAAATTGTTTAGAAATTCTAAGGAGGATTTGGGAAATATATATGCGTTGCAAAGAGCCTAGAAGCGGATTAAATATCAAAATGTACCTGGACATTATGTAAGTACCGATTGTTCACTTAAGTTTAAGTTAATTAAAGCTGTTAAACATTTTCCAATCACAAAGAAGGAAGAAAGAGACCCCCTCTTTTCTTATGAAGATTGGTCTAACCGAAATTCGCGATAAGATTTTCAAAGTTTTGAAGTCTGAAACCAAAAACGGTGTGACTTATGGAAGACAGTCATTCCGATCAGGTCAAATAAGTTACTTGCAGCGATGGTCCTTCATAAAACTAACACAATGTTAAATGAAAATTGCGAAACAAAAATTGTGTATACCACTAGGTATGATAGATGAAACTGGCGTAAATATAACAAGGTTTGCTAGATATAATCTGATGATGGAATGAAAAGGTCGTGAAATGGAGAAATAAAAGCTTATCTGCAGATAAAACTGTATTTAACTACTGATGTTTGTTTTTTTTATATATAAAAATTTAAGAATGTCCCGTGCGTGGCTCTATTTGTCTGTACGTTACAAAAATTATAACCAATTTTTAATTATAAATATTCAATTTAATTTTTTTTTTTAGTTTTCGTTGTACTTTCATTGTGAACTAACGGCGTAGCGGAGTTTTTTCTTACATACATACTAAACAAAAAAATATCATAAAAAAATATTCGTAGTACATATTATTAACCTTGATAAAGAAGCTTTAATTGCTTCGCTAATATTTTTTACATAGTCATAAATAACAAAAACAAAAAAAAAACGCAAACACAAACAGATTGCCCTTGAGGAATACTCTATATGACTACCTCAACAACAAATAAATGTGAAGTGAGTTATAACGGCAGAAATCCCTATTTTATTGTGAGTTGTGATGCTCATAGTGATAACAATAAAATAAAAAACCTGATGATAGACTTACTGTGAGTTCTGAAGCTATTAATAAAAATAAAAAATCTGATGATAGACATTTTCTAACGACAAATCCATTTTTTTGACAGCGATCAACTTCGCTTTGTCCAATGCCAACTAGTCATTCTTTAACATTACAGTTGCATAGTACTTCGTCAATTAAGCCATTGACATCATTCGCTTCGGACTCGTGTTCACCACCTAACCAGGCTATCACTACAGATAACAGTAGCTCAAAACCAAAGGTACAAGTCGGATTGGACAGATAAATAACCCTGGTAAAGCGAGGGCGAAGCCCGAATTCTTCTTAAATTTCATACGTTCCAAATAGGTCTATGGAAAATAGCGCATCATCTACGAATCGCCAAAATCGTTTTTCATTATTGCATGACGATAACGACAAGACCGCTGCATCATCTCAAAAGTCTTTTCAGCTTCCACCTATATATGTGAGGAAAAAAATTCTGAAGCGCTCCTAACAAAAGTACTGTCGACCATTGGTGAAAATACTTTTTACGTAATTCCAATTAAACGAGGTAATATTGATGAAACTAAAATCCAAATATATCATAAAAAAGATTTCCGAAAAATTGTTAATGATTTAAAAAAAAAACAAATTTTTACACATACCAACTTAAGAATGCAACCATACCAACTTAAGAGTGTATACACGTAGTATTAAAGAGCATAGAATCATATGTTGAAGAAGTAAAATGTGCACTTCCCGACCAAGGATTTAAGGTAAAATATGTAATTAATAACAGACAAAAGATCACCCAACCCCTATTTCACATTGAACTGGACCGGAAGGATATACAATTGAAAAAAAGAAACCCATCCAATATATAGCGTAAAGTTTCTGTTACACCGAAAAATCACAGTTGAAGAGCCACGTAAGCGTTCAGGTCCTGTATAGTGCCATAATTGCCAAGAATATGGCCATAAAAAAACTTACTGCAATTTACCCATAGTTTGTGTTATCTGCGGTGAATTGCTGGTACTGCTAGCTGCACTAAGCCAAAAGATCAAGCAAACAAAAATGTAGTAATTGTAGGGGATGCCCTGTATATTATTTCGTTAAACAGGCTATGAGTCAAAAACCTATTTTGGTCCCAGCTCAACCATTAAACGCGTACTCCGCCTCTTTTGCTCAAGTGATCCAACCAGTTACTTCACGTGTATCGTGTAATACGCAAGAATCGGCAAATTATGTAATATAACGCGTCTTTGAAATGGGAGTCCCTATAGCCCCTTTTTAAGGTTCCGTACACCAAAGGTGAAAAAAGGAACCCTATTGTTTTCGCTACACTGTCCGTCTGTCTGTCACATGGTATTTTCTCATGAACTGTGAGAGCTACGGACCTGAAATTAGGGCAGAGTATGTAGAACCTTGGCCACTACTACAACAAATACAAGAGAATTAGAAATTAAAGGGTGCTCCAAAACGAGCGACGAATTTTAAAATCTCATGTAATATACATACAATTGTATGTACATATGTATATTGACACTTGAAATTTGTAAAATTAGTGTATTTTTATATAGACTACAACAATAAACATTAAAATATTAAAAAATTTTAATTAAAGGGTGGTCCACATGTTAATGCAATTTTGACTATGTAATTTTGACAAATTGCTATATCTTGGAAACTGTAAGAGTTAAAATCTTGAAATTTTCAAAAACGGCTGTGCCGAATCTTAGATACCCTTTACCAAAGTGCGTTTATGTAGCAGAGTAGCAAGGCGTACCGGCGCGGCTGGCGGCTAGCCAGTCAGCCGATTTGTTTACACAAGCCGAGCCGCCTCCGCACCACTCGGCTTATCGGCGGCTTAGTACTCAGCTGTTATTTTGTCTTTTATTTTTTATACTTTTTCAAATTTCGTATTTAATATGATAGCGAGCGTCCCGGAAAGATAGTTGTTTTTGCTTCCACATAAAAAGAAAATGTTTATGTGAACGGTAACGTAGCTGCGACAACACTTACATTCTCTTTTGGAGTCCCTTAATAAATACATGCACTTTTACATAGACTTTTTTGTTTAAGCAGTCAGGCGACTTTTTGATAATTAATTGTTCAAAGCTTCTTGTTTGTTGATCCGTAGCAGTGTTCCAATAAAGTAATTAATTTTTAATTCAATCGGAAAGCTTAAATAAAATTTATTTAGAAGGCAATCATGAATAAAATTCGGCGAGAAATTTTTCCCGGGGAAAAATTCCAACTAATAGCAAGTAATAGGAAAAGAAATTCTAATTTGAAAAATGAGAAATTTCTCGCGAAATTTTATTCATAATTGCCCTGATAATCTAGAATATGTTTCTATGATTTAACAAATAATTTACGAAGCTATTTTTTAGGATATCAATTACTGCAATATTCAAACTATTGCAAAATAAATAATGTTACAACGTGGCGATTCAATAATTCACGTATTTTTCTAAAAACAGACTGGGTTAAAATTATTTTTCAAATGCTTAACAAAAATCGCCGCCGCCGAAAATATTTGTCTTTCAGCAGCCGCCGAAATTTTTTGCTCGGCTTGCTACTCTGTTATGTAGTGTAGAGATACATACATAAGCAGAGATATGTAGGTACATATTCATTATGTGAAAAAAATCATATTTTTTTTCTAGTGCAATTTTTAGGTTTTTGGCATTATGTTTAATTTGGTGCTTTTTAAATTTTTGGCGATTTTTTTCATATAGGCAATTTATTTGGTTTTGGCGATTTTTTTCGAATTTTGGCGTTTTTTAATTTTGGCGATTTTTTTTTCGGTTTTTGGCGTTTTTTAATTTTTGGCGATTTTTTTTAATTTAAGCGATTTTTTAATTTTTGGCGATTTTTTTTCATATAGGCAATTTTTTTTGTTTTGGCGATTTTTTTCGGTTTTTGGCGTTTTATTTTTTAATTTTGGCGATTTATTTTCGTTTTGGCGATTTTTTTTTATTTCTGCGATTTTTTTTCATTTAGGCGATTTTTTTTAATTTTTGACGATTTTTGTTCATATAAGCTTTTTTTTGTTTTGGCGATTTTTGCGGATTTTTGTCATTGTGGGAAATTTTTTTTTTAACACTTTTTTCTCGTTTTGGCGATTTTTGTCGGTTTTTGGCGTTTTTTTTCGTTATGGCGATTTTTTAGATTTTGCCGATTTTTTTTATATAAGCGATTTTTTATTTTTGGCGATTTTTTTTCATATAGGCAATTTTGTTTTTGATTTGACGATTTTATTTCGGTTTTTGGCGTTTTTTTAATTTTGGCAATTTATTTTCGATTTGGCGATTTTTTTTATTTTGGCGATTTTTTTTCATTTAGGCGTTTTTTTTTAATTTTTGGCGATTTTTGTTCACATAAGCATTTTATTGTTTGGCGATTTTTTTCGGTTTGGCGATTTTTTTCGGGTTTTGGCGTTTTTTTTATTTTGGCGATTTATTTTCGTTTTGGCGATTTTTTTGATTTTGATAAGTTTTTTTCATTTAGGCGATTTTTTTATTTTTTATATATTTTATTTTTTGTGGAATTTTTTTAGTTTTCACACTTTTTTTTCGTTTTGGCAATTTTTTCGGTCTTCGGCGTTTTTTTTTATTTTTACGATTTATTTTCGTTTTGGCGATTTTTTTAATTTTTGGCGATTTTTTTTGCTTTGGCGATTTTTTCGGGTTTTGGCGTTTTTTTTATTTTGGCGATTTATTTTCGTTTTGGCGATTTTTTTGATTTTGGCAATTTTTTTCATTTAAGCGATTTTTTTAATTTTTGGCGATTTTTGTTAAGTATTTTTTTAGTTTTGGCGTTTTTTTTTAAATTTGCCGATTTTTTTTTCATATAAGCAATTTTTTTTTTTAATTTTTGGCGATTTTTTTTTATATAGGCAATTTATTTTTGTTTTGGCGATTTTTTTCGGTTTTTGACGTATTTTATTTTGGCGATTTATTTTCGTTTTGGCGATTTTCTTTTGGTTTTGGCGATTTTTTTTCATTTAGGCGATTTTTTTTTAATTTTTGGCGATTTTTGTTCATATAAGCATTTTTGTTTTTGTTTTGGGGATTTTTGCGGTTTTTGGCGTTTTTTTGTCAGTGGAAATTTATTTTTAGTTTTGACACGTTTTTCTCGTTTTGACGATTTTAACGGTTTTTTGCGTTTTTTTAATTTTAGCGTTTTTTTCATTTTGGCGTTTTTTTCGTTTTGGCGATTTTTTTTAATTTTTGGCGATTTTATAATTTTCGGATTTTTTAGTTTTACCGTTTTTGAAAATTTCAAGATTTTAACTCTTACGGTTTCCAAGATATAGCAATTTGTCAAAATTACATAGTCAAAATTTCATTAACTGATGGACCACCCTTTAATTTAAATTTTTTTAATTTTAGTTTTAATTGTTGTAGCCTATATAAAAATACACAAATTTTACAAATTTCAAGTGTCAATATACATATGTACACACATACATACAATTGTATGTATATTACATAGGATTTTAAAAGTTTTCGTCACTCATCTTGGAACACCCTTTAATTTTTAGCCTTTATATATTTGTTGTTGTAGCGACCAAAGTTCTACATACACTGTCCAAATTTCAGTCCCGTAGCTTTTACCGTTCCTGAGAAAATAGCCTTCTTCCTAAAACATGAAATATGTTTAATTATTAGGAAAAAAGTTAAAGTTTTCCAACCCTGGAAACGTTTTTTAATTTGTTAAATTTTTAAAATTTTTTTTTAATTATAAATACCAATTTTATTCATACCCAAGTATAAAATAAGTTAATTTAATAAAAAACTAATAAAAACTTGATTTCGGTAGTTATTTTCTATGGGAAAATTGAGTTTGAGCTTTCCAGCTCTGAAACCGTCTGCTCGATTTTGCTGATTTTCAATATCAAAATTTTTCGGAAAATTTCTGACACACCAGTCCAAGAACGAAGTCTCTAGCTCTTCTTGGAGCTTGGGAAAACCGATTTCACGTACAGGCAGACGGACAGACGGACATCGCTTGTTCGTCTTCCCTATGCATAAGGATCCAGAATATATATACTTTATGTGTCGCTTATTAATATTGTAGAAATTACAAACGGAATAACAAACCTATATACATATATACCCTTTTACCATTTTTTGGTAAAGGGTATAAAAAGAAGTAACAACAGTAGAAGCAATCAACATCAGCAAACAAATTTGAGCTAGGAGAACAGCTATTCCAGCACGTTATACCATTCCTATGATCGCCAAAAATTATTGAACTACACACACGCATTTACATTAGTAGTAGTAGAATGAATGCGCCCGAGCAATAAAAATTGTCAAATTTGGGTAATTAAAATCGAAATTTTGTAATTTATGGGCTAAAATTTACATATGATGGTAATTACTGTCAATGGTGCGAAGTGACGAGGGTTATGGACGGTTTGTACGTAGAAAAGGGTAGTTTGATGTCGGCCGTCGATGTGTGTTTGTTTTAATTTTATGGTTTGATATCCGTTCGCCGATGCGCATAGTTAATTATGTATGCGCGTGGGGCTTGTTTGTACGTAGTATGTTTTTTCGTTTGTTAAGCGGTGCGGAAGGGTACTTGAGAAAGAAATTGTGTGGAAATCACTGAATGTTTTTTGTTGTTGGTTTTATTTAGTTTGAGTTTTATTTATTTTTTTCCTATGTTTAAAGAGTTCCTATGTTTCATGTCTTCAAATGAATAAAATATATGGTTTGTGAGATAATCATGGTTTGATATCCGTTCGTCGATGTACATAGTTAATTATGTAGGTACGAAGAATTTTATGTATGTTTTTGTTTTAATTTTAATTTTGAATGGAATTTTTTTTGTTTGTTAAGCGGTTGAATCAGGTTTATGATTTTAGAGTGTAAGTGCGTGTATGCATAGAGAAAAATGTTGCTTTTGTCTTTTTGCAATATTCCTTTTTTAGCTGGTGGTCATGGAAGATTATTTTAGAAAGAAATTATGTATGCTTGTGGGAAATCTATGAATGTTTTTTGTTGTTGGTTTTATTTAGTTTGATTTTTCTATTTCCTTATTTAAAGATTTTGAAGAGGTAAACGAAGTATGTAGTTTATGAACTTATTTGAAGGTTGGAAAAAATGAAGTGTAAGATATGTATGATTGTCAAAGGGAATTAGAGATGCGTGATCATGGGAGCCAACGTTATGCTCATACGTGTGTATGTTTTTACAATAACTTGAGCGTTGGCAGATGGGTAAGTAGTATATGTATATGTGCAATGCCGAGTACAAATCTGGCATTTTCTTGTGTTCTAAGTCCTGATTCACACACGTCAGGTTTGACTCGTCAAGTCTTGAGTTTTTAGGAAAGAGCGGTGAAGAGAATAAAAAGGGGTACAGACTTGACCGTACCAGTCAAGTTTGCTTTTTCGTTTTGTTTTGTCATTCGTAATACTCTATTACAACGCAAATTGATAAGACTTGATGACTTGACATGACGGTGTGTATGAACACAAATGCAGGTTCAAAAGAAAATTGAACTAAAACTGATCAAGTAAACCTGATGTGTGTGAATCAGGACTAATCATTTTTTTAAATGTGTGCACAACGCCTTTCACATTATGTTTTTTTTTATATGGAATACAAAACGGAAATGATAAACGTTACCACTAGGGCACACTGTTGCGATGTCACAAAATATCATAGTGTGTACTTTTTGTTGTTTGTAATATTCGTTTTTTAGCTGTGGACATGGAAGGGTATTTTAGAAAGTAATTATGTATGCTGGTGAGATATCAATGTTTTGTTTTTGTTGTTGTTGTTGTTTGATTTTAATTTTTTTATGTGTAAAGAGTTTGAAGAAATGAATAAAATATAC
The DNA here is from genome assembly GCA_905220375.1 of Tachina fera. Taxonomy (NCBI): domain Eukaryota; kingdom Metazoa; phylum Arthropoda; class Insecta; order Diptera; family Tachinidae; genus Tachina; species Tachina fera. The sequence goes on from LR999964.1 coordinate 90,414,989, forward strand.
AATTTATGCGAGTTGTATTTATTCATTCTTTTCACTTCTTTTGTAAAGAAATTGAAGTTTGTGATATTGAGGATTGTCAAAGATTGGTTGTTATTTTCACTGCTTGCTGACATTTGTCTCTGTCTCTTGTACATACCATATACATATAAATAAATGATTGAACAAATTTTTTTATAATTTTAATCTACATATTTATTTAAAAAAATATCGTAAATATATGTTGTGACAATGTAAGAATAGAAAAAATAAAATATATTTTTTTAGTTTATTTCTTGATAAAGTAAATATGCATTTCTTAAGGCACAAACTCCATAACTGTGATAGCTGCAGTAAAAATATTCTGGATATTTAAGTTGTATATGCTTAAAGTTGATGCAGCCAATATCTTCGATGTTGAAAACTCTAATTTGAAGTAGTTTCTCAAACCATTTCTTCTTTTCCACACCCTTAACATAGATTGAATAATGTTTTAAATTGGATTTTAAAAGTGTTACAACACTCTTAAATGATATTGATCCGTCATTCCAATTCAGATGATGAAAGTTTCTCGTTAGCCAATTCGCTTCTCTTTGTTTTGCTATTGATCATCATATGGGTACGATTCGGAATTTAAATGTACTTTTAAATTGTTTAAATTACAATGAACAAACTTATTTTCTTGTTGAAAAGCAATCAACACAAAACGGGGTCGTTCTCTATTTGCAGCCAATTTAACATTCCATATATAGCTAGTTCCTGTATTTAGTTGAGGATTAATGTGACAATCCCAACTGCGAAATGCCATTGGTATAGAAGCACCACTGTTAATAATTTTAATCACATTCAATTTGCTCAGATCGGATAATTGTACATGCGGAATTCTCCATCAGATGTTTGAGATACTAATTTCTGGTTTGTCAGTAGCAACAGTTGAGTATACGAGTTTTTCATCGTTCTTACTACGAAAGAGAACCAATTCATGTTTACCGCTGAGTATAATTTTATTTTAGTCTTCAGCGAAACCTAAAAATAGTTTCAGTGGTAAATACAAATTAAAGTGTCCATTTGAAATATCCAAATCATTGAGTTTGTTCCATCCTGCATTGTACAAGCCAACACTTTCTGTTGGTGATAAGGAAACAAAATTGTTTAGACTGCTTGTAATCGCTAAATGCCTTGTATGATCAATTTCTATGCCATTAAGTTCATATCGAATTTCGTCAAAGAGATGTGCCACAAAGTTATTTTTTAATTTTAGATTTAAAAACGAAGATATTTTGCTGTCATTATCATCTACAATACTTCCCTCAACATATATGTAGCTTTCGCTGGGTAGCACATATAAGTCTTGATTTTGTATTGAAATTCGAATCTCATCGTTATTGTTGAAGGATTGTAGGTGTGTGATAGTCCTTTTTAATTATACTCTCGTCTGATTGAGGTTTTTCTAGAACATCTAGTATGTAACAAATTTCTTTGTCAATTTTAAATTGAGAGACTTCATAAATTTTTTTTTCTGGCGTCAAATGTTTTTTGTGTAATGATCGCTTTATATGTGGTTTGGTTTGCAATAGTGTTTTATGAGTGTATCCACTTTTATCCTTAGATTGCTTGACGTTGTATATTATCATTATTTGCTAGATCTCAAATGTATTCGTGTTGTAATTTCCTCTCCTCGGAAATTAATTAAATCACAGTTCTGATCAACTATGCGTAGAGTAAGGGAACTTATCTCTCGGCAGTTAACTGGCAAATAGATAAGATTTCGAGGAATCTCAACAATTTTATACCCTGGGGGGACATTGATCGCAAATTCATGTAATGTGTGTGTTATTCGTATATGTGTTAACGACTATACTACATTCAACACGCAAGATATCCACGATGAAAATATTGACTGGTAGATCTGAGTAATGGTCTTGGTTAGGAGCTAGAATTTTCTTATTGAATCCAAAAAGTTTTCCAATTGTGTTATCTTTGTTAAAGTATATGGGATCCTTAGAGCTATTTACTCTAACTTGCATTGTATTGTTATTAGCTTCTATATCAATTTTATTTTTCAACTAGATATGTATTTGGATATCTAGTTTTTGAAAGTTCTTCGTCATAGAACCCACCTTTGATAGGATTATCACGATAGTCTTCTAATATGTATGTGGCTGGATATGTATTTTGAACTCTTTTAATCGTAAAAATTTCTGTGGTCCAATTTGGTGTATAATTCCTTTTTCAAAAACATGTTCATATTTACTTATGCGCACATGATCTCCCCCATTGAACTTTGATAATTTGAATAGTTTTAAGCGGTTATATATGGTGTTTCATAATTTTTTCTCCTTTTTACAGTTAACTTGAATCGGTGGCATTTTGATGGTGCGATGAATTTTCTTATTATATGTATTAATCAAGTCTTTGTAAATGTCGAGCCAGTTATGAGATCCATTAAAGCTAAACTCTTTCCACATCATTCCTTTTAATGTTCTGTTAAATTGTTCTACTATTGATGCTTTCATTCTGCTATATGTTGAGTAGTGATTAATGTTGTATTTATTCATCAATTTTCCATAGTGTTTATTGAAAAACTCTTTACCATCGTCTGTTTGCAAGTTTTGTGGTATTCGTCCCAGTTGAAAAATATTCTGCATAGCCTGGCTTGTTTCCAATGCAGTCTTTCTTTTCAAGGGTACTGCCCAAGCAAATTTTGAAAATGTATCAATTACGGTCAGCAAAAATCGATAATCTCTATTGTCTATAGAATAGTTCCCCATTTAAACTAAATCAGCTTGCCAAAGATCATCTATTCCTTTCATAACAACTCTTAGACGTGGAAAATGTTTTCGTGCTTGCTTATGTAGTTCATTTATTAAATTTCTTTTTGAAGTCATTATTTAACGTATTTAGAATTTGACGGGATAAGTTGAGTTCAGTGCGAGTTCATTTAAGTACTGTTGACCATCATATTTTTTATATACCCATAGATTAACTCATTTATCTTTCTAATTTCTCTTTCAAAGAATAATTTCATACTTGAAATTGTTTTCCTAATTTCATTTAGTTTCTGACTTAAAATTATATTGATTTCATCTCAAACCTCTTTAATTTGACTTTGCAGAAACAATTTATTAACAACGTCGTTTTCCTCCAAAGCTTTTGCCACATTTTTAATTCTTTTGTTTTAAACGTCAATGTTATTAGTTGTATCCATAACGAAGCCCAGCAGCTTAGGAAAATTTTTCACAAAAACTCTGCCACTTGTATCATTAAGATAGTGCCCAAACTTATCGATAGACATGATTTATGTAGATAAATATTATTCTATAATTTTTGCTTCATATAATTCCTCTATAATTGAGATAATTTCGTTATTGTGATTAGTATGACCTGCAGCTTGTGATGCTAGCAATAGCCTAAGGCGATCTACTAACTCATAAGGATCATCCCAGCATATATAGTTAGCTTTGTATGGGCTTAGTTTCATCAAACCCTTACCCTTGTAAGGACTTTTTATTGCATGTAGTGATGACGAAGTTGATGAGTTTTTTTCACTTTCTTTCTTAAACAATTTACTGATAATATGCTTATATTTATATGCTCTCGTTCCTTTGATTTGTCCATCAGGTCTATAATCTCTTTTGTATGCATTTGTGCTCAATAAAATTTTCTTATATATATCTAATTCATGTTTATCATAATATTTTGGTGTTTTGTGAAACAGTATTGATTTCCAATCACTATTTTATCTTCAGTAAGTTTAATACTACTATTGCCAAACTTCCATTCATTATTAAAACCTTTATGTGGACCGTATAGAGTGTCTAATTCATTTCTGCTTTCCAAGAGTGCTAGGTCAGTATAACTCTTATTATTATCTGAATTGTCTAGAGTTTCCGATTGAGAGTAAAAATTATCGTTGTCATCATCATCATCATCAGTATCAACATTATCAACCTTGTTTGCGTTTTGATTACTAAGTGAGATATTTTTATTGAATAACGTTTCTTCAACAAGTTTCTTTGGAGTACTTGTCTCTAACTTAACTGATTGTTCGTTGAATGGAAAATTTGAATTTTTATAAACTTTCGTTTTAAATTCATCTCTTTTTGATTTAATACTTCTTTTATTATTTTTAGAACTGTTCACAAATTCTGTTAATGGTTCTATTATTGGTTTAAATGTATCTTTGAATTGCTCATGTGTATCTGCTTCAACAACTTTTATACTCCGAAATTTTTTCTTTAAAACATTTCTTTTAAAACTTTTTCATCCATTATCAACTATTAGGCACCAGATCAGGTGTCAGCTATCCGATCAGGTATCACTTATCAGATCAGGTATCAGATCAGCTATCAGATCAGGTATCAGATCAGGTATAATATCAGCTATCAGATCAGGTATTGGGGTATCAGATCAAGTATCAGCTATTAGATCTGGGGGCAAATTACGGCACTCGTTACTGGACGAAATTACAAAATATTTCAATAGACTTTATATGGAAATATTTTAAAATTTCGAAACGAATCGAATGCCGTAATTTGCCCCCTGGTAACAGATCAGCTTTCAGATCAGGTATGGTAAATACTTTAGGAAATAAGTAGATGTACTATGCGCAAGGCCAAATTAAGTACTAATGTTTTACTTTTATGTAGAGTAATTTATATCGTTATAAAATAGTCGAATTGCTTTCTATAGCGACCATTGTTTAAGTCATTATATTTGCTTATCATCAAAAATCCATATTTATCCTTCCAACACTCTCGACAAATTTCATGAAACTTTTCATAACTCATATCGCTAACAACATGATCACTATAAACGTACTTCATGTTTGTCTCATCTTGTTTAAACATTATAATCACATTTGCATTGTCTCTTATTAAGTGCTTGGGGATTCTCGTATAAGTTTGGCACAAGTAGAGTGAATCAACATCCTTATGTCGTCCCATGCAAAAATATTTTTTTTTTTTTTAATACATGTATTTATTTATTGTATCTTCAAATATGAACTAACAATAAGTATTCAAATCTTAAATCTAAAAATATAATTATTAAGACCGACCACTGTCGGACATAAACTTGTTAATAGTTATAAATAATACATAAGTAGTGATAATCAAAAAAGAAAAAAAAATTTATAAAAAAGTATAAAAAAAGTATTTTTAAGAAATCCCATCGGGCGTGTTGAGTAATAGAGCCCTTGTGTCCCTCTTTTTTAAGCGGATGTATCCAGTAAAGTTCAGAATATTACGAGCAAGCGGATTAGGATGTGACTCGAGTTTTGTTAAATATTTGCCTGCGTATTTTGCAATTTCTTCAATCACTAGTGGCATATTTAAATCACGATGTATATTAGAATTTTTGATGTACCATGGTGCCGATGGTATTAACCGTAAAATTTTGTTTTGCCTTCGTTGGATTCTCTCTACATTGGAAGCTGAAGCAGTGCCCCATAACTGGATACCGTAACACCATATTGGCTTTAAACGCGACTTGTATAATAAAAGTTTACAGTCCAAGCTAAGTGTTGAATTTCTGCCAATCAACCAGTGTATTTGAGATAACTTAAGTTTCATCTGTGTTAGCTTAAAGTCAATATGATGTTTCCATGTTAGCCTTCGATCAAGGTGTATACCATGATATTTCACTTGGGAATGTTGAGGAATATTTTGATTATTGATTCGAATTGGGGAACAAGTATCTCATCTTAGGGTAAACGTTATATGGACACACTTTTCTTCATTTACCTTAATTCTCCATAAGTTCAACCACATTTCCAATTGTGTAATATGTTCTTGTAAATATCGGAAAGCCTCGTGAGGGTTTTCATGCATACTAACGCAGGCTGTATCATCGGCAAACGTAGATGTATGGACATTGCTGCTCAAAGGCATATCACAAGTATAGATCAAATACAAAACTGGCCCCAGTATGCTCCCCTGTGGCACACCGGATGATATAGATTCGGGCACACTCATGAATTCTCCTTCCACAACCGTGAACTTCCGGGTAGTAATGTAACTTTGTAATAAATTCACTAAATTTATTGGTAGATATGATTTTAATTTTAGAATTAGACCTTCATGCCACACTTTATCAAATGCCTGAGAAACGTCAATAAACAGGGCAGAACAATACTTCTTTTCCTCAAATATTTTTCTTATAAATTGAACCAATCTATGAGTTTGTTCAATGGTGCTATGCTGACTTCTAAAACCAAATTGATGGTCTGGGATGCACCCACTATCAGTTAAGGTTGGGGACAATTTTGTCATGAGCAGCTTTTCGAAGAGTTTTGACATAGTTGACAGCAAACTTATTGGCCTATATGACTCAGCTTTAGTAAGATCTTTGCCCGGCTTTGGAATCATTTTGATTTTTGCAAGCTTCCAGAGTTGTGGATAATACTCCAGTCGTAATATGGCATTAGAAATAAACAGCAAGATTCTTATTGCAATATGCGGCAAGTTCATCAGCATCTTGTTACTAATTCCATCAATACCTGGAGCTTTCTTTGGCATGCGTTCAGCAATTACTTTATGTACATCACGCATCTTAAACTTTAAGGCTCGAGGGGGTAGAGCAGCTACACTCGGCAAATCAGCAACACCAGTACATGTATTTGGGGTAAATATGGATTTTAAATGCTCAGCAAATATTTTACATTTTTCCGTATCGCTTCTTGCCCATCCTACGGTAGATGTGCGCAGAGGTGGCTTAAACTCAACGGGTGTTTTAAGCTTTCTAGCAGCGCGCCACAAAGAGTAATTAGATGTCGGTGTGACATCAAGACCTTCCAAATAATGTTTAAGAGATTCAGTTTTTTCAGATGCAAGCAACTCTTGAAGTCGTTTAGAATATTCTTTAAGTCTGAGTTTATGTTGGGGTGATCTGTGCTGTTGCCATTCCCTTCTAGCTCTTCTTTTTTCACATACGAGATGTTCAATATCCCTGGAATAAATTTTATTAAACCCAGACTGCGGATGGGAGGTAGTGGCATGTTTAGCAGCCTGTTTAATAATTTCGTTAAGATTGGCAATGTTAGTTTCAATGTCATTGGGTGTTCTTAACGCAATATTTTCCGTGCAATGACTACTAAGATATTTTTTGAATCCCAGCCAATTAACACGATTGGTCATCTTCATATGTGGGTGAGGTAAGTCACTTCTTAGTGGGTTACCAATTGTAACGATAGTGGGGGAATGATCGGAGGAGAGATCTAGAGAAGTTTCAACACTAATTAAATCCCTAGAAATATTTTTCATTACGCCAAAATCAATAACATCTGGAATTTTTCGTACGTCAGTAGGCCAATAAGTGGGCTCCCCACTCGAAATAACATCTAAGCCCATTTTTGAAATTGTATTAAACAAAGTTCGACCTCTAGGTGTTACAAGGCGCGACCCCCAGTACGTATGCTTTGCATTGTAGTCTCCAGCTGCCACAAAACAAGATCCAAGCGATTTGTAGAACTTCTCATACTGATCTTCGGTAACTGAAAATCTGGGAGGTGAGTAAATTGATGATATTACGAAATTAGAACAAAAATGTTCTACAAAAATTTTCGTAGCTTGCATATATTCTTCACTAACGTTGTCAAGAATATAGTGCTTGAGTCTTGACTTAATTAGAATTGCAGATCCACCGCATGCTCTCCCTCTAGGGTCCTTTGTATCATACATAGTGTAGCCATTTATTTTGAAAAAGCTTCTCGAAGTCAATGTGTCTCAGAGACCAACATTATATCAATATTTTTTTCCGTAAGAAAGTGCTCAAGTTCATTTTTATGTTGGCGAATGCCGTTTGCGTTCCAGAAACATATTTTTAACGTGTTCATGGCTTGTTAATTAATGCTTGAAGCAGAGTATTCTGCATTCTCAGCATTTCTTGCATCATGTTAGTCATATTTGTTCTAAAATTGTTTATAGTTTGCACCAAATTGTCAATAGTAGCTTCAAGGCGACTAAAGTTAAAGCTTGAGTTTGCATTCGTTGAATTATTTGGAGGTGGAACATTTTGTGGGGGAATAGAATCTGTTTTAGCAGCATCGGCATACGATACACGGGAAGTAACTGGTTGGCTCATTTGCACAAAAGTGGCGGAGTAAGCGTTTGCTTAATGAGATGGAGCTAATTTGGGTTTTTGCACCATAGTCTGTTTGACAAAAGCGTACACAAGACAACCTCTGTAGTTAGCGGTGTGATTACCTCCACAATTACTGCATTTTTTATCACTTTGATCTTTTGGCGTATTGCAACTAGCAGTGCCGTGTAATTCGCCGCAGACAACACAAACAGTGGGTAATTTACAGTATGTTTTTGTATGGCCATATTCCTGGCAGTTATGGCACTGTACGGGACCTGATCGCTTATGTGGCTCTTGAACTGTGATTTTTCGGTATAAGAGGTATTTTAGGCTATAAATTGGGTGTGTCTTGTTTTTTTTTCAGCTGTATATCATTCGGCTCCAATTCAACACGAAATAGAGGCTGGGGGATCTTCTCCCTATTGATTATGTTGGTAACATTTTTTACCTTAAATCCTTGTATCATGAGTGCATCTTTTACTTCTTCGGGATTAACATAAGAGTCAATACCCTTCAATACGATCTGCATACCTTTGGCACTCTTAAGCTGGTACGTATAAAAACTTGTTTTATTTTTTTCAAATTCAGTCACTATTTTACGGAAATTTTTTTCTTCGTGTATTTGAATTTTAGTTTCGTCAATATTACCACGCTTTATTGGAATAACATGAAATGCGTTTTCACCAATGGCCGAGACTAATTTTTTAATTAGGGCGTTAGAATTTTTCTCTCTCAAATATATAGCTTAAAAGACTTTTGCGACGATGCAGCGGGCTTGTCGTCGGTGACTTGCAATAATGAAAAACGATTTTGACGATTGGTAGATGAAGCGCTATTATCCCTAGACATCTTTGAAGCAGATGAAATTTTTGAAGAATTTGGGCTTCGCCCACGCTTTACCACTGTTATGTATCTGTCCATTCCGACTTGTACCTTGTGTTTTGAGCTACTTTTATCTGTAGTGATAACTTTATTAAGTAATGAACACGAGCCTGAAGGAGATGATATTACTGACTTATATGAAGAAGTACTAGGCAACTGTAATGTTAATGAATCACTATTTGGCATCGGACAAAGCGAAGTTGATCGCTGACGAAAAATTGGATTTGTCGTTAAAAAATACTTTCATTAGATTTATTATTTGTATTTTTTTCATTGAGAGCTTCAGAACTCACAGTAAAATAGGCATTTCTGCCGTTAGAACTCACTTCATAATTTTTTGTATTTGAGGTACTCATATAGAGTATTTCATTGAGAGCTTCAGAACTCACAGTAAAATAGGCATTTCTGCCGTTAGAACTCACTTCATAAAAGGGTACTTTTTGTGTTTTTTTTTGCTTACTGTTTTTTTTTTGTTTTTGTAATTTATGATTGTTTATTTGTTTTTGAGTTACTCGTATAGAGTATTCCTCAATGTCACTGTTTGTGTTTTTTTTTTGTTTTCGGTTTTTTTTTTAGTTTTTGTTATTTCCACTATGTAAAAATATTATCAAAGCAATAAAGCTTATTTATTAAAGTCAGTATGTACCTATTACGAATAATATGCACAACGAATATTTTTTTTGTATAATTTTTTGTTTGTTTAATAAGAATGTAAGAAAAATTCCGCTAATCGACTATTCACTATGAAGGTACAACGAGAACTGACATGCAAAAATATGCTCGTATATTATTTTGCTTCTCGCATGCAACATCATCAAAGATCATAATAGAATTAGTTTTCGCTTTGTCAGGAGGAATAAGTTTTTCATTATCTGTAAATGTGTAGTATCCCATCCCTTTAATTGGTGAAATTAATCGCTTTAAGTATTCATATTTTGGTTGATAAAGGGATTTTGAGTATAAATAGATGTTTTCAAACTTGAGTCCATTAGGACTTTCTAGCAAGCTAATCATAACATTAGTCTTTCCACAATTTGATGGTCCAACTATTAGAGCACGAATAGAATTTGGTAAGAGAGAGCTATATTTTATTTTAGATCTGATTTTCGTTGAAGCATCAATATTGCGAATCAGAATATTTTTATGTTGTTTTACTAATTGCATTCTTATAACTAATTGCATTTCACAATTGTTACTTTTATTATAGAAGAAAAAATAAAATAAGATGCTTATACATTATAACAAAACGTTTAGTTATAAAAAACCAGCCGTTGGAAAAGGTTTAGTGAATAAAGTAATTAACTCTCTGCCTGTTGAATTACACCTCCCTAGATATCAGTTTTGTGGACCCGGAACAAAATTAAAAAAACGTTTAGATCGCGGTGACAACGAAATTAATTTATTAGACGCTGCATGTAAAAATCACGATATTGCTTATTCCAAAACCAATGATTTCAATAGTAGACATCAAGCTGATAAAATTCTTGAAAATAAAGCTTGGGAACGAGTTCTTGCAAAAGATAGCAGTCTTGCAGAAAAATCGTTTGCGTATATGGTTACTAACGCAATGAAAGCCAAAAAAAAACTTGGTATGGGATTGAAGAAGGTTGCAAAAAAAAGTGAACAAAATGGAAAAATGCTGTTCAGTACATCAATTAAAAATGCAACAAAAGTACTAAAGAAGGAAAAACCTCAAGACATTAACTCTGCAATTAGGATTGCACGTAAGGTTATCAACAAGTCGTTAAGGGGAAAGAAATCGCAAGTTGTAATACCACGCATAATTAATGTTCCAAAGATTGGTGGCTTCTTACCTTTGGTACCTATTCTTACTGCTCTGAGTGCAATTGGTAGTCTTTCTCTTGGCGGAGCATCTATAGCAAAAGCAATAAATGCTGCAAAGAATGCCAAACAACAACTTGATGAAGCAACTAGACATAATAAAACAATGGAAGCAGTAGCAATGGGGAAAGGTTTTTACCTTAAACCATATAAGAAAAGATATGGATTGGTTTGTCAAGAAAAACAAAAAACCAAATTTTTTCGTAATACTACCCAATAAACCCCTATCTGATGTTGATTTGAGAAACTTTTCAACAAACATTCCATACTTTAGAGGAGTTTTCATGTTGGATACAATACCAAAACGATCGAGAAAAAGAGAATGCGAAATCATTAATTTGGATTTATCAAGAGGACCTGGAACCCATTGGGTAGCATATTATAAAAACAATGAACATAAAGAATATTTCGACAGTTTTGGAAATTTACAACCTCCATTAGAATTAGTTAAATATCTAGGCAAAAATATAAAATATAATTACAATCAATATCAAGATTATAATTCATTTAAATGTGGACATTTATGTCTTCAATTTCTTTACAAAATAAGTGAAAAGAATAAATAAGTAACACACACACACAAACAATTTTTTTAAATTTTGCTGTTTTATTCATATAAAAAGTTTATAAAATATAGTTTCTACATATTATTCCCACTGTGGGTATTGAGTATTTGTTAGAAATATACTTATTTCAGCAGCAGTGTCCAATTTTAGGGAATTTTCTCCTTGCTTACATATGCAATATATCCCAGATGCTAGTTCTATTATGTCATCATCCGATAGCGTGTTGTACCGATTTGGTAAGACCATTGTGTTATTTTCCAGTTCAATTTGAATTGTGGTGCCGTATTTACTTGTCACCCGTTTAGCATTTTTTACTGTATATTTAGTTGAGTCCTTTAGCTCTTTTATATGGATTAATGTTTTCTTGTTTAAATTGTTGAACTTTGTTATCAAATTTGTTGGATTCATTGTCAAAAATGTTAATTAATTAATTAAATTTAATTTTTAAATATATATTTTTTTCTTCTTCTCTTTTTGACAGATTGCTCAATCTGCTTTTGTAAACTGACGTATTAAATATTTCTACCAATCTTTAAATAGGTAAAAAAAAAATTCTTAAAAGAAAGACCAGTAACGTAGCTATCTCTTTTTCTCATATTGTAATTATATTTTACGTAAATTTTTTGTTTTGTCACTGACAGAATTGTAGTGAAAGAGATAGTTACATATTTTGACGTTCTAAGGTGTAACTGAAACAAAAAATTTCAAAACAAAAGATCATAGAGATAGTTATATTCATGTGCTAAAGTGTAACTGAAACAAAAAATTACAAAACAAAAGATTAGAGAGATAGTTATATTAATGTGCTAAAGTGTAACTGAAACAAAAAAATTTCAAAAGAACTCACAATTTTTTGTAAAATGTTAATTTCACAAGAATATTTTACTATAAATAAGAATGTAAACCTTTCAAGAGTACTAATATAAAAATAGCATTCAAGAAAAAAGTATTCCTTAAAAACAGAAAATTAAAATAATTAAAAAATGAGGCAAGTACGTGAACGATTATTTGAGTTTCTTAATTCCTTTAGGACTTATTGCTCTATGAGCATAAAGAAACCATAAATTTTTTCGTCTCCATGCTCACTGAAAATGAGGAGTATGGAATTATAGAACAAGTGGACTCTGATAGTGGGCATTTTGCCAGCTGCCCCTGGTATAGCGAAGGATGCGAGGAAGGGCCGGACACATGTCGATACACCATGTTCCACATAAGAAAAAAAATTATTTTTAAGATTATTGAAACTTATAAAAATTTGTCAAAAATAAATAATGAACAAATATAGAATATATATGTATGTGTATGGGTTTTATTTAGTTTTTTATTGTTTTTTTTTTAATATAAATATGTATATATAGAGATTAATAGAGCGAAAAAACTATTAGTTTAAATATTATTTTCATTGAGGATGGATAAACGTACTTTAAAAAATATATTTCACAACAACCAAGAACGAAAACTTCAAATATATGATTTGGTTTTTGAGTTTGAATACTTGCTCAATTGGAAATTGAAGACTTCATGTGGATTTTCAACAGCTTTTGGCTTTAAGCCAATGATATGGTTGAATTATAAAAATAAGCAATTCATTGGACTGAATCGGGAAAAGTGGTTACATTTCATGTGTTATAAGGAGTATATTCATGATATGCTTAATCGTCGGGATTTTTTAAACTCTATAAATATAATTGATAATGAAAGTGAGAGAGATGTTGAATATAACTTTCAATATAAAAGAGGTGTTTGTTTTTTAGTTATCATACAAGGAAACTTTAAAATAAAAATTGATTCTGACACTTGGAGATCACTAACTCAAATTCGAGTATTTTTTACATCAATTTTATGTTGGAACAACATTCTGAGAAAACCAATCCTTCATTTCTATCATGAATATTATATACCAACCTGCTCCGCTTTAAACAAAACAAAACTTGAAATCAATGAAATACAAGGAATACACGAAAGGGATGTAAAGATTGAATTAACACGACTTTGTTATGAGATTGGAGAAAAAATGCAACACAAGATTGTAACAGATGTGAAAATTCATAAATTTTATTTAAGGATGGATAATAAATAAAAAAAATGTACACAAAAATATTTGTTTTTAATGTTTTTTGTTTTTATTTATTTTTTATTTTCATATTAGTGTATGTTTTATTTAAAAAAAAACTAAATAACTAGACAATATTTCTTAAATAAAAAATAATTTACAATAGACACATAGATTTTTACTTAAAACTAAATAATTATAATTAGAGAAATAAATTACAGTAGCTTTAATTTGTATACATATTTTACTCATCTTCTTGAAGTTTTTCTATTTCTAATAATAACATATCAAGTTCATAATCAGGATTTGTTTCATCAATTTCAATATGATGCCATGCATATGTGTTTATACCATCACTTTTGACTTTTCTCTTGTCATCTTGATAACTTAATATTACTTTATGTATTTGCATAGTATATAATTCATGCAACTTAGACTTAAAAGTGAGCATATTATCATAAACATTTGATCTGTTAAATAAACAATCTCTATACGAACTTAGGCTATACTTATCTAAAACATATTTTTTTACTCCTTTAGATTTTTTAATTTCATTTACATTTTGTACAGTAAAGGAGTACATTTTAGACCGTAGTCCCACGAATTCTTCCATAATCATCCCACAATTCTCATCTTTCATCATACCCAGAACTTTTTTGTTTACGAGTGGAATCCCGTAATCATTTGTTTCTGGATAGTCAAAAGTGTCAAATTCATGTTCTATATCATTTTTAATGTCTGCGTAAAAGTCTTCAGTTTGTATTGTGTATATGAATGAGTCAGTATCCATGTAATTTAATTTCAATTTTGAGTTGAATTTAGGTTGCATGTATCTATAATGAAAATTATACATCTTCCATTTAGAAAGTTCTAGCACACAAAATCCTAAATGTATTGGCTTATTATAACATGTCTGCACTCGATTCATTTGAATCGCTACCATATCTTCTGAAATTTTGAGCACCCAAGCGGTTTCGGTTTAATGTAGTCCAAATGGTAACAATCCTCACATCTTTCCTTTTGTCCACATTCTCCATGGTTTTCCCATATACTGCGTTGTTGAGCAATTTAAAAAAAATTTTTTCAAAGTTATTTCTAGCTTCGGCTCTGTATTTAGTATTAAGATCTATATAATCTTTCAACCATGGAGACTGCTTAAAAGTTAGAACTCTATGTATTTTTTTCAAAATCAAACCGTTTTCTAGACATTGTTTAAGTACTCTGTAATGAATTATATAAGAATGTTTTGGCAAAAAATCAGTTATTAGTTTTTTATATTTTGATGCTCCAATTTCCTTGTTTTCGGCACAGAAAGGAAGATCGTTATGCATGTTATGTAAATAAGAAGGATATTCTAAATCAACCTCATATACATAACCATCATTTGAATTATCATCTATTAACTGCGGATTAATATTTAGTTCTTCGCCTTTTAACCATCTGAATCCTCCATAAGGAAGATGTTCAGACATGGCCCAACCATAAAGATTGTTTGCATCTAAATACATAAGAAATTCGGAAGGTTTATTTTTATCAAAAGTGTCTAAATACTTATTATTTGCCTTGGAGTATCTTTTACAACATTGGACAATTCCACCTCGTATCCCTCTTTTAAAGAAATTGTACATGTCGATATCGGTTATTAGCTCTAACTCAATGTTTGTATGCTTAAGCATAGCATCCCAAGATAGCCCCGGGGCAGTATAGTATTGACAGGGGTCCAAGCTATAAATTTTTTTACAGACATTTCTAAAATTTTCAAAAATATCCGTTAGGAGAAACACATCTGTTTTCAAATACAATTCCATATAATCTTTCAAAGTTTTGCAGTTAAAAATTGTCCAGACTTCATTCGCATGCGCATAGTCTTCAATAGAACATTCTTTGTTATTAAGTTTATTAAAGAAATTTTTTCTAGGTGGAAGTTGTGTTTCATTAAGTTTTTCAAAAGAATCAAGATAATCATAGGGAAAAATTCCTTTCCTCCTTGTGAGATTAAATTCTTGGCTTGTTTGAAATTGTGCTCTAATAGTATGAAAATCGTTGACGGTAAGATTATTTGCCAACGATTCTAAACTATCGGCCATAAAACGCATTGTATCAAGAAACCTAAGTTCAAGATCTGTACCATCACTCATATTAATAAATTGAGATAGAGATATATATAACTCTTTATTTAACGGAAGGACTTTTATATTTGTCGCAACCTTACTTAATTCTTTCACAAAAAGATGAGAATCATAGGATGAATAGTTTTGAAAATAAATTGGAATAAACTTGGGTACTTGATAACTTAGGTTGCATCTGTTATGCGCAGCACCTCGATATTTACCGCTTATATGAAAATGATCTCTCACACGATCATTATTTAAGTATTGTCCACATATGTGACAAGTTATCGCATTGTAAAATGTTACATTTTCTTCATCTGTCAAGTTCTCCATTTCAATTGTTTTTGTGAGATAATTGTTATATATATCTTGACAATCTTGATTCAAAAATGTAACAAATTTTTCAAAAGCATCTTTACCCGTATAAATTCTCAGCTTATCCAATTTATTGTCATGCTTACACTTAATAAAATAGCTGAATGCGCAGGGTACATGTGACTGACTTAATTTAGTTTTACTACTTACACTAAAGTCTATCTGTTGCAAAACACATTCAAAATCGGCGTATACAACAAAAGGGACGCAAATTTTTCTATGGTGGCTCTTGAACCGAAGTATGGAGTCTTCTGCTTTTGGCATTGTGGTAACTATTTTACCACATTCCATTTTATGTTTCTCCATAATATTTTCAAGATGGGTGTATTGCAGACAACTGTTGCAAAATAAGAGTCGTTCGCAATGTGTCGTTGTTTGCCTTTTTAGTAGTCTGTAAGACATCAAACACGCGTATTGTATTATTAAATTTTAAATACTTTCCAATATATTACTTACTTTGAAATATCTTTTATAAAAATATAGTGATGCCCATCCACGTTTTTCAATAGCAATAAGTTAACATGCTTGGTCTTCTCATTTTGGGTTATATAAAATGGTCCAATTAGTTTATCACTCTCGTCGTCATATCCAAACACATTCACACTAACATCATTCTGTCCCTCAAATTCCTTAATATATTTTAGTGACATCGGAAATGTCAAATTTGAAAAATCAATTGTAGTTCCATCTTGAAGCGAAATTATATTAGCACTAATATCTTCAATGTTATATGAAGAGCATCGATTCGGAAAATTGATAGCCGAGGTACTCATTGCCGCAGTTAAGGCCCACTTAGACCGGTAATTATCACTGTTTTCAATATTAATGCAAGCACCACGACTAGCAAGCTTCTGCGGGGTGCTAATCCAAAGAGTTCCTTTTACCAAAGAAGATTTATTAATATTAAGTTCAGCTCGAACTATGCGAACAAGAGTCCATCCGGAATCTCTTTCCTAAAACTCAGACATTTTATTTTGAATTTCTCTGACCTGCTTACAGAAAAAATCATTCACGTCATCTGCTCTAGTCAACAAGCTCATTTTTGCTGTATGTACTATTATTATTATTTCTAATTCTTCGCCCACAATTTTTAAATATTCTGCAACTATACTTATATTAAATTTCAATATAGTATGTTGCTTCAAATAGGACTCAAGCCTCTCTATAAAAGTCGATTCATTTTCGACAACAAAATCTTCAAAGAGAAGTTGATCCTTTTTATTTTGTATTCCATAAGAAATAATATTATTTTTAAATGCTCTTCTGATCTCATAATATTTCATACACTCTCCATCAATGTTGATATTATTTGTTGAGCTACTTCCTAAATCCTGTAAACCTTGCTGTTGTTGTTGTTGTTGTTGATGTTCATAAGTATTTGTGTACCATTGCATGGAGTTAGAGGGTTGTTGCCAATACATTTGTTTTTGTTGTTGTTGTAGTTGATATTGCAATTGTTGGTCAGTATTTGGGTACCATTGCATGGCCGTAGGATATGGTTGCTGTTGTTGAGGATATTGATATTGTTGTTGTTGTTGAGGATATTGATATTGTTGTTGAGGATATATATATTGTTGTTGTTGTTGAGGATATTGATATTGTTGTTGTTGTTGTTGTTCTCGAGGATATTGGTATTGTTGTTGTTGTTGAGGATATTGATATTGTTGTTGTTGTTGTTGAGGATATTGATATTGTTGCTGTTGTTGAGGATATATATATCGGTCCTCAACACCATGATTTTGGATGTGATCCAAAAAGAATTTTTTGTATTTATATACCTTTTTACACACATTGCACTCATAAGCTAAAGAATTCATTTTCTTTTTTTTATTTTAATTTATACAATATTATTATATATAAATATATATTTAATATTATTATATTTAATATTTTTTATTCAAAAGTCACTTTGATTATTTACGTATTAACAGCGAAATTATTGAGGATTTGACAATTGTAGAGACAATGCTTTACTTGCTGCTAGAATAGAAAACTTCTCAATTTATACGAGTTACGATTAAGTCATATGCACAATGTAAAAGTCAACAGACAGAGACAAATGTCAGCAAGCAGTGAAAATAACAACCAATCTTTGACAATCCTCAATATTACAAACTTCAATTTCTTTACAAAAGAAGTGAAAAGAATGAATAAATACAACACGCATAAAATGTATATTTTATTCATTTCTTCAAACTCTTTACACATAAAAAAATTAAAATCAAACAACAACAACAACAAAAACAAAACATTGATATCTCACCAGCATACATAATTACTTTCTAAAATACCCTTCCATGTCCCCAGCTAAAAAAACGAATATTACAAACAACAAAAAGTACACACTATGATATTTTGTGACATCGCAACAGTGTGCCCTAGTGGTAACATTTATCATTTCCGTTTTGTATTCCATATAAACAAAAAAAGAAAATAATGTGAAAGGCGTTGCACACATTTTAAAAAATGATTAGAACACAAGAAAATGCCAGATTTGTACTCGGCATTGCACATATACATATACTACTTACCCATCTGCCAACGCTCAAGTTATTGTAAAAACATACACACGTATGAGCATAACGTTGGCTCCCATGATCACGCATCTCTAATTCCCTTTGACAATCATACATATCTTACACTTCATTTTTTCCAACCTTCAAATAAGTTCATAAATTACATACTTCGTTTACCTCTACAAACTCTTTAAATAAGGAAATAGAAAAATCAAACTAAATAAAACCAACAACAAAAAACATTCATAGATTTCCCACAAGCATACATAATTTCTTTCTAAAATAATCTTCCATGACCACCAGCTAAAAAACGAATATTGCAAAAAGACAAAAGCAACATTTTTCTTTCATGCACACACGCACTTACACTCTAAAATCATAAACCTGTTTCAACCGCTTAACAAACAAAAAAAAATTCCATTCAAAATTAAAATTAAAACAAAAACATACATAAAATCCTTCGTACCTACATAATTAACTATGTACATCGATGAACGGATATCAAACCATGATTATCTCACAAACCATATATTTTATTCATGTCTTCGAACTCTTTAAGCATAGGAAAAAAATAAATAAAAATCAAACTAAATAAAACCAACAACAAAAAAACACGCATTGATTTTAGTCTTGTGTAGTTCATGAACGAACTAGTTCAAATGAACGATTCAGTACTTTGAACTAAGTGAACTAGTTCAATTGTTTTACGCTCAATAGTTCAATTTTTGAACTAGGAACTGAGACACAAAATGAACTAACACAAACTGAACTAAATGTTTTCAACGTTTTGCTTTTCCTTTTTATTGTGCTTTGCTTCTATACTCATCCATATGTATGTATGTACATATGTATGTATGTGCATTTTGTTCTTGCTGGCTACTACTACCACAAATTCAATAATAAACAAGAAAACACACGAACACACACAAAATATTTTGGATTTATGAGATTTCTAAAAAAATTCAAACTTAATTTGTTTTGCATATAAAGTTCATATTATAAACCCTTTATAAAGCAAATTTATTAATTAATTAATTAATTTTAGTTTTCGTAAACTTTTTTAATCACAGAATCCGTGCTTTTAATATTGTTAAAGACCACAACATACATACATTGTTGATGTACAATCATTGAACTAAATCGACCTAACTAGTTCATTCAACTAAAATGAGCGATTGAACTAAATGAACGAACTAGTTCATTTATAAATAATGAACTATACTGACCGGTCACTGAAGTGAACTAAATGACACAAGTCTAATTGATTTCCACACAATTTCTTTCTCAAGTACCCTTCCGCACCGCTTAACAAACGAAAAAACATACTACGTACAAACAAGCCCCACGTGCATACATAATTAACTATGCGCATCGGCGAACGGATATCAAACCATAAAATTAAAACAAACACACATCGACGGCCGACATCAAACTACCCTTTTCTACGTACAAACCGTCCATAACCCTCGTCACTTCGCACCATTGACAGTAATTACCTTAATATGTAAATTTTAGCCCATAAATTACAAAATTTCGATTTAAATTGCCCAAATTTGACAATTTTTATTGCTCGGGCGCATACATTCTACTACTACTTACATTTACTTACATATATACATACACGTATACAATTACCACACAAAAAATTCAGCTAGATCTTGCGCTAGAAAGGGACCACACACGCACAAAATATAAAATGTAAAGAACAAATAATAGAAGTCCCAGTTCACACCATACATGTATTTTCAATATGTTTAGCATACTAAGTTAAGAACTCAAGCATACGCAAAACTATGCAAAAAAAAAAGAGCTCAAGAATAAGACTTGTGTTGTGAAGACGCTGATGAAAGTTCAAATAAGAAAAAGTGATAAGCTTAGCAATAAGGCTTGCGTAGTGTGAACAGGTACTGAGTATGTAGTTCAAGGAATATAGCAGCATATACATTGTTTACTGGGGGAGCATCTATTCTAGCACGGGAAAAAATTAATCCAAACATAGAATATTAAAAATAACAAATACATATAAAGACATACAACTAAGCACTATCAATTATGAATAAGTTCCCGCAAAATCCATCCCTTTCTAACACTATATCTATACCTCTTTGATACGGGCATACATACAAACATACATACATATATCCAACTCTAAAATTGTACACACCCACTACATAATTTTTTGTAGTATGAGAGCGAGCATGTATCCCAACTGAAGAACCAACCCCTCTGATACCAGCACACAAATACATACATATATCCAACAATACATTTTTAGTAAGTGAGTATGTATATCTATAGAAAACAAATTTCTATGATTACAATATTATTGATAAGCATCCAATGGCGAACCTCCAAGTTCCTAATGAATTCATATATATTGAATTGGAGAACCAAATTTCTATGATCACTATGTTATTAATACCAAATAACGAACCTACAAATCCCCTATTGATGGGATATCAGAAATTATAAGGCAACACCTCCATCTCTCTCTAATACAACAAAATATTAAAGTCAACGCCCACTTTCTCTCAATTACACACACACATACTCATTTCTGACGTCACAAACCATGACCTTACACAACAGTCCAAGACAGAAAGAGATAGATATAGTGTTAAAAAGAGACGGATTTTTGCATCCTCCATTACCTATCTACTTCCTAATGCAAGTATAGAGCATTTTGTTTCATTGCTTTGAATTGCTCTTTCAAAACTAAAACGTGCTCTTCTCGCATTCTTTATCTACACCAGCGTTGTCCACAAAGAGAAACAGATTCAAAATGTGTGTGTAGTGGTGAGTGCACTGGGAGAAATTTGCTGGTAAATGTATTGAATAATGTTTTTGTATACATTTTTTATGTTTAATTAATAACATGAACTGAAGTATGACTGAAAAGATTAAGTGGAAATAAAAAATAAGTTCAATTACGATTGATTGTTTTACGTAATGTAAAGCATTTGCTTTGTCGAAAAATTTCAATTTTAAATAATGTATGTAGCCATTAGTTGGCTGCATGTTGCGGTATTTGTATTGATTTTACAATCACACAAAGCTTTATTATTTTTCAATTCCAAATTCTTTTTTAATTTTGTTATAAGCTTATCTCTGTCCTCCCCTGACAAACTACACATTTCTAAATGGCGACTTTCATAATGACGCTTAAAACTGTATGAACTTTTTTTTGATTGCATACAAGGCACTCAGCTTCATTAAATATGTTTAGTGAAAATAAAAATTTTTCTCATAATATACCTTCTACATTTCAAAATAATAAAAAAATGGTTAATATGTAAGCATAAAATTATTCCAAGTGTATTCAAATGCTGGAAAAAAATCATAAAAATACTCAGTTGTTCTTCTCTTTTTCTCTAACTTGTAATCTCAACTGTGTATTTTGTTGTTGTATCAAAACAAATCAAGCGACATCAACCTTCTTTCTTAAAAGTTGGCATACAACTGAATAAAATTATAACTTTTGTACTCTTTGCAGTGTGCTTGGTCAACATTCCTGTTGTGTATGTGTAAATCGCGAAAATTGTTCGGCCCCCGGGGGCATTGTGTGCGCATCATTGGTCTACACACACGCATTTATATTTACTTACATACATACATACACGTATACAATTACCACACAAGCAATTCAACTAGATCAAACGCTAAAAAGGGACCACACACGCACAAAATATAAAAAGTAAAAAACAAATAATACAAGTCCGAGCTCACACCATACATGTACTTTCAATATGTTTAGCATACTAAGTCAAGAACTCAAGCATACGCAAAACTATGCACAAAAAATATGAGCTCAAAAATAATACTTGTTTTGTGAGGACGCTGATGAAAGTTCAAATAAGTAAAAGTGATAAGCTTAGCAATAAGGCTTGTGTAGTGTGAACGGGGACTAAGTATGTAGTTCAAGGAATTGTAACGAATCGAGATAAGAATATAAATTTTTATGGGTTCTGGGCTACCTATTAATCGCGGCTATGCTCGTCGTTGGGTGTGGAGTATTCCCATATACATAAAGTTGAAAGGGGGCTAAGTATGTAGTTCAAGGAATTGTAACGAATCACGATAAGAATATAAATTTTTATGGGTTCTGAGCTACCTATTAATCGCGGCTATGCTCGTCGTTGGGTGTGGAGTATTCCCATATACATTAAGTTGAAAGTTATGATACAGTTACAAATGATTTTATACTTTAGGTAGAAAGTAATAAACCAAACACATACATATAAACATAAAAATAAGAAACCAAAATGATAAAAAGTTGACGGAATTTTGAGTAGCATTAGATATAGTTATCTACCCATGTCTCAAACCCACCCCCCTTGCTAACGTGTTTTAATGTCCTGTTAGCCCAATTCTAGTTGAATTTAATCTACCCTATACTTCCAATTTCACCTTTTGTAATTAATAGTTAACAAAGTTTATTCCATGTTAATTAGTTTTAATATGTATTTACAATAAAAAAATATGTACATATTAGTAATGTAATAATATATTGCAAAAATACATTAATAGAATGAAATTATTGAATTATTGTGTATATTTATTTTTTTTAATATTCCAAAATCTATACATAAAAGATTTATGTAAAAGTTAACATAAACTTATTTACGTTTAATAGAATTTATGAATTTGAGTGTTATAATTTGTATATTATTATGTAGATAGTGTAATTATTTGTTTTCTTTTATTTAATTTATATATTGCATAAAAACTTACTTGTTAAATCCAACGTTCTCGACAGGCGCCGGAAGACAGGAATCTTAGTGATTTATTTTTAGTTATGCTCAATTATAGAAGAATTAGTGTGTATTGTGTATGTATGATGTGTATCGAGTGGATTGTATTACTCTACAGAATTTTTACATTCTCATCATAATACGATCCACTCACTACTGATTAGTGTATGTTTACATGTATTAGTTTATGTAGCAATAATTAATGTGTACGTTTGAATAGAAAATTTACTATAGATTATTTAAAAAAATATTAGTTTTAAAAAAATTAATTACATTAAAATTATGTATTTTTGTTTGAAATTTTTTTTAAATAGCGAAATCTGTTTGATGTGTGAAAACACTTCTATGAGATGACTAACGATGAGTGTAAATGTCGATATTTTGCAATCCAACGAAATTAAAATTCTTGGTCTCTTAATATCAGCAACAGAAAATTATTCTCTTGATAGTTTGATTCTAATTTTATGAATCTCTCAGTCCAAAATAATAATTGATGTTATTTTAGAGCAAAATAAGCAATATTTTATTCCAGCAGTCCAGAAATAATGGAACGATGTTAGTTAACAGCAATTCTAATTATTTTTCCCTTTTTTACTATGCAACCCTTAGCCGCAACGCAAATCGATGAAGATGTAATATCAGTAATATCAGCGAAATAATTCTAAATAGAAGACATACGAAATTTCCACATAAATTATGCAACAACAAAACTATCTTACCAATAAAATTCACCCACTAAAATTCAATATATTTAATATACAGAAACTTCGATAGCCACACAGCAGAGTAAAATATCCGGTAATACAATTTAAAATAATTGTTATTAGCAATTCACCACTTTTCTTTAGAAAAATTCTTTACTGAATAACAAAACTTTTCATATTTTGAAACATATATCAAATTTAAAAATCAAAGCTAATCGATAGAAAAAAAATTTTAAAAATTGTTTTACACCCACAAAGAAAAATGTTGTTAAAATCAAATTCATAGTACCACCACAGAATATTGCAGCATATAAATTTTTTACTGGGGGAGCATCTATTCTAACACGAGAAAAAATTAATCCAAACATAGAATATTAAAAATAAGAAATACATATGAAGACATACAACTAAGCGCTATCAATTATGAATAAGTTCCCGCAAAATCCATCTTCTTCTAACACTATTTCTATACCTCTTTGATACGGGCATACATACATAGATCCAACTCTAAAAATGTACACACCCACTTCATAATTTTTTGTAGTGGGAGAGCGAGCATCTATCCCAACTGAAGAGCCAACCCCTCTGATACCAGCACACACATATATACATATATCCAACAATACATTTTTAGTAAGTGAGTATGTATATCTATAGAAAACAAATTTCTATGATTACAATATTATTGATAGGCATCCAATGGCGAACCTCCAAGTCCCTAATGAATTCATATATGTATATTAAGCTGGAGAACCAAATTTCTATGATCACTATGTTATTAATACCAAATAACGAACCTACAAATCCCCTATTGATGGGATATCAGAAATTATAAGACAACACCTCCATCTCTCTCTAATACAACAAAATATTAAAGTCAACGCCCACTTTCTCTCAGTTACACACACAGATACTCATTTCTGACGTCACAAACCATGACCTTACACAACAGTCTAAGACAGAAAGAGATGCATCCTCCATTACCTATCTACTTTAGGACGCAATGAGCATTTGCTTCAAGTTCCTTACTTAAAAAGTGAACAAATCCCAATACCGTAATGTTTCGAGCACCAGGTGCAGTTCATCACGCTAGGTGGATGTCAAAAGCTATTCACAGCCTAATAGAATTTTCACACTCACTCACATCTTTGAGGAATGCGTGTAATATGTTGAAAATTAAAAAATCCTGTTCATATTACAACATCTTTCATCTGTCATTATTACAGTACTATTTTTAAGAGTGTGAGGAAATAAAAATTAAAAAATGATCGTACAAATTTCTTTGATCTTTTTATTTTGAATTTGTTTTTATATTCATTAAGCTTCAGATATTGTTATTTTATAAAAATAATTAATAACTTAAAAACTAGGATTTGTGGACATAAGTCAGATCACATGTGACAGTCAGACACATTACTCCCACACCAAAAACAGTATTAACATGCCTGTGGACGGGTGAAACTGCCCAAGCTTTTTGTAACCAAATTGTAGATTATAAACACGAGTATAAGGATTTTAGAATACAATTATTATTTATTGTCTTGTACTTCAATGTTAAAATTCCTAGAATATAATTCACAACTATTTTAAAGAAAACTTATATACTATGAATGTGGATACTGACTTTCCATGTATGTTCGGAGCGAAACTTCTCGATCTTATCAATTTGGATGATTAGGTTATAAGAATAAAATATGATTTTTTCGTAAAAAAGTATGGCTCGCTACTTAAACCGCGTGGAATGATAAAAGAAAAATTGCATTTGACAGTTTAATCGATAATAATAAATAACGATAAAAATTATGCACTTGCAGAGATTTCTCAGTGGCGGTAACACTTCCCACAGTATGGCGAGCTTGCCGATGACTAACTCCCTCAGCTTTCCTTCCGCTACGTCTAGAATCGCTAGTTTTGCAGCTGGTCTTTCTAAAATGCCATGAACTGTCAGAACCTTCGCCCTCCGTACTTGGCCATCCTCCGATGTCTTAACTTCTATGACCCTTCCCTTTGGCCACATATTTCGTGGATTATTCGGGTCAACCACCACCACCAAACTACCAACAGATATTGGTTTGGCCTTCTCAAACCATTTTGTTCTACAAGTTAAAATAGGCAAGTACTCCGTCACCCACCTCTTCCAAAAGAGCTCCGCATATTGTTGTGAACGCAACCAACTGTCCCTCAGCACAACACAATCGTTATCAAAAGAGGCTAATGGTTTTAGGCCGCTTGAGTTGCCTAGTAGAAAATGATTTGGTGTGATAGCTTCTGCATTCTCGTTTTCTAGTGGAATATACGTAAAGGGACGGGAATTGATAATATTTTTGACCTCCGCCATCATGCTCTGTAAGTCTTTACCGATCGGACTAGTCTTTCCCATGCCTCTCCCATGAGATGCGCAGAAGGCAGGTTAAAGTTCCATTTTGTGAAGGATGTTGTAAAGCTTCGCACCAGTTCGCTCTTGTCTACTTCCCACAATGCCTCACGTAGCTCTCTATCAGCGCCAATAAAGTTGGTCGCGTTGTCGCTAAAAAATTCCCGTGGTTGTCGTCGCGCGATAAATTTGCGTATTGCCATAATGCAAGAGCTCGTGTTGAGCGAATAAACAATTTCGACATGGATGGCGCGTATTGTCAAACATGTAAATAAAGCACCATATCTTTCTTCTGTATGCCGATTCACAGTGACAATCATAGGACAAAACAAATCGAGGCCTGTGTATGTGAATGGTGAAAGATATGAACCCAGTCTAGCGCGTGGCAGTTTTGCCATTTGCGGAAACGCTGGCAACGCAGTTTTAATTTTGCATAACTGACACTGTTTAATGACGGACTTACAAACCGTTCGCAACTTCGGAATGTAAAACCGTTGTCGTAGTTCATAAACTACGGTTTCATGGCTACTATGACGATATAAGTTATGGTAATGCCATATTAATAGTGTTGCTAGCCGGCATTGTTTCGGCAAAACAGCCGGATGCTTTAGTTCCTCAGGGACGTTGGCATAATCAAGTCGTCCACCTACTCTCTAAACTCCCTCCTCGTCTAAGTAGGCTGACAATTTATACAAGAAATTTGTTTTGCTTAATTTATTATTTCGTAATAAACAATTAATTTCATGTTGGAAATATATAATCTGAGTATCTTTAATTATAGTTGTTTCTGCTTTCCGTAACTCAGTTTGGGTAAGTTCTTCCTCACTAAAAGATTTGGTTTTATTTCTAAGGCGATAACAAAATCGGATAACAAATACTGTTGATCTCAATGCTCTGCACCATCGAGAAAACCTTTGGAGGTTTATAAGTGGTTCTATACTCTCTGCAACAAAATTGCACTCTTTTAATTCGAGCTTTGACTCCTGAAAATTTTCATCCATGATTGGCCATTCATTCTCTGGCAGTCTTAAAATTTCTGGGCATTAAACCAGCGCCCTGTTTGGGATAAATCAGGTTTAGTTAAGCATTTCGTTGCTTCATCAGATACATTTGATTTTCCTGGTATCCAGAACCACTCGTTCATCTCTGAACTATCTAAAATTTCACTCACACGAACAGCGACGAACTGGTGATATTTCCTGTGGTCTGAACGAATCCAACTTATAACTGTTCGTGAATCCGACCAGAACATTTTGCGGCTAATTTTCACGGTATGATTATCTGCAATATAGTTAGCGTATCGAGCCCCAATAACGGCAGCCATCAGTTCTAGACGAGGAATTGATACAACCTTTAGTGGTGCTACTCTGGTTTTGGATCCCAGAAATGGTGACTACCTCTCCACAGCGAATTCTGAAATATGACACAGCAGCATAACCGCTTTCGCTCGCATCCACAAATGTGTGCAATTGTACGTCTAGACTGTTATAATTTTTGAAATTTTTTAGATAGCATCGAGGTATATCTACCTCACTTAAATTTGGTAGAAAAGTTAACCAGTTCTTCCACTTTACTTGCTGTTTTTCCAAAATGGGCTAGTCCCAGTCGACACCGCTGCGCCAATTTTCTTGCAGTACTATCTTTAGGTACATAAGGAAATTTCCTACGAGCCCTAAAGGGTCATATATGCTCATTAGAATTTTTAAAATTTCCCTCTTGGTCGGAGTTTTTCCGCCTAAGAGGAGTTCGGTGTCTAAGACAGACTTTGACAGTTTAAATGTTATATTATCTTGTGCTGGATTCCAAAATATACCAAGTACCTTTTCCGTTTCTACGCCTGCACTAACATTAAGGCAAATATTGTTCGAAGGGTTGGAAAAACTCAATTCTTTCAAAACGTAATCGCTATTCGAACACCAGTTCCTAATTTTGAAGCCACCTTGACTATGAACAAACCGCACACTTTTGGCAAGCTCAGTGGCTTCTTGAGGTGTGTCTGTTGAAGCGGGAAAATCATCAATGTAGTGGCTATCTCTTATAGCAGCTGCGGCTAGAGGGTATTTACCTTCAAACTTTGTCGCGTTAAGATTTTTCACTAATTGCGATATACAGGCGGCACAGGAGGCACCGAATATCATTACCCTCATAACATATATATCGGGTGCCCTCCTATCGTCACACCTACGCCATAAAAACCTTCGAAAATGGCAATCTTCATCCCGTATGTAGATCTGGTGGAACATTTGTTCTATATCACCACAAATCGAGATTTTTCTTTGACGAAAACGGAAAAGAATGGTCGCAAGAGATGACAGCAATTCTGGCCCCTTAAGCAGCATAGAGTCTCCTTTTCGCCATTTCGTAGCTTGGTGGCATTGTAATGTCGTCGTACCGCCACGATAAAGCTGTGTCGTAATGGCCATCATGTTTTTGTTTCGTGTATTTTTCTAATAATTTTACAGCCCTCTGATCATTTGTGCCCAGAGCTGGGGTGTAATTACTTATCCCAGTTGATTCAATTGTATAAAACTGTTTGACTAAGCGGGTAAGAATTTGGCCATTTTCTCGTTGACATTCACACAAATGAAAATTATATTGAGCTTGAGCTCTTTTCCCAAGACTGGAGCCACCACATATAAGCCAGCCGAGGCGGGTTCGTATAGTAACGGGCTCGTTTTTTCACCCTCTTTAATACTAGTTGAAATACATATCTTGAAGTTATTTAGACCAAGCAGTACATACGGTACAGCGTTCTTTAAATAATTGATAGGTAGCCCTTTAAGATGCGGAAACTTTGCGCTTAAATGTTTGTAATTGAGGCTTTGGCTCGGAAGCGATAGTTGCTTAACCGTGCGGACAGATATTTTAAATTTTGTTTTATTTGTACCAGAAACTCGCATTGAGATTTTTTTTGAGTCTTCTTCTTGACGACCTATTTCCCCCGTCCATTTCAGACATAAAGGTTGTAATTCACCAGTTAAATCTAATTTATTAACAATTGGTTAATTTATTAAACTTACGGACGAACCTTCATCTATTAATGCGAAGGTTTTTAAAATTTTATCATTATTTCCATATAATGTAATGGGTATAATTTTAAACAACATTTGATTGCTTTCATTCCCATTGTGCGCTGCATGTAGATTTTCTGTTTTGGTTTTATCTTTGTTTTCATTTGTTAAGTTTTTTTCTCTTTCATCAGGTGTTGGCTTATGTAGCAATATATTATGTTTTATTTGACAATCTTTTTCTCTGTAAACGACTCTGCTATTACAAATTCCATTATGACGTCGAAGACATAATTTGCATAAATTATATTTTCGCAGCAAATTCCATCTTTCGCTTCTTGTTGCAGTCAAGAATTTTTTACATTTCTCAACACTATCGCAGTTGCAAAAACATACTAGCCATGTTCTTCTGCTTCTTCCATCGTGCGCGTTGATATAGGCATCTTTTGTTTTACGTGAATGTTGCTCTGCTGCTTTTGATATGTTGTTGTCAGTTTCTAGGATCGTTCGTATTGAATTACATATCTCGTGCCCGTACGGAACCCTTCGTGCGCGGGTCAAAGTCGCACTTCACTGAATTTATTCACCTTTGGTGTACGGAACCCTAAAAAAAATTTAAAAAAATCGAATATAAATCTACGTCTGTAATTATTTTCTTTATCTTTAACCAATGTATTATTAAAATCTAGATAATGATTTTTATCTCTGAAATGTCATTGTTACCTCACTGAGAAATCGCTGCAAGTGCATCATTTTTATCGCTATTTATTATTATCGATTAAACTGTCAAATGCAATTTTTCTTTTATCATTCCACGCGGTTTAAATATCGAGCCATACTTTTTTACGAAAAAATCATATTTTATTCTTATAACCTAATCATCCGAATTGATAAGATCGAGAAGTTTCGCTCCGAGTAGCCATACATGAATAGTCGGTATCCACATTCATAGTATATAAGTTTTCTTGATAATAGTTGTGAATTATATTCTAGGAATTTTAACATTGAAGTACAAGGCAATAAATAATAATTGTATTCTAAAATACTTATACTAGTGTTTATAATCTACAATTTGGTTACAAAGAGCTTGGGCAGCTTCAGCCGTCCATATTAAAATTCTTTTCATCCGTCACCCAACTGGATATTTGAAGAAACTACTACGGCTGCTAATACGTAAGTCCTAACAATGTGGAATCTTCTACCTCCTTACAGGGTCAACTACCAAATTGCCAACAAGAAACTGAGTCGAATTCTACAGCGAACAATTGTCACATCTGCAACAAATCTGCAGACAGCGTAAATTCTACTAGATGTCACAAATGCCGCTTTAATTTCCATTTAGCGTGTGCCAACCTTGATTACAACCAACAATCACCAACTTGGCATTGCCAAAACTGTTCGTTGCAACAACAAATAGCTATCGACTCAATCTCCTCCATTCATAGTGCCTCCTCGGTCGCCGCTCGCCGACAAGCTCTGGAGCTACAACGCTTGCATGAGGAAACGCAACTAGAAAGGGACTTTATAAAAATCAAATAGACGATTTCAATGACACGCAATTAGCGCATAAACAACCATCTAACAGATCAGTGCACGAATGGTTAGATAAGGAAGCTGCCGGTATACAAGTGCCTAAGTCAGTTAGACTCAGCACAGCGCCCGAAGTATCCCAACATGAATCGTCCCGTAATGTATTGCACCACACGCAGTGACAATGCAACATACATCTAGCTCAACAGCCACATATGAGCAAAATGTAAGTAACAATTTAATTTATACAACAACAACAATAGCTCCACCTACATGTACAACAACGTCATTTGCGTATAATATGTCTTCATTTATTAATAATCCAACAACAATTTGTCAGCACTCAGCAGCTGCAAACTTAAATATCAATTTAAATGACACAAATGTTGATAATCATGGATTAGAAACACCAATCCAATTTGGCTTTATGGATTCAACGTTCTCCATGCATCCGTCAAACCTTCCATCGGTCATCGTACGTTCTCAAAGACTTTCACAGCAACAAATAAGTTCGCGTCAGTCAGTGCCCAAAGAATTACCCATTTTTACCGGCATACCTGAAGAATGGCCATTGTTTAGCGCCACATACGACTGGTCAACAGCATTCTGTGGTTTTACTGACGCTGAAAATCTCGTCAGGCTTCAAAAGGCTCTAAAAGGCGAAGCATTACGCTCCGTAAAGCATATTTTGATACATCCATCTGGTGTACCGTGTGCTTTATCAACACTGAAGCTGCTTTTCGGCCAACCAAAGAAAATACTAAACTCGCTTAAAAATAAAATAAAAACATTACCAGCTCTTAATGCAAATAAATTACAAACAATTACCTTTTTTGCTTTTGAAGTTAAAGGCTTGGAAACTAAGATTCAAGCCTGCGGTTTAGTAGATGAGTTGAATAATTCATCTTTATTACACGAGTTAATAATAAAAATGCCATCTAATTTTCAGCTTAACTGGGGTGAGCACAAAATAAGACTAGCAAAACAAAACAAAATGGTAAATCTGACAGATTTCTGAAATTGGATTTACGAAGTCGACATTTCAGCAAGCAGCATAAACCTAGAAACTAACAACAACATATCAAAAGCAGCAGAGCAACATTCACGTAAAATAAAAGATGATTATATCAACGCGCACGATGAAAGAAGCAGAAGAACATGGCTAGTATGTTTTTGCAACTGCGATAGTGTTGAGAAATGTACAAAATTCTTGGCTGCAACAAGAAGCGAAAGATGGAATTTGCTGCGAAAATATAATTTATGCAAATTGTGTCTTCGACGTCATAATGGAATTTGTAATAGCAGAGTCGTTTACAGAGAAAAAGATTGTCAAATAAAACATAATATATTGCTACATAAGCCAACACCTGATGAAAGAGAAAAAAACTTAACAAATGAAAACAAAGATAAAACCAAAACAGAAAATCTACATGCAGCGCACAATGGGAATGAAAGCAATCAAATGTTGTTTAAAATTATACCCATTACATTATATGGAAATAATGATAAAATTTTAAAAACCTTCGCATTAATAGATGAAGGTTCGTCGGTAAGTTTAATAAATTAACCAATTGTTAATAAATTAGATTTAACTGGTGAATTACAACCTTTATGTCTGAAATGGACGGGGGAAATAGGTCGTCAAGAAGAAGACTCAAAAAAAATCTCAATGCGAGTTTCTGGTACAAATAAAACAAAATTTAAAATATCTGTCCGCACGGTTAAGCAACTATCGCTTCCGAGCCAAAGCCTCAATTACAAACATTTAAGCGCAAAGTTTCCGCATCTTGAAGGGCTACCTATCAATTATTTAAAGAACGCTGTACCGTATGTACTGCTTGGTCTAAATAACTTCAAGATATGTATTTCAACTAGTATTAAAGAGGGTGAAAAAACGAGCCCGTTACTATACGAACCCGCCTCGGCTGGCTTATATGTGGTGGCTCCAGTCTTGGGAAAAGAGCTCAAGCTCAATATAATTTTCATTTGTGTGAATGTCAACGAGAAAATGGCCAAATTCTTACCCGCTTAGTCAAACAGTTTTATACAATTGAATCAACTGGGATAAGTAATTACACCCCAGCTCTGGGCACAAATGATCAGAGGGCTGTAAAATTATTAGAAAAATACACGAAACAAAAACATGATGGCCATTACGACACAGCTTTATCGTGGCGGTACGACGACATTACAATGCCACCAAGCTACGAAATGGCGAAAAGGAGACTCTATGCTGCTTAAGGCGCCAGAATTGCTGTCATCTCTTGCGACCATTCTTTTCCGTTTTCGTCAAAGAAAAATCTCGATTTGTGGTGATATAGAACAAATGTTCCACCAGATCTACATACGGGATGAAGATTGCCATTTTCGAAGGTTTTTATGGCGTAGCTGTGACGATAGGAGGGCACCCGATATATATGTTATGAGGGTAATGATATTCGGTGCCTCCTGTGCCGCCTGTATATCGCAATTAGTGAAAAATCTTAACGCGACAAAGTTTGAAGGTAAATACCCTCTAGCCGCAGCTGCTATAAGAGATAGCCACTACATTGATGATTTTCCCGCTTCAACAGACACACCTCAAGAAGCCACTGAGCTTGCCAAAAGTGTGCGGTTTGTTCATAGTCAAGGTGGCTTCAAAATTAGGAACTGGTGTTCGAATAGCGATTACGTTTTGAAAGAATTGAGTTTTTCCAACCCTTCGAACAATATTTGCCTTAATGTTAGTGCAGGCGTAGAAACGGAAAAGGTACTTGGTATATTTTGGAATCCAGCACAAGATAATATAACATTTAAACTGTCAAAGTCTGTCTTAGACACCGAACTCCTCTTAGGCGGAAAAACTCCGACCAAGAGGGAAATTTTAAAAATTCTAATGAGCATATATGACCCTTTAGGGCTCGTAGGAAATTTCCTTATGTACCTAAAGATAGTACTGCAAGAAAATTGGCGCAGCGGTGTCGACTGGGACCAGCCCATTTTGGAAAAACAGCAAGTAAAGTGGAAGAACTGGTTAACTTTTCTACCAAATTTAAGTGAGGTAGATATACCTCGATGCTATCTAAAAAATTTCAAAAATTATAACAGTCTAGACGTACAATTGCACACATTTGTGGATGCGAGCGAAAGCGGTTATGCTGCTGTGTCATATTTCAGAATTCGCTGTGGAGAGGTAGTCACCATTTCTTTACTGGGATCCAAAACCAGAGTAGCACCACTAAAGGTTGTATCAATTCCTCGTCTATAACTGATGGCTGCCGTTATTGGGGCTCGATATGCTAACTATATTGCAGATAATCATACCGTGAAAATTAGCCGCAAAATGTTCTGGTCGGATTCACGAACAGTTATAAGTTGGATTCGTTCAGACCACAGGAAATATCACCAGTTCGTCGCTGTTCGTGTGAGTGAAATTTTAGATAGTTCAGAGATGAACGAGTGGTTCTGGATACCAGGAAAATCAAATGTGGCTGATGAAGCAACGAAATGCTTAACTAAACCTGATTTATCCCAAACAGGGCGCTGGTTTGAAGCCCAGAAATTTTAAGACTGCCAGAGAATGAATGGCCAATCATGGATGAAAATTTTCAGGAGTCAAAGCTCGAATTAAAAGAGTGCAATTTTGTTGCAGAGAGTATAGAACCACTTATAAACCTCCAAAGGTTTTCTCGATGGTGCAGAGCATTGAGATCAACAGTATTTGTTATCCGATTTTGTTATCGCCTTAGAAATAAAACCAAATCTTTTAGTGAGGAAGAACTTACCCAAACTGAGTTACGGAAAGCATAAACAACTATAATTAAAGATACTCAGATTATATATTTCCAACATGAAATTAATTGTTTATTACGAAATAATAAATTAAGCAAAACAAATTTCTTGTATAAATTGTCAGCCTACTTAGACGAGGAGGGAGTTTAGAGAGTAGGTGGACGACTTGATTATGCCAACGTCCCTGAGGAACTAAGGCATCCGGCTGTTTTGCCGAAACAATGCCGGCTAGCAACACTATTAATATGGCATTACCATAACTTATATCGTCATAGTAGCCATGAAACCGTAGTTTATGAACTACGACAACGGTTTTACATTCCGAAGTTGCGAACGGTTTGTAAGTCCGTCATTAAACAGTGTCAGTTATGCAAAATTAAAACTGCGTTGCCAGCGTTTCCGCAAATGGCAAAACTGCCACGCGCTAGACTGGGTTCATATCTTTCACCATTCACATACACAGGCCTCGATTTGTTTTGCCCTATGATTGTCACTGTGAATCGGCATACAGAAGAAAGATATGGTGCTTTATTTACATGTTTGACAATACGCGCCATCCATGTCGAAATTGTTTATTCGCTCAACACGAGCTCTTGCATTATGGCAATACGCAAATTTATCGCGCGACGACAACCACGGGAATTTTTTAGCGACAACGCGACCAACTTTATTGGTGCTGATAGAGAGCTTCGTGAGGCATTGTGGGAAGTAGACAAGAGCGAACTGGTGCAAAGCTTTACAACATCCTTCACAAAATGGAACTTTAAGCTGCCTTCTGCGCATCACATGGGAGAGGCATGGGAAAGACTAGTCCGATCGGTAAAGACGGTACTCTGCAATATTAAAATCCAGAGGTCGCCGAGCGATGAAATATTACAGAGCATGATGGCGCAGGTCGAAAATATTATCAATTCCCGTCCCTTTACGTATATTCCACTAGAAAACGAGAATGCAGAAGCTATCACACCAAATCATTTTCTACTAGGCAACTCAAGCGGCCTAAAACCATTAGCCTCTTTTGATAACGATGGTGTTGTGCTGAGGGACAGTTGGTTGCGTTCACAACAATATGCGGAGCTCTTTTGGAAGAGGTGGGTGACGGAGTACTTGCCTACTTTAACTTGTAGAACAAAATGGTTTGAGAAGGCCAAACCAATATCTGTTGGTAGTTTGGTGGTGGTGATTGACCCGAATAATCCACGAAATATGTGGCCAAAAGTAAGGGTCATAGAAGTTAAGACATCGGAGGATGGCCAAGTACGGAGGGCGAAGGTTCTGACAGTGCATGGCATTTTAGAAAGACCAGCTGCAAAACTAGCGATTCTAGACGTAGCGGAAGGAAAGCTGAGGGAGTAAGTCATCGGCAAGCTCGCCATACTGTGGGAAGTGTTACCGCCACTGAGAAATCTCTGCAAGTGCATAATTTTTATCGTTATTTATTATTATCGATTAAACTGTCAAATGCAATTTTTCTTTTATCAGTCCACGCGGTTTAAGTAGCGAGCCATACTTTTTTACGAAAAAATCATATTTTATTCTTATAACCTGATCATCCGAATTGATAAGATCGAGAAGTTTCGCTCCGAACATACATGAAAAGTCAGTATCCACATTCATAGTATATAAGTTTTCTTTAAAATAGTTGTGAATTATATTCTAGGAATTTTAACATTGAAGTACAAGACAATAAATAATAATTGTATTCTAAAATCCTTATACTCGTGTTTATAATCTACAATTTGGTTACAAAGAGCTTGGGCAGCTTCACCCGTCCACAGGCATGTTAATACTGTGTTTGGTGTGGGAGTAATGTGTCTGACTGTCACATGTGATCTGACTTATGTCCACAAATCCTAGTTTTTAAGTTATTAATTATTTTTATAAAATAACAATATCTGAAGCTTAATGAATATAAAAACAAATTCAAAATAAAAAGATCGAAGAAATTTGTACGATCATTTTTTAATTTTTATTTCCTCACACTCTTAAAAATAGTACTGTAATAATGACAGATGAAAGATGTTGTAATATGAACAGGATTTTTTAATTTTCAACATATTACACGCATTCCTCAAAGATGTGAGTGAGTGTGAAAATGCTATTAGGCTGTGAATAGCTTTTGACATCCACCTAGCGTGATGAACTGCACCTCGTGCTCGAAACATTACGGTATTGGGATTTGTTCACTTTCTAAGTAAGGAACTTGAAGCAAATGCTCATTGCGTCCTAAAGTAGATAGGTAATGGAGGATGCATCTCTTTGGACTGTTGTGTAAGGTCATGGTTTGTGACGTCAGAAATGAGTATGTGTGTGTGTTACTGAGAGAAAGTGGGCGTTGACTTTAATATTTTGTTGTATTAGAGAGAGATGGAGGTGTTGCCTTATAATTTCTGATATCCCATCAATAGGGGATTTGTAGGTTCGTTATTTGGTATTAATAACATAGTGATCATAGAAATTTGGTTCTCCAGCTTAATATACATATATGAATTCATTAGGGACTTGGAGGTTCGCCATTGGATGCCTATCAATAATATTGTAATCATAGAAATTTGTTTTCTATAGATATACATACTCACTTACTAAAAATGTATTGTTGGATATATGTATGTATGTGTGTGCTGGTATCAGAGGGGTTGGTTCTTCAGTTGGGATAGATGCTCGCTCTCCCACTACAAAAAATTATGAAGTGGGTGTGTACATTTTTAGAGTTGGATCTATGTATGTATGCCCGTATCAAAGAGGTATAGAAATAGTGTTAGAAGAAGATGGATTTTGCGGGAACTTATTCATAATTGATAGCGCTTAGTTGTATGTCTTCATATGTATTTCTTATTTTTAATATTCTATGTTTGGATTAATTTTTTCTCGTGTTAGAATAGATGCTCCCCCAGTAAAAAATTTATATGCTGCAATATTCTGTGGTGGTACTATGAATTTGATTTTAACAACATTTTTCTTTGTGGGTGTAAAACAATTTTTAAAATTTTTTTTCTATCGATTAGCTTTGATTTTTAAATTTGATATATGTTTCAAAATATGAAAAGTTTTGTTATTCAGTAAAGAATTTTTCTAAAGAAAAGTGGTGAATTGCTAATAACAATTATTTTAAATTGTATTACCGGATATTTTACTCTGCTGTGTGGCTATCGAAGTTTCTGTATATTAAATATATTGAATTTTAGTGGGTGAATTTTATTGGTAAGATAGTTTTGTTGTTGCATAATTTATGTGGAAATTTCGTATGTCTTCTATTTAGAATTATTTCGCTGATATTACTGATATTACATCTTCATCGATTTGCGTTGCGGCTAAGGGTTGCATAGTAAAAAAGGGAAAAATAATTAGAATTGCTGTTAACTAACATCGTTCCATTATTTCTGGACTGCTGGAATAAAATATTGCTTATTTTGCTCTAAAATAACATCAATTATTATTTTGGACTGAGAGATTCATAAAATTAGAATCAAACTATCAAGAGAATAATTTTCTGTTGCTGATATTAAGAGACCAAGAATTTTAATTTCGTTGGATTGCAAAATATCGACATTTACACTCATCGTTAGTCATCTCATAGAAGTGTTTTCACACATCAAACAGATTTCGCTATTTAAAAAAAATTTCAAACAAAAATACATAATTTTAATTTAATTAATTTTTTTAAAACTAATATTTTTTTAAATAATCTATAGTAAATTTTCTATTCAAACGTACACATTAATTATTGCTACATAAACTAATACATGTAAACATACACTAATCAGTAGTGAGTGGATCGTATTATGATGAGAATGTAAAAATTCTGTAGAGTAATACAATCCACTCGATACACATCATACATACACAATACACACTAATTCTTCTATAATTGAGCATAACTAAAAATAAATAACTAAGATTCCTGTCTTCCGGCGCCTGTCGAGAACGTTGGATTTAACAAGTAAGTTTTTATGCAATATATAAATTAAATAAAAGAAAACAAATAATTACACTATCTACATAATAATATACAAATTATAACACTCAAATTCATAAATTCTATTAAACGTAAATAAGTTTATGTTAACTTTTACATAAATCTTTTATGTATAGATTTTGGAATATTAAAAAAAATAAATATACACAATAATTCAATAATTTCATTCTATTAATGTATTTTTGCAATATATTATTACATTACTAATATGTACATATTTTTTTATTGTAAATACATATTAAAACTAATTAACATGGAATAAACTTTGTTAACTATTAATTACAAAAGGTGAAATTGGAAGTATAGGGTAGATTAAATTCAACTAGAATTGGGCTAACAGGACATTAAAACACGTTAGCAAGGGGGGTGGGTTTGAGACATGGGTAGATAACTATATCTAATGCTACTCAAAATTCCGTCAACTTTTTATCATTTTGGTTTCTTATTTTTATGTTTATATGTATGTGTTTGGTTTATTACTTTCTACCTAAAGTATAAAATCATTTGCAACTGTATCATAACTTTCAGCTTTATGTATATGGGAATACTCCACACCCAACGACGAGCATAGCCGCGATTAATAGGTAGCTCAGAACCCATAAAAATTTATATTCTTATCGTGATTCGTTACAATTCCTTGAACTACATACTTAGCCCCCTTTCAACTTTATGTATATGGGAATACTCCACACCCAACGACGAGCATAGCCGCGATTAATAGGTAGCCCAGAACCCATAAAAATTTATATTCTTATCGCGATTCGTTACAATTCCTTGAACTACATACTTAGTCCCCGTTCACACTACACAAGCCTTATTGCTAAGCTTATCACTTTTACTTATTTGAACTTTCATCAGCGTCCTCACAAAACAAGTATTATTTTTGAGCTCATATTTTTTGTGCATAGTTTTGCGTATGCTTGAGTTCTTGACTTAGTATGCTAAACATATTGAAAGTACATGTATGGTGTGAGCTCGGACTTGTATTATTTGTTCTTTACTTTTTATATTTTGTGCGTGTGTGGTCCCTTTTTAGCGTTTGATCTAGTTGAATTGCTTGTGTGGTAATTGTATACGTGTATGTATGTATGTAAGTAAATATAAATGCGTGTGTGTAGACCAATGATGCGCACACAATGCCCCCGGGGGCCGAACAATTTTCGCGATTTACACATACACAACAGGAATGTTGACGAAGCACACTGCAAAGAGTACAAAAGTTATAATTTTATTCAGTTGTATGCCAACTTTTAAGAAAGAAGGTTGATGTCGCTTGATTTGTTATGATACAACAACAAAATACACAGTTGAGATTACAAGTTAGAGAAAAAGAGAAGAACAACAGAGTATTTTTATGATTTTTTTCCAGCATTTGAATACACTTGGAATAATTTTATGCTTACATATTAACCATTTTTTTATTATTTTGAAATGTAGAAGGTATATTATGAGAAAAATTTTTATTTTCACTAAACATATTTAATGAAGCTGAGTGCCTTGTATGCAATCAAAAATTAAAAAGAATAAGTGCATACAGTTTTAAGCGTCATTATGAAAGTCGCCATTTAGAAATATGTAGTTTGTCAGGGGAGGACAGAGATAAGCTTATAACAAAATTAAAAAAGAATTTGGAATTGAAAAATAATAAAGCTTTGTGTGATTGTAAAATCAATACAAATACCGCAACATATACAAATATGCAACGTTGGCTGCATAACTAATGGCTACATACATTATTTAAAATTGAAATTTTTCGACAAAGCAAATGCTTTACATTACGTAAAACAATCAATCGTAATTGAACTTATTTTTTATTTCCACTTAATCTTTTCATTCATACTTCAGTTCATGTTATTAATTAAACATAAAAAATGTATACAAAAACATTATTCAATACATTTACCAGCAAATTTCTCCCAGTGCACTCACCACTACACACACATTTTGAATCTGTTTCTCTTTGTGGACAACGCTGGTGTAGATAAAGAATGCGAGAAGAGCACGTTTTAGTTTTGAAAGAGCAATTCAAAGCAATGAAACAAAATGCTCTATACTTGCATTAGGAAGTAGATAGGTAATGGAGGATGCAAAAATCCGTCTCTTTTTAACACTATATCTATCTCTTTCTGTCTTGGACTGTTGTGTAAGGTCATGGTTTGTGACGTCAGAAATGAGTATGTGTGTGTGTAATTGAGAGAAAGTGGGCGTTGACTTTAATATTTTGTTGTATTAGAGAGAGATTGAGGTGTTGCTTTATAATTTCTGATATCCCATCAATAGGGGATTTATAGGTTCGTTATTTGGTATTAATAACATAGTGATCATAGAAATTTGGTTCTCCAATTCAATATATATGAATTCATTAGGGACTTGGAGTTTCGCCATTGGATGCTTATCAATTATATTGTAATCATAGAAATTTGTTTTCTATAGATATACATACTCATTACTAAAAATGTATTGTTGGATATATGTATGTATTTGTGTGCTGGTATCAGAGGGGTTGGATCTTCAGTTGGGATACATGCTCGCTCTCATACTACAAAAAATTATGTAGTGGGTGTGTACAATTTTAGAGTTGGATATATGTATGTATGTTTGTATGTATGCCCGTATCAAAGAGCTATAAATATAGTGTTAGAAAGAGATGGATTTTGCGGGAACTTATTCATAATTGATAGTGCTTAGTTGTATGTCTTTATATGTATTTGTTATTTTTAATATTCTATGTTTGGATTAATTTTTTCCCGTGCTAGAATAGATGCTCCCCCAGTAAACAATGTATATGCTGCTATATTCCTTGAACTACATACTTAGTACCTGTTCACACTACGCAAGCCTTATTGCTAAGCTTATCACTTTTTCTTATTTGAACTTTCATCAGCGTCCTCACAACACAAGTCGTATTCTTGAGCTCTTTTTTTTGCATAGTTTTGCGTATGCTTGAGTTCTTGACTTAGTATGCTAAGCATATTGAAAATACATGTATGGTGTGAACTGGGACTTCTATTATTTGTTCTTTACATTTTATATTTTGTGCGTGTGTGGTCCCTTTCTAGCGCTTGATCTAGTTGAATTTCTTGTGTGGTAATTGTATACGTGTATGTATATATGTAAGTAAATGTAAGTAGTAGTAGAATGTATGCGCCCGAGCAATAAAAATTGTCAAATTTGGGCAATTTAAATCGAAATTTTGTAATTTATGGGCTAAAATTTACATATTTAGGTAATTACTGTCAATGGTGCGAAGTGACGAGGGTTATGGACGGTTTGTACG
Organism: Tachina fera; assembly: GCA_905220375.1. Classification (NCBI taxonomy): domain Eukaryota; kingdom Metazoa; phylum Arthropoda; class Insecta; order Diptera; family Tachinidae; genus Tachina; species Tachina fera. The sequence goes on from LR999964.1 coordinate 90,456,783, forward strand.
TAGAAAAGGGTAGTTTGATGTCGGCCGTCGATGTGTGTTTGTTTTAATTTTATGGTTTGATATCCGTTCGCCGATGCGCATAGTTAATTATGTATGCACGTGGGGCTTGTTTGTACGTAGTATGTTTTTTCGTTTGTTAAGCGGTGCGGAAGGGTACTTGAGAAAAAAATTGTGTGGAAATCAATTAGACTTGTGTCATTTAGTTCACTTCAGTGACCGGTCAGTATAGTTCATTATTTATAAATGAACTAGTTCGTTCATTTAGTTCAATCGCTCATTTTAGTTGAATGAACTAGTTAGGTCGTTCTAGTTCAATGATTGTACATCAACAATGTATGTATGTTGTGGTCTTTAACAATATTAAAAGCACGGACTCTGTGATTAAAAAAGTTTACGAAAACTAAAATTAATTAATTAATTAATAAATTTGCGTTATAAAGGGTTTATAATATGAACTTTATATGCAAAACAAATTAAGTTTGAATTTTTTTAGAAATCTCATAAATCCAAAATATTTTGTGTGTGTTCGTGTGTTTTCTTGTTTATTATTGAATTTGTGGTAGTAGTAGCCAGCAAGAACAAAATGCACATACATACATATGTACATACATACATATGGATGAGTATAGAAGCAAAGCACAATAAAAAGGAAAAGCAAAACGTTGAAAACATTTAGTTCAGTTTGTGTTAGTTCATTTTGTGTCTCAGTTCCTAGTTCAAAAATTGAACTATTGAGCGTAAAACAATTGAACTAGTTCACTTAGTTCAAAGTACTGAATCGTTCATTTGAACTAGTTCGTTCATGAACTACACAAGACTAAAATCAATGCATGTTTTTTGTTGTTGGTTTCATTTAGTTTAATTTTTATTTATTTTTTTCCTATGCTTAAAGAGTTCGAAGACATGAATAAAATATATGGTTTGTGAGATAATCATGGTATGATATCCGTTCGTCGATGTACATAGTTAATTATGTAGGTACGAAGGATTTTATGTATGTTTTTGTTTTAATTTTAATTTTGAATGGAATTTTTTTTTGTTTGTTAAGCGGTTGAAACAGGTTTATGATTTTAGAGTGTAAGTGCGTGTGTGCATAGAGAAAAATGTTGCTTTTGTCTTTTTGCAATATTCGTTTTTTAGCTGGTGGTCATGGAAGATTATTTTAGAAAGAAATTATGTATGCTTGTGGGAAATCTATGAATGTTTTTTGTTGTTGGTTTTATTTAGTTTGATTTTTCTATTTCCTTATTTAAAGAGTTTGAAGAGGTAAACGAAGTATGTAATTTATGAACTTATTTGAAGGTTGGAAAAAATGAAGTGTAAGATATTTATGATTGTCAAGGGGAATTAGAGATGCGTGATCATGGGAGCCAACGTCATGCTCATACGTGTGTATGTTTTTACAATAACTTGAGCATTGGCAGATGGGTAAGTAGTATATGTATATGTGCAATGCCGAGTACAAATCTGGCATTTTCTTGTGTTCTAATCATTTTTTAAAATGTGTGCAACACCTTTCACATTATTTTCTTTTTTTGTTTATATGGAATACAAAACGGAAATGGTAAACGTTACCACTAGGGCACACTGTTGCGATGGTACAAAATATCATAGTGTGTACTTTTTGTTGTTTGTAATATTCGTTTTTTTAGCTGGGGACATGGAAGGGTATTTTAGAAAGTAATTATGTATGCTTGTGAGATATCAATGTTTTGTTTTTGTTGTTGTTGTTGTTTGATTTAAATTTTTTTATGTGTAAAGAGTTTGAAGAAATGAATAAAATATACATTTTCTGCGTGTTGTATTTATTCATTCTTTTCACTTCTTTTGTAAAGAAATTGAAGTTTGTAATATTGAGGATTGTCAAAGATTGGTTGTTATTTTCACTGCTTGCTGACATTTGTCTCTGTCTGTTGACTTTTACATTGTGCATATGACTTAATCGTAACTCGTATAAATTGAGAAGTTTTCTATTCTAGCAGCAAGTAAAGCATTGTCTCTACAATTGTCAAATCCTCAATAATTTCGCTGTTAATACGTAAATAATCAAAGTGACTTTTGAATAAAAAATATTAAATATAATAATATTAAATATATATTTATATATAATAATATTGTATAAATTAAAATAAAAAAAAAAGGAAATGAATTCTTTAGCTTATGAGTGCAATGTGTGTAAAAAGGTATATATATACAAAAAATGCTTTTTGGATCACATCCAAAATCATGGTGTTGAGAACCAATATATATATCCTCAACAACAGCAACAATATCAATATCCTCAACAACAACAACAACAATATCAATATCCACAACAACAACAACAACAACAACAACAATACCAATATCCTCGAGAACAACAACAATATCAATAACCTCAACAACAACAACAATATATATATATTCTCAACAACAATATCAATATCCTCAACAACAACAAAAACAATACCAATATCCTCAAGAACAACAACAATATCAATATCCTCAACAACAACATCAATATCAATATCCTCAACAACAGCAACCATATCCTACGGCCATGCAATGGTACCCAAATACTGACCAACAATTGCAATATCAACTACAACAACAACAAAAACAAATGTATTGGCAACAACCCTCTACCTCCATGCAATGGTACACAAATACTTATGAACATCAACAACAACAACAGCAAGGTTTACAGGATTTAGGAAGTAGCTCAACAAATAATATCAACATTGATGGAGAGTGTATGAAATATTATGAGATCAGAAGAGCATTTACAAATAATATTATTTATTATGGAATACAAAATAAAAAGGATCAACTTCTCTTTGAAGATTTTGTTGTCGAAAATGAATCAAATTTTATAGAGAGGCTTGAGTCCCATTTGAAGCAACATACTATATTGAAATTTAATATAAGTATAGTTGCAGAATATTTAAAAATTGTGGGCGAAGAATTAGAAATAATAATAATATTACATACAGCAAAAATGAGCTTGTTGACTAGAGCAGATGACGTGAATGATTTTTTCTGTAAGCAGGTCAGAGAAATTCAAAATAAAATGTCTGAGTTTTAGGAAAGAGATTCCGGATGGACTCTTGTTCGCATAGTTCGAGCTGAACTTAATATTAATAAATCTTCTTTGGTAAAAGGAACTCTTTGGATTAGCACCCCGCAGAAGCTTGCTAGTCGTGGTGCTTGCATTAATATTGAAAACAGTGATAATTACCGGTCTAAGTGGGCCTTAACTGCGGCAATGAGTACCTCGGCTATCAATTTTCCGAATCGATGCTCTTCATATAACATTGAAGATATTAGTGCTAATATAATTTCGCTTCAAGATGGAACTACAATAGATTTTTCAAATTTGACATTTCCGATGTCACTAAAATATATTAAGGAATTTGAGGGACAGAATGATGTTAGTGTGAATGTGTTTGGATATGACGACGAGAGTGATAAACTAATTGGACCATTTTATATAACCCAAAATGAGAAGACCAAGCATGTTAACTTATTGCTATTGAAAAACGTGGATGGGCATCACTATATTTTTATAAAAGATATTTCAAAGTAAGTAATATATTGGAAAGTATTTAAAATTTAATAATACAATACGCGTGTTTGATGTCTTACAGACTACTAAAAAGGCAAACAACGACACATTGCGAACGACTCTTATTTTGCAACAGTTGTCTGCAATACACCCATCTTGAAAATATTATGGAGAAACATAAAATGGAATGTGGTAAAATAGTTACCACAATGCCAAAAGCAGAAGACTCCATACTGCGGTTCAAGAGCCACCATAGAAAAATTTGTTTCCCTTTTGTTGTATACGCCGATTTTGAATGTGTTTTGCAACAGATAGACTTTAGTGTAAGTAGTAAAACTAAATTAAATCAGTCACATGTACCCTGCGCATTCAGCTATTTTATTAAGTGTAAGCATGACAATAAATTGGATAAGCTGAGAATTTATACGGGTAAAGATGCTTCTGAAAAATTTGTTACATTTTTGAATCAAGATTGTCATGATATATATAACAATTATCTCACAAAAACAATTGAAATGGAGAACTTGACAGATGAAGAAAATGTAACATTTTACAATGCGATAACTTGTCACATATGTGGACAATACTTAAATAATGATCGTGTGAGAGATCATTTTCATATAAGCGGTAAATATCGAGGTGCTGCGCATAACAGATGCAACCTAAGTTATCAAGTACCCAAGTTTATTCCAATTTATTTTCAAAACTATTCATCCTATGATTCTCATCTTTTTGTGAAAGAATTAAGTAAGGTTGCGACAAATATAAAAGTCCTTCCGTTAAATAAAGAGTTATATATATCTCTATCTCAATTTATTAATATGAGTGATGGTACAGATCTTGAACTTAGGTTTCTTGATACAATGCGTTTTATGGCTGATAGTTTGGAATCGTTGGCAAATAATCTTACCGTCAACGATTTTCATACTATTAGAGCACAATTTCAAACAAGCCAAGAATTTAATCTCACAAGGAGGAAAGGAATTTTTCCCTATGATTATCTTGATTCTTTTGAAAAACTTAATGAAACACAACTTCCACCTAGAAAAGATTTCTTTAATAAACTTAATAACAAAGAATGTTCTATTGAAGACTATGCGCATGCGAATGAAGTCTGGACAATTTTTAACTGCAAAACTTTGAAAGATTATATGGAATTGTATTTGAAAACAGATGTGCTTCTCCTAACGGATATTTTTGAAAATTTTAGAAATGTCTGTAAAAAAATTTATAGCTTGGACCCCTGTCAATACTATATTGCCCCGGGGCTATCTTGTGATGCTATGCTTAAGCATACAAACACTGAGTTAGAGCTAATAACCGATATCGACATGTACAATTTCTTTAAAAGAGGGATACGAGGTGGAATTGTCCAATGTTGTAAAAGATACTCCAAGGCAAATAATAAGTATTTAGACACTTTTGATAAAAATAAACCTTCCGAATTTCTTATGTATTTAGATGCAAACAATCTTTATCGTTGGGCCATGTCTGAACATCTTCCTTATGGAGGATTCAGATGGTTAAAAGGCGAAGAACTAAATATTAATCCGCAGTTAATAGATGATAATTCAAATGATGGTTATGTATATGAGGTTGATTTAGAATATCCTTCTTATTTACATAACATGCATAACGATCTTCCTTTCTGTGCCCGAAAACAAGGAAATTGGAGCATCAAAATATAAAAAACTAATAACTGATTTTTCGCCAAAACATTCTTATATAATTCATTACAGAGTACTTAAACAATGTCTAGAAAACGGTTTGATTTTGAAAAAAATACATAGAGTTCTAACTTTTAAGCAGTCTTCATGGTTGAAAGATTATATAGATCTTAATACTAAATACAGAGCCGAAGCTAGAAATAACTTTGAAAATTTTTTTTTTAATTTGTGGACAAAAGGAAAGATGTGAGGATTGTTACCATTTGGACTACATTAAACCGAAACCGCTTGGGTGCTCAAAATTTCAGAAGATATGGTAGCGATTCAAATGAATCGAGTGCAGACATGTTATAATAAGCCAATATATTTAGGATTTTGTGTGCTAGAACTTTCTAAATGGAAGATGTATAATTTTCATTATATATACATGCAACCTAAATTCAAGTCAAAATTGAAATTAAATTACATGGATACTGACTCATTCATATACACAATAGAAACTGAAGACTTTTACGCAGACATTAAAAATGATATAGAACATGAATTTGATACTGACTATCCAGAAACAAATGATTACGGGATTCCACTCGTAAACAAAAAAGTTCTGGGTATGATGAAAGATGAGAATTGTGGGATGCTTATGGAAGAATTCGTGGGACTACGGTCTAAAATGTACTCCTTTACTGTACAAAATGGAAATGAAATTAAAAAATTTAAAAGAGTAAAAAAATGTGTTTTAGATAAGTATAGCCTAAGTTCGTATAGAGATTGTTTATTTAACAGATCAAATGTTTATGATAATATGCTCACTTTTAAGTCTAAGTTGCATGAATTATATACTATGCAAATACATAAAGTAATATTAAGTTATCAAGATGACAAGAGAAAAGTCAAAAGTGATGGTATAAACACATATGCATGGCATCATATTGAAATTGATGAAACAAATCCTGATTATGAACTTGATATGTTATTATTAGAAATAGAAAAACTTCAAGAAGATGAGTAAAATATGTATACAAATTAAAGCTTCTGTAATTTATTTCTCTAATTATAATTATTTAGTTTTAAGTAAAAATCTATGTGTCTATTGTAAATTATTTTTTATTTAAGAAATATTGTCTAGTTATTTAGTTTTTTTTTTAAATAAAACATACACTAATATGAAACTAAAAAATAAATAAAAACAAAAAACATTAAAAACAAATATTTTTGTGTACATTTTTTTTATTTATTATCCATCCTTAAATAAAATTTATGAATTTTCACATCTGTTACAATCTTGTGTTGCATTTTTTCTCCAATCTCATAACAAAGTCGTGTTAATTCAATCTTTACATCCCTTTCGTGTATTCCTTGTATTTCATTGATTTCAAGTTTTGTTTTGTTTAAAGCGGAGCAGGTTGGTATATAATATTCATGATAGAAATGAAGGATTGGTTTTCTCAGAATGTTGTTCCAACATAAAATTGATGTAAAAAATACTCGAATTTGAGGTAGTGATCTCCAAGTGTCAGAATCAATTTTTATTTTAAAGTTTCCTTGTATGATAACTAAAAAACAAACACCTCTTGTATATTGAAAGTTATATTCAACATCTCTCTCACTTTCATTATCAATTATATTTATAGAGTTTAAAAAATCCCGACGATTAAGCATATCATGAATATACTCCTTATAACACATGAAATGTAACCACTCTTCCCGATTCAGTCCAATGAATTGCTTATTTTTATAATTCAACCATATCATTGGCTTAAAGCCAAAAGCTGTTGAAAATCCACATGAAGTCTTCAATTTCCAATTGAGCAAGTATTCAAACTCAAAAACCAAATCATATATTTGAAGTTTTCGTTCTTGGTTGTTGTGAAATATATTTTTTAAAGTACGTTTATCCATCCTCAATGAAAATAATATTTAAACTAATAGTTTTTTCGCTCTATTAATCTCTATATATACATATTTATATTAAAAAAAAAACAATAAAAAACTAAATAAAACCCATACACATACATATATATTCTATATTTGTTCATTATTTATTTTTGACAAATTTTTATAAGTTTCAATAATCTTAAAAATAATTTTTTTTCTTATGTGGAACATGGTGTATCGACATGTGTCCGGCCCTTCCTCGCATCCTTCGCTATACCAGGGGCAGCTGGCAAAATGCCCACTATCAGAGTCCACTTGTTCTATAATTCCATACTCCTCATTTTCAGTGAGCATGGAGACGAAAAAATTTATGGTTTCTTTATGCTCATAGAGCAATAAGTCCTAAAGGAATTAAGAAACTCAAATAATCGTTCACGTACTTGCCTCATTTTTTAATTATTTTAATTTTCTGTTTTTAAGGAATACTTTTTTCTTGAATGCTATTTTTATATTAGTACTCTTGAAAGGTTTACATTCTTATTTATAGTAAAATATTCTTGTGAAATTAACATTTTACAAAAAATTGTGAGTTCTTTTGAAATTTTTTTGTTTCAGTTACACTTTAGCACATTAATATAACTATCTCTCTAATCTTTTGTTTTGTAATTTTTTGTTTCAGTTACACTTTAGCACATGAATATAACTATCTCTATGATCTTTTGTTTTGAAATTTTTTGTTTCAGTTACACCTTAGAACGTCAAAATATGTAACTATCTCTTTCACTACAATTCTGTCAGTGACAAAACAAAAAATTTACGTAAAATATAATTACAATATGAGAAAAAGAGATAGCTACGTTACTGGTCTTTCTTTTAAGAATTTTTTTTTTACCTATTTAAAGATTGGTAGAAATATTTAATACGTCAGTTTACAAAAGCAGATTGAGCAATCTGTCAAAAAGAGAAGAAGAAAAAAATATATATTTAAAAATTAAATTTAATTAATTAATTAACATTTTTGACAATGAATCCAACAAATTTGATAACAAAATTCAACAATTTAAACAAGAAAACATTAATCCATATAAAAGAGCTAAAGGACTCAACTAAATATACAGTAAAAAATGCTAAACGGGTGACAAGTAAATACGGCACCACAATTCAAATTGAACTGGAAAATAACACAATGGTCTTACCAAATCGGTACAACACGCTATCGGATGATGACATAATAGAACTAGCATCTGGGATATATTGCATATGTAAGCAAGGAGAAAATTCCCTAAAATTGGACACTGCTGCTGAAATAAGTATATTTCTAACAAATACTCAATACCCACAGTGGGAATAATATGTAGAAACTATATTTTATAAACTTTTTATATGAATAAAACAGCAAAATTTAAAAAAATTGTTTGTGTGTGTGTGTTACTTATTTATTCTTTTCACTTATTTTGTAAAGAAATTGAAGACATAAATGTCCACATTTAAATGAATTATAATCTTGATATTGATTGTAATTATATTTCATATTTTTGCCTAGATATTTAACTAATTCTAATGGAGGTTGTAAATTTCCAAAACTGTCGAAATATTCCTTATGTTCATTGTTTTTATAATATGCTACCCAATGGGTTCAAGGTCCTCTTGATAAATCCAAATTAATGATTCCGCATTCTCTTTTTCTCGATCGTTTTGGTATTGTATCCAACATGAAAACTCCTCTAAAGTATGGAATGTTTGTTGAAAAGTTTCTCAAATCAACATCAGATAGGGGTTTATTGGGTAGCATTACGAAAAAATTTGGTTTTTTGTTTTTCTTGACAAACCAATCCATATCTTTTCTTATATGGTTTAAGGTAAAAACCTTTCCCCATTGCTACTGCTTCCATTGTTTTATTATGTCTAGTTGCTTCATCAAGTTGTTGTTTGGCATTCTTTGCAGCATTTATTGCTTTTGCTATAGATGCTCCGCCAAGAGAAAGACTACCAATTGCACTCAGAGCAGTAAGCATAGGTACCAAAGGTAAGAAGCCACCAATCTTTGGAACATTAATTATGCGTGGTATTACAACTTGCGATTTCTTTCCCCTTAACGACTTGTTGATAACCTTACGTGCAATCCTAATTGCAGAGTTAATGTCTTGAGGTTTTTCCTTCTTCAGTACTTTTGTTGCATTTTTAATTGATGTACTGAACAGCATTTTTCCATTTTGTTCACTTTTTTTTGCAACCTTCTTCAATCCCATACCAAGTTTTCTTTTGGCTTTCATTGCGTTAGTAACCATATAAGCAAACGATTTTTCTGCAAGACTGCTATCTTTTGCAAGAACTCGTTCCCAAGCTTTATTTTCAAGAATTTTATCAGCTTGATGTCTACTATTGAAATCATTGGTTTTGGAATAAGCAATATCGTGATTTTTACATGCAGCGTCTAATAAATTAATTTCGTTGTCACCGCGATCTAAACGTTTTTTTAATTTTGTTCCGGGTCCACAAAACTGATATCTAGGGAGGTGTAATTCAACAGGCAGAGAGTTAATTACTTTATTCACTAAACCTTTTCCAACGGCTGGTTTTTTATAACTAAACGTTTTGTTATAATGTATAAGCATCTTATTTTATTTTTTCTTCTATAATAAAAGTAACAATTGTGAAATGCAATTAGTTATAAGAATGCAATTAGTAAAACAACATAAAAATATTCTCATTCGCAATATTGATGCTTCATCCAAAACAAGATCTAAAATAAAATATAGCTCTCTCTTACCAAATTCTATTCGTGCTCTAATAGTTGGACCATCAAATTGTGGAAAGACTAATGTTATGATTAGCTTGCTAGAAAGTCCTAATGGACTCAAGTTTGAAAACATCTATTTATACTCAAAATCCCTTTATCAACCAAAATATGAATACTTAAAGCGATTAATTTCACCAATTAAAGGGATGGGATACTACACATTTACAGATAATGAAAAAGTTATTCCTCCTGACGAAGCGAAAACTAATTCTATTATGATCTTTGATGATGTTGCATGCGAGAAGCAAAATAATATACGAGCATATTTTTGCATGTCAGTTCTCGTTGTACCTTCATAGTGAATAGTCGATTAGCGGAATTTTTCTTACATTCTTATTAAACAAACAAAAAATTATACAAAAAAAATATTCGTTGTGCATATTATTCGTAATAGGTACATACTGACTTTAATAAATAAGCTTTATTGCTTTGATAATATTTTTACATAGTGGAAATAACAAAAACTAAAAAAAAACCGAAAACAAAAAAAACACAAACAGTGACATTGAGGAATACTCTATACGAGTAACTCAAAAACAAATAAACACTCATTAATTACAAAAACAAAAAAAAACAGTAAGCAAAAAAAACACAAAAAGTACCCTTCAGGAATACTCTATATGAGTACCTCAAATACAAAAAATTATGAAGTGAGTTCTAACGGCAGAAATGCCTATTTTACTGTGAGTTCTGAAGCTCTCAATGAAAAAAATACAAATAATAAATCTAATGAAAGTATTTTTTAACGACAAATCCAATTTTTCGTCAGCGATCAACTTCGCTTTGTCCGATGCCAAATAGTGATTCATTAACATTACAGTTGCCTGGTACTTCTTCATATAAGTCAGTAATATCATCTCCTTCAGGCTCGTGTTCATTACTTAATAAAGTTATCACTACAGATAAAAGTAGCTCAAAACCCAAGGTACAAGTCGGAATGGACAGATACATAACAGTGGTAAAGCGTGGAGGAAGCCCAAATTCTTCAAAAATTTCATCTGCTGCAAAGATGTCTAGGGATAATAGCGCTTCATCTACCAATCGTCAAAATCGTTTTTCATTATTGCAAGTCACCGACGACAAGCCCGCTGCATCGTCGCAAAAGTCTTTTAAGCCACCACCTATATATTTGAGAGAGAAAAATTCTAACGCCCTAATTAAAAAATTAGTCTCGGCCATTGGTGAAAACGCATTTCATGTTATTCCAATAAAGCGTGGTAATATTGACGAAACTAAAATTCAAATATACGAAGAAAAAAATTTCCGTAAAATAGTAACTGAATTTGAAAAAAATAAAACAAGTTTTTATACGTACCAGCTTAAGAGTGCCAAAGGTATGCAGATCGTATTGAAGGGTATTGACTCTTATGTTAATCCCGAAGAAGTAAAAGATGCACTCATGATACAAGGATTTAAGGTAAAAAATGTTACCAACATAATCAATAGGGAGAAGATCCCCCAGCCTCTATTTCGTGTTGAATTGGAGCCGAATGATATACAGCTGAAAAAAAACAAGACATACCCAATTTATAGCCTAAAATACCTCTTATACCGAAAAATCACAGTTGAAGAGCCACATAAGCGATCAGGTCCCGTACAGTGCCATAACTGCCAGGAATATGGCCATACAAAAACATACTGTAAATTACCCACTGTTTGTGTTGTCTGCGGCGAATTACACGGCACTGCTAGTTGCAATACGCCAAAAGATCAAAGTGATAAAAAATGCAGTAATTGTGGAGGTAATCACACCGCTAACTACAGAGGTTGTCCTGTGTACGCTTTTGTCAAACAGACTATGGTGCAAAAACCCAAATTAGCTCCATCTCATTCAGCAAACGCTTACTCCGCCACTTTTGTGCAAATGAGCCAACCAGTTACTTCCCGTGTATCGTATGCCGATGCTGCTAAAACAAATTCTATTCCCCCACAAAATGTTCCACCTCCAAATAATTCAACGAATGCAAACTCAAGGTTTAACTTTAGACGCCTTGAAGCTACTATTGACAATTTGGTGCAAACTATAATAAATTTTACAACAAATATGACTAACATGATGCAAGAAATGCTGAGAATGCAGAATACTCTGCTTCAAGCATTAACTAACAAGCCATGAACACGTTAAAAATATGTTTCTGGAACGCAAACGGCATTCGCCAACATAAAAATGAACTTGAGCACTTCCTTATGGAAAAAAATATTGATATAATGTTGGTCTCTGAGACACATTTGACTTCGAGAAGCTTTTTCAAAATAAATGGCTACACTATGTATGATACAAAGGACCCTAGAGGGAGAGCATGCGGTGGATCTGCAATTCTAATTAAGTCAAGACTCAAGCACTATATTCTTGACAACGTTAGTGAAGAATATATGCAAGCTACGAATATTTTTGTAGAACATTTTTGTTCTAATTTCGTAATATCATCAATTTACTCACCTCCCAGATTTTCAGTTACCGAAGATCAGTATGAGAAGTTCTACAAATCGCTTGGATCTTGTTTTGTGTCAGCTGGAGACTACAATGCAAAGCATACGTACTGGGGGTCGCGCCTTGTAACACCTAGAGGTCGAGCTTTGTTTAATACAATTTCAAAAATGAGCTTAGATGTTATTTCGAGTGGGGAGCCCACTTATTGGCCTACTGACGTACGAAAAATTCCAGATGTTATTGATTTTGGCGTAATGAAAAATATTTCTAGGGATTTAATTAGTGTTGAAACTTCTCTAGATCTCTCCTCCGATCATTCCCCCACTATCGTTACAATTGGTAACCCACTAAGAAGTGACTTACCTCACCCACATCTGAAGATGACCAATCGTGTTAATTGGCTGGGATTCAAAAAATATCTTAGTAGTCATTGCACGGAAAATATTGCGTTAAAAACACCCAATGACATTGAAACTAACATTGCCAATCTTAACGAAATTATTAAACAGGTTTAATAAAATTTATTCCAGGGATATTGAACATCTCGTATGTGAAAAAAGAAGAGCTAGAAGGGAATGGCAACAAGAGTTGCTTGCATCTGAAAAAACTGCATCTCTTAAAAATTATTTGGAAGGTCTTGATGTCACACCGACATCTAATTACTCTTTGTGGCGCGCTGCTAGAAAGCTTAAAACACCCGTTGAGTTTAAGCCACCTCTGCGCACATCTACCGGAGATTGGGCAAGAAGCGATACGGAAAAATGTAAAATATTTGCTGAGCATTTAAAATCCGTATTTACCCCAAATACATGTATTGGTGTTGCTGATTTGCCGAGTGTAGTTGCTCTACCCCCTCGAGCCTTAAAGTTTAAGATGCGTGATGTACATAAAGTAATTGCTGAACTCAAGCCAAAGAAAGCTCCAGGTATTGATGGAATTAGTAACAAGATGCTGATAAACTTGCCGCATATTGCAATAAGAATCTTGCTGTTTATTTCTAATGCCATATTACGACTGGAGTATTATCCACAACTCTGGAAGCTTGCAAAAATCAAAATGATTCCAAAGCCGGGCAAATATCTTACTAAAGCTGAGTCATATAGGCCAATAAGTTTGCTGTCAACTATGTCAAAACTCTTCGAAAAGCTGCTCATGGCAAAATTGTCCCCAACCTTAACTGATAGTGGGTGCATCAAAGACCATCAATTTGGTCTTAGAAGTCAGCATAGCACCATTGAACAAACTCATAGATTGGTTAAATTTATAAGAAAAACATTATAGGAAAAGAAGTATTGTTCTGCCCTGTTTATTGACGTTTCTCAGGCATTTGATAAAGTGTGGCATGAAGGTCTAATTCTAAAATTAAAATCATATCTACCAATAAATTTAGTGAATTTATTACAAAGTTACATTACTACCCGGAAGTTCACGGTTGTGGAAGGAGAATTCATGAGTGTGCCCGAATCTATATCATCCGGTGTGCCACAGGGGAGCATACTGGGGCCAGCTTTGTATTTGATCTATACTTGTGATATGCCTTTGGGCAGCAATGTCCATACATCTACGTTTGCCGATGATACAGCCTGCCTTAGTATGCATGAAAACCCTCACGAGGCTTCCCGATATTTACAAGAACATATTACACAATTGGAAATGTGGTTGAACTTATGGAGAATTAAGGTAAATGAACAAAAGTGTGTCCATATAACCTTTACCCTAAGAAGAGATACTTGTTCCCCAATTCGAATCAATAATCAAAATATTCCTCAACATTCCCAAGTGAAATACCTTGGTATACACCTTGATCGAAGGCTAACATGGAAACATCATATTGACTTTAAGCTAACTAAAATGAAACTTAAGTTATCTCAAATACACTGGTTGATTGGCAGAAATTCAACACTTAGCCTGGACTGTAAACTTTTATTATACAAGTCGCTTTTAAAGCCAATATGGTGTTACGGTATCCAGTTATGGGGCACTGCTTCAGCTTCCAATGTAGAGAGAATCCAACGAAGGCAAAACAAAATTTTACTGTTAATAACATCGGCACCATGGTACATCAAAAATTCTAATATACATCGTGATTTAAATATGCCACTAGTGATTGAAGAAATTGCAAAATACGCAGGCAAATATTTAACAAAACTCGAGTCACATCCTAATCCGCTTGCTCGTAATATTCTGAACTTTACTGGACACATCCGCTTAAAAAAGAGGGACACAAGGGCTCTATTACTCAACACGCCAGATGGGATTTCTTGAAAATACTTTTTTTATACTTTTTTATATTTTTTTTTTTATTTTTTGATTATCACTACTTATGTATTATTTATAACTATTAACAAGTTTATGTCCGACAGTGGTCGGTCCTAATAATTATATTTTTAGATTTAAGATTGGAATACTTATTGTTAGTTCATATTTGAAGATACAATAAATAAATACATGTATTAAAAAAAAAAAAAAATATTTTTGCATGTGACGACATAAGGATGTTGATTGACTCTACTTGTGCCAAACTTATACGAGAATCCCCAAGCACTTAATAAGAGACAATGCAAATGTGATTATAATGTTTAAACAAGATGAGACAAACATGAAGTACGTTTATAGTGATCATGTTGTTAGCGATATGAGTTATGAAAAGTTTCATGAAATTTGTCGAGAGTGTTGGAAGGATAAATATGGATTTTTGATGATAAGCAAAGATAATGACTTAAACAATGGTCGCTATAGAAAGCAATTCGACTATTTTATAACGATATAAATTACTCTACATAAAAGTAAAACATTAGTACTTAATTTGGCCTTGCGCATAGTACATCTACTTATTTCCTAAAGTTTTTACCATACCTGATCTGAAAGCTGATCTGTTACCAGGGGGCAAATTACGGCATTCGATTCGTTTCGAAATTTTAAAATATTTCCATATAAAGTCTATTGAAATATTTTGTAATTTCGTTCAGTAACGAGTGCCGTAATTTGCCCCCAGATCTAATAGCTGATACCTGATCTGATACCCCAATACCTGATCTGATAGCTGATCTTATACCTGATCTGATACCTGATACCTGATCTGATAGCTGATCTGATACCTGATCTGATAAGTGATACCTGATCGGATAGCTGACACCTGATCTGGTGCCTAATAGTTGATAATGGATGAAAAAGTTTTAAAAGAGCTAATAAAGACAAGAAATGTTTTAAAGAAAAAATTTCGGAGTATAAAAGTTTGATGAAGCAGATACACATGAGCAATTCAAAGATACATTTAAACCAATAATAGAACCATTAACAGAATTTGTGAACAGTTCTAAAAATAATAAAAGAAGTATTAAATCAAAAAGACATGAATTTAAAACGAAAGTTTATAAAAATTCAAATTTTCCATTCAACGAACAATCAGTTAAGTTAGAGACAAGTACTCCAAAGAAACTTGTTGAAGAAACGTTATTCAATAAAAATATCTCACTTAGTAATCAAAACGCAAACAAGGTTGATAATGTTGATACTGATGATGATGATGATGACAACGATAATTTTTACTCTCAATCGGAAACTCTAGACAATTCAGATAATAATAAGAGTTATACTGACCTAGCACTCTTGGAAAGCAGAAATGAATTAGACACTCTATACGGTCCACATAAAGGTTTTAATAATGAATGGAAGTTTGGCAATAGTAGTATTAAACTTACTGAAGATAAAATAGTGATTGGAAATCAATACTGTTTCACAAAACACCAAAATATTATGATAAACATGAATTAGATATATATAAGAAAATTTTATTGAGCACAAATGCATACAAAAGAGATTATAGACCTGATGGACAAATCAAAGGAACGAGAGCATATAAATATAAGCATATTATCAGTAAATTGTTTAAGAAAGAAAGTGAAAAAAACTCATCAACTTCGTCATCACTACATGCAAAAAAATTTCCTTACAAGGGTAAGGGTTTGATGAAACTAAACCCATACAAAGCTAACTATATATACTGGGATGATCCTAATGAGTTAGTAGATCGCCTTAGGCTATTGCTAGCATCACAAGCTGCAGGTCATACTAATCACAATAACGAAATTGTCTCAATTATCGAAGACTTATATGAAGCAAAAATTATAAAATAATATTTATCTACATAAATCATGTCCATCGATAAGTTTGGGCACTATCTTAATGATACAAGTGGCACAGTTTTTATGAAAAATGTTCCTAGGCTGCTGGGCTTCGTTATGGATACAACTAATAACATTGACGTTCAAAACAAAAGAATCAAAAATGTGGCACAAGCTTTGGAGGAAAACGACGTTGTTAATAATTTGTTTCTGCAAAGTCAAATTGAAGAGGTACGAGATGAAATCAATATAATTTTAAGTCAGAAACTTAATGAAACTAGGGAAACAATTTCAAGTATGAAATTATTCTTTGAAAAAGAAATTAGAAAGATAAATGAGTTAATCTATGGGTATATAAGAAATATGATGGTCAACAGTACTTAAATGAACTCGCACTGAACTCAACTTATCCCGTCAAATTCTAAATACGTTAAATAATGACTTCAAAAAGAAATTTAATAAATGAACTACATAAGCAAGCACGAAAACATTTTCCACGTCTAAGAGTTGTTATGAAAGGAATAGATGATCTTTGGCAAGCTGATTTAGTTGAAATGGGGAACTATTCTATAGACAATAGAGATTATCGATTTTTGCTGACCGTAATTGATACATTTTCAAAATTTGCTTGGGCAGTACCCTTGACAAGAAAGACTGCATTGGAAACAAGCCAGGCTATGCAGAATATTTTTCAACTGGGACGAATACCACAAAACTTGCAAACAGACGATGGTAAAGAGTTTTTCAATAAACACTATGGAAAATTGATGAATAAATACAACATTAATCACTACTTAACATATAGCAGAATGAAAGCATCAATAGTAGAACGATTTAACAGAACATTAAAAGGAATGATGTGGAAAGAGTTTAGCTTTAATGGATCTCATAACTGGCTCGACATTTACAAAGACTTGATTAATACATATAATAAGAAAATTCATCGCACCATCAAAATGCCACCGATTCAAGTTAACTGTAAAAAGGAGAAAAAATTATTAAACACGGTATATAACCGCTTAAAACTATTCAGATTATCAAAGTTCAATGGGGGAGATCATGTGCGCATAAGTAAATATAAACATGTTTTTGAAAAAGGAATTATACACCAAATTGGACCACAGAAATTTTCACGATTAAAAGAGTTCAAAATACATATCCAGCCACATACATATTAGAAGACTATCGTGGTAATCCTATCAAAGGTGGGTTCTATGACGAAGAAATTTCAAAAACTAGATATCCAAATACATATCTAGTTGAAAAATAAAATTGATATAGAAGCTAATAACAATACAATGCAAGTTAGAGTAAATAGCTCTAAGGATCCCATATACTTTAACAAAGATAACACAATTGGAAAACTTTTTGGATTCAATAAGAAAATTCTAGCTCCTAACCAAGACCATTACTCAGATCTACCAGTCAATATTTTCATCGTGGATATCTTGCGTGTTGAATGTAGTATAGTCGTTAACGCATATACGAATAACACACAAGCACACACATTACATGAATTTGCGATCAATGTCCCCCCAGGGTATAAAATTGTTGAGATTCCTCGAAATCTTATCTATTTGCCAGTTAACTGCCGAGAGATAAGTTCCCTTACTCTACGCATAGTATATCAGAACGGTGATTTTATTAATTTCCGAGGAGAGGAAATTACAACACGAATACATTTGAGATCTAGCAAATAATGATAATATACAACGTCAAGCAATCTAAGGATAAAAGTGGATACACTCATAAAACACTAAAAATAACTTTGTGGCACATCTCTTTGACGAAATTCGATATGAACTTAATGGCATAGAAATTGATCATACAAGGCATTTAGCGATTACAAGCAGCCTAAAAAATTTTGTTTCCTTATCACCAACAGAAAGTGTTGGCTTGTACAATGCAGGATGGAACAAACTCAATGATTTGGATATTTCAAATGGACACTTTAATTTGTATGTACCACTGAAACTATTTTTCGGTTTCGCTGAAGACTAAAATAAAATTATACTCAGCGGTAAACATGAATTGGTTCTCTTTCGTAGTAAGAACGATGAAAAACTCGTATACTCAACTGTTGCTACTGACAAACCAGAAATTAGTATCTCAAACATCTGATGGAGAATTCCGCATGTACAATTATCCGATCTGAGCAAATTGAATGTGATTAAAATTATTAACAGTGGTGCTTCTATACCAATGGCATTTCGCAGTTGGGATTGTCACATTAATCCTCAACTAAATACAGGAACTAGCTATATATGGAATGTTAAATTGGCTGCAAATAGAGAACGACCCCGTTTTGTGTTGATTGCTTTTCAACAAGAAAATAAGTTTGTTCATTGTAATTTAAACAATTTAAAAGTACATTTAAATTCCGAATCGTACCCATATGATGATCTAAATATAAAATTTAAAAATGATCGGTATGCCATTCTATATGATATGTATCTATGGTTTCAACAAAGCTACTACATGAGGGAATCACAACCACTTCTAACTGCTCAAGAATTTTAAAATAGTGTGCCGATAGTGGTAGTAGATGTCAGTCATCAAAACAAAGCCCTCTCTAACGGTCCTGTTGATATAAAAATTGAAATTGAAACAGACTTCAATATACCTACCGATACATCAGCTTTTTGTATACTCATCCACGACCGTATAATAGAATACATACCGTTAAAAGGTCAAGTTCTTAAGATAATGTAAATAAAAAATAATAAAATAAGATGACTGGGGATAAAGTTTTCATCGATATGCAAGGATTTAAGTCTAATTCAAACATCTTCATTGTAAAACAAATATCAATTGTTTTTAACAATAAGGAGCACATAAATTTTTTTATTAAACCACCGTTTAACTTCAAAAGATTATCAATAGCAAAACAAAGAGAAGCGAATTGGCTAACGAGAAACTTTCATCATCTGAATTGGAATGACGGATCAATATCATTTAAGAGTGTTGTAACACTTTTAAAATCCAATTTAAAACATTATTCAATCTATGTTAAGGGTGTGGAAAAGAAGAAATGGTTTGAGAAACTACTTCAAATTAGAGTTTTCAACATCGAAGATATTGGCTGCATCAACTTTAAGCATATACAACTTAAATATCCAGAATATTTTTACTGCAGCTATCACAGTTATGGAGTTTGTGCCTTAAGAAATGCATATTTACTTTATCAAGAAATAAACTAAAAAATATATTTTATTTTTTCTATTCTTACATTGTCACAACATATATTTACGATATTTTTTTAAATAAATATGTAGATTAAAATTATAAAAAAATTTGTTCAATCATTTATTTATATGTATATGGTATGTACAAGAGACAGAGACAAATGTCAGCAAGCAGTGAAAATAACAACCAATCTTTGACAATCCTCAATATCACAAACTTCAATTTCTTTACAAAAGAAGTGAAAAGAATGAATAAATACAACTCGCATAAATTGTATATTTTATTCATTTCTTCAAACTCTTTACACATAAAAAAATTAAAATCAAACAACAACAACAACAAAAACAAAACATTGATATCTCACCAGCATACATAATTACTTTCTAAAATACCCT
Organism: Tachina fera; assembly: GCA_905220375.1. Classification (NCBI taxonomy): domain Eukaryota; kingdom Metazoa; phylum Arthropoda; class Insecta; order Diptera; family Tachinidae; genus Tachina; species Tachina fera. The sequence goes on from LR999964.1 coordinate 90,476,805, forward strand.
TCCATGTCCACAGCTAAAAAAAACGAATATTACAAACAACAAAAAGTACACACTATGATATTTTGTGACATCGCAACAGTGTGCCCTAGTGGTAACGTTTATCATTTCCGTTTTGTATTCCATAAAAAAAAACACATAATGTGAAAGGCGTTGCACACATTTAAAAAAATGATTAGTCCTGATTCACACACATCAGGTTTACTTGATCAGTTTTAGTTCAATTTTCTTTTGAACCTGCATTTGTGTTCATACACACCGTCATGTCAAGTCATCAAGTCTTATCAATTTGCGTTGTAATAGAGTATTAAGAATGACAAAACGAAAAAGCAAACTTGACTGGTACGGTCAAGTCTGTACCCCTTTTCTCTCTCTTCACCGCTCTTTCCTAAAAACTCAAGACTTGACGAGTCAAACCTGACGTGTGTGAATCAGGACTTAGAACACAAGAAAATGCCAGATTTGTACTCGGCATTGCACATATACATATACTACTTACCCATCTGCCAACGCTCAAGTTATTGTAAAAACATACACACGTATGAGCATAATGTTGGCTCCCATGATCACGCATCTCTAATTCCCTTTGACAATCATAAATATCTTACACTTCATTTTTTCCAACCTTCAAATAAGTTCATAAATTACATACTTCGTTTACCTCTTCAAACTCTTTAAATAAGGAAATAGAAAAATCAAACTAAATAAAACCAACAACAAAAAACATTCATAGATTTCCCACAAGCATACATAATTCTTTCTAAAATAATCTTCCATGACCACCAGCTAAAAAAGGAATATTGCAAAAAGACAAAAGCAACATTTTTCTCTATGCATACACGCACTTACACTCTAAAATCATAAACCTGCTTCAACCGCTTAACAAACAAAAAAAAAATTCCATTCAAAATTAAAATTAAAACAAAAACATACATAAAATTCTTCGTACCTACATAATTAACTATGTACATCGACGAACGGATATCAAACCATGATTATCTCACAAACCATATATTTTATTCATGTCTTCAAATTTTTTAAACATAGGAAAAAAATAAATAAAAATCAAACTAAATAAAACCAACAACAAAAAACATTCAGTGATTTCCACACAATTTCTTTCTCAAGTACCCTTCCGCACCGCTTAACAAACGAAAAAACATACTACGTACAAACAAGCCCCACGTGCATACATAATTAACTATGCGCATCGGCGAACGGATATCAAACCATAAAATTAAAACAAACACACATCGACGGCCGACATCAAACTACCCTTTTCTACGTACAAACCGTCCATAACCCTCGTCACTTCGCACCATTGACAGTAATTACCTTCATATGTAAATTTTAGTCCATAAATTACAAAATTTCGATTTAAATTACCCAAATTTTACAGTTTTTATTGCTCGGGCGCATTCATTCTACTACTACTAATGTAAATGCGTGTGTGTAGTTCAATAATTTTTGGCGATCATAGGAATGGTATAACGTGCTGGAATAGCTGTTCTCCTAGCTCAAATTTGTTTGCTGATGTTGATTGCTTCTACTGTTGTTACTTCTTTTTATACCCTTTACCAAAAAATGGTAAAAGGGTATATATATAGGTTTGTCATTCCGTTTGTAATTTCTACAATATTAATAAGCGACACATAAAGTATATATATTCTGGATCCTTATGCATAGGGAAGACGAAAAAGCGATGTCCGTCTGTCCGTCTGCCTGTACGTGAAATCGGTTTTCCCAAGCTCCAAGAAGAGCTAGAGACTTCGTTCTTGGATTGGAAATTTTCCGAAAAATTTTGATATTGAAAATCAGCAAAATCGAGCGGACGGTTTCAGAGCTGGAAAGCTAAAACTCAATTTTCCCATAGAAAATAACTACCGAAATCAAGTTTTTATTAGTTTTTTATTAAATTAACTTATTTTATACTTGGGTATGAATAAAATTGGTATTTATAATTAAAAAAAAATTTTTAAAATTTAACAAATTAAAAAAACGTTTCCAGGGTTGGAAAACTTTAACTTTTTTCCTAATAATTAAACATATTTCATGTTTTAGGAAGAAGGCTATTTTCTCAGGAACGGTAAAAGCTACGGGACTGAAATTTAAACAGTGTATGTCGAACTTTGGTCGCTACAACAACAAATATATAAAAGCTAAAATCTAAAGGGTGTTCCAAGATGAGTGACGAAAACTTTTAAAATCCTATATAATATACATACAATTGTATGTATGTGTGTACATATGTATATTGACACTTGAAATTTGTAAAACTTGTGTATTTTTATACAGGCTACAACAATTAAAACTAAAATTAAAAAAATTTAAATTAAAGGGTGGTCCATCAGTTAATGAAATTTTGACTATGTAATTTTGACAAATTGCTATATCTTGGAAACCGTAAGAGTTAAAATCTTGAAATTTTCAAAAACGGTAAAACTAAAAAATCCGAAAATTATAAAATCACCAAAAATTAAAAAAATCGCCAAAACGAAAAAAACTGCAAAATGAAAAAAACGCTAAAATTAAAAAAACGCAAAAAACCGAAAAAATCGTCAAAACGAGAAAAACGTGTCAAAACTAAAAATAAATTTCCACAATGACAAAAAAACGCCAAAAACCGCAAAAATCCCCAAAACAAAAAAATGCTTATATGAACAAAAATCGCCAAAAATTAAAAAAAAATCGCCTAAATGAAAAAAAATCGCCAAAACCAAAAGAAAATCGCCAAAACGAAAATAAATCGCCAAAATAAAAACGTCAAAAACCGAAAAAAATCGCCAAAACAAAAATAAATTGCCTATATGAAAAAAAATCGCCAAAAATTAAAAAAAATTGCTTATATGAAAAAAATCGGCCAAAACTAAAAAAATACTTAACAAAAATCGCCAAAAATTAAAAAAATCGCTTAAATGAAAAAAATTGCCAAAATCAAAAAAATCGCCAAAACGAAAATGAATCGCCAAAATAAAAAAACGCCAAAACCCGAAAAAAATCGCCAAAGCAAAAAAAATCGACAAAAATTAAAAAAATCGCCTAAGTGAAAAAAAATCAGCAAAATCAAAAAAAATCGCCAAAAAGAAAATAAATCGTCAAAATAAAAAAAACGCCGAAGACCGAAAAAATTGCCAAAACGAAAAAAAAGTGTGAAAACTAAAAAAAATGCCACAAAAAAATAAAATATATAAAAAATAAAAAAATCGCCTAAATGAAAAAAACTTATCAAAATCAAAAAAATCGCCAAAACGAAAATAAATCGCCAAAATAAAAGAACGCCAAAACCCGAAAAAAATCGCCAAACCGAAAAAAATCGCCAAAACAAAAAAATGCTTATGTGAACAAAAATCGCCAAAAATTAAAAAAAATCGCCTAAATGAAAAAAAATCGCCAAAATAAAAAAAATCGCTAAATCGAAAATAAATTGCCAAAATAAAAAACGTCAAAAACCGAAAAAAACCGCCAAAACAAAAATAAATTGCCTATATGAAAAAAAATCGCCAAAAATTAAAAAAAACTGCTTATATGAAAAAAAATCGGCAAATTTAAAAAAAAACGCCAAAACTAAAAAAATACTTAACAAAAATCGCCAAAAATTAAAAAATCGCTTAAATGAAAAAAAATTGCCAAAATCAAAAAAATCGCCAAAACGAAAATAAATCGCCAAAATAAAAAAAAACGCCAAAACCCGAAAAAAATCGCCAAAGCAAAAAAAATCGACAAAAATTAAAAAAATCGCCTAAGTGAAAAAAAAATCAGCAAAATCAAAAAAAATCGCCAAAACGAAAATAAATCGTCAAAATAAAAAAACGCCGAAGACCGAAAAAATTGCCAAAACGAAAAAAAAGTGTGAAAACTAAAAAAATGCCACAAAAAAATAAAATATATAAAAAAATAAAAAAATCGCCTAAATGAAAAAAACTTATCAAAATCAAAAAAATCGCCAAACGAAAATAAATCGCCAAAATTAAAAAAACTCCAAAACCCGAAAAAAATCGCCAAACCGAAAAAAATCGCCAAAACAAAAAAATGCTTATGTGAACAAAAATCGCCAAAAATTAAAAAAAAATCGCCTAAATGAAAAAAAATCGCCAAATCGAAAATAAATTGCCAAAATTAAAAAAAACGCCAAAAACCGAAATAAAATCGTCAAATCAAAAAAAAAATTGCCTATATGAAAAAAAATCGCCAAAAATAAAAAAATCGCTTATATGAAAAAAAATCGGCAAAATCTAAAAAATCGCCATAACGAAAAAAACGCCAAAAACCGACAAAAATCGCCAAAACGAGAAAAAAGTGTCAAAACAAAAAATTTCCCACAATGACAAAAATCCTTAAAAATCTCCAAAACAAAAAAAAGCTTATATGAACAAAAATCGTCAAAAATTAAAAAAAATCGCCTAAATGAAAAAAAAATCGCCAAAATAAAAAAAATCGCTAAAACGAAAATAAATCGCCAAAATTAAAAAATAAAACGCCAAAAACCGAAAAAAATCGCCAAAACAAAAAAAATTGCCTATATGAAAAAAAATCGCCAAAAATTAAAAAAAATCGCTTAAATGAAAAAAAAATCGGCAAAATCAAAAAAATCTGCCAAAACGAAAGAAAAATCGCTAAAATTAAAAAACGCCAAGAACCGAAAAAAATCGCCAAAATTAAAAAACGCCAAAAACCGAAAAAAATCGCCAAAACCAAATAAATTGCCTATATGAAAAAAATCGCCAAAAATTTAAAAAGCACCAAATTAAACATAATGCCAAAAACCTAAAAATTGCACTAGAAAAAAAATATGATTTTTTTCACATAATGAATATGTACCTACATATCTCTGCTTATGTATGTATCTCTACACTACATAACAGAGTAGCAAGCCGAGCAAAAAATTTCGGCGGCGGCTGAAAGACAAATATTTTCGGAGGCGGCGGCTGAACGCCGATTTGTTAAGCATTTTTTTTATTTTTTTTTTTTTTTTTTTAATACATGTATTTATTTGTTGTATCTTTAAATATGAACTAACAATAAGTATTCAAATCTTAAATCTAAAAATATAATTATTAGGACCGACCACTGTCGGACATAAACTTGTTAATAGCTATAAATAATACATAAGTAGTGATAATCAAAAAAGAAAAAATTTATAAAAAAGTATAAAAAAAGTATTTTCAAGAAATCCCATCTGGCGTGTTGAGTAATAGAGCCCTTGTGTCCCTCTTTTTTAAGCGGATGTGTCCAGTAAAGTTCAAAATATTACGAGCAAGCGGATTAGGATGTGACTCGAGTTTTGTTAAATATTTGCCTGCGTATTTTGCAATTTCTTTAATCACTAGTGGCATATTTAAATCACGATGTATTTTAGAATTTTTGATGTACCATGGTGCCGATGTTATTAACCGTAAAATTTTGTTTTGCCTTCGTTGGATTTTCTCTACATTGGAAGCTGAAGCAGTGCCCCATAATTGGATACCGTAACACCATATTGGCTTTAAAAGCGACTTGTATAATAAAAGTTTACAGTCCAGGATAAGTGTTGAATTTCTGCCAATCAACCAGTGTATTTGAGATAACTTAAGTTTCATCTGTGTCAGCTTAAAGTCAATATGATGTTTCCATGTTAGCCTTCGATCAAGGTGTATACCAAGGTATTTCACTTGGGAGTGTTGAGGAATATTTTGATTATTGATTCGAATTGGGGAACAAGTATCTCTTCTTAGGGTAAACGTTATATGGACACACTTTTGTTCATTTACCTTAATTCTCCATAAGCTCAACCACATTTCCAATTGTGTAATATGTTCTTGTAAATATCGGGAAGCCTCGTGAGGGTTTTCATGCATACTAAGGCAGGCTGTATCATCGGCAAACGTAGATGTATGGACATTGCTGCTCAAAGGCATATCACAAGTATAGATCAAATACAAAACTGGCCCCAGTATGCTCCCCTGTGGCACACCGGATGATATAGATTCGGGCACACTCATGAATTCTCCTTCCACAACCGTGAACTTCCGGGTAGTAATGTAACTTTGTAATAAATTCACTAAATTTATTGGTAGATATGATTTTAATTTTAGAATTAGACCTTCATGCCACACTTTATCAAATGCCTGAGAAACGTCAATAAACAGGGCAGAACAATACTTCTTTTCCTCAAATGTTTTTCTTATAAATTGAACCAATCTATGAGTTTGTTCAATGGTGCTATGCTGACTTCTAAAACCAAATTGATGGTCTGGGATGCACCCACTATCAGTTAAAGTTGGGGACAATTTTGTCATGAGCAGCTTTTCGAAGAGTTTTGACATAGTTGACAGCAAACTTATTGGCCTATATGACTCAGCTTTAGTAAGATCTTTGCCCGGCTTTGGAATCATTTTGATTCAAGATTCAAGATTCTTATTGCAATATGCGGCAAGTTTATCAGCATCTTGTTACTAATTCCATCAATACCTGGAGCTTTCTTTGGCTTGAGTTCAGCAATTACTTTATGTACATCACGCATCTTAAACTTTAAGGCTCGAGGGGGTAGAGCAACTACACTCGGCAAATCAGCAACACCAATACATGTATTTGGGGTAAATACGGATTTTAAATGCTCAGCAAATATTTTACATTTTTCCGTATCGCTTCTTGCCCAATCTCCGGTAGATGTGCGCAGAGGTGGCTTAAACTCAACGGGTGTTTTAAGCTCTCTAGCAGCGCGCCACAAAGAGTAATTAGATGTCGGTGTGACATCAAGACCTTCCAAATAATTTTTAAGAGATGCAGTTTTTTCAGATGCAAGCAACTCTTGAAGTCGTTTAGAACATTCTTTAAGTCTGAGTTTACGTTGGGATGATCTGTGCTGTTGCCATTCCCTTCTAGCTCTTCTTTTTTCACATACGAGATGTTCAATATCCCTGGAATAAATTTTATTAAACCCAGACTGCGGATGGGAGGTAGTGGCATGTTCAGCAGCCTGTTTAATAATTTCGTTAAGATTGGCAATATTAGTTTCAATGTCATTGGGTGTTCTTAACGCAATATTTTCCGTGCAATGACTACTAAGATATTTGTTGAATCCCAGCCAATTAACACGATTGGTCATCTTCATAGCATATATATATGATATTGTTAAGCATTTGAAAAACAATTTTAACCCAGTCTGTTTTTAGAAAAATACGTGAATTATTGAATCGCCACGTTGTAACATTATTTATTTTGCAATAGTTTGAATATTGCAGTAATTGATATCCTAAAAAATAGTTTCGTAAATTATTTGTTAAATCATAGAAACATATTCTAGATTATCAGGGCAATTATGAATAAAATTTCGCGAGAAATTTCTCATTTTTCAAATTAGAATGTCTTTTCCTATTACTTGCTATTAGTTGGAATTTTTCCGCGGGAAAAATTTCTCGCCGAATTTTATTTATGATTGCCTTCTAAATAAATTTTATTTAAGCTTTCCGATTGAATTAAAAATTAATTACTTTATTGGAACACTGCTACGGATCAACAAACAAGAAGCTTTGAACAATTAATTATCAAAAAGTCGCCTGACTGCTTAAACAAAAAAGTCTATGTAAAAGTGCATGTATTTAAGAAGGGACTCCAAAAGAGAACGTAAGTGTTGTCGCAGCTACGTTACCGTTCACATAAACATTTTCTTTTTATGTGGAAGCAAAAACAACTATCTTTCCGGGACGCTCGCTATCATATTAAATACGAAATTTGAAAAAGTATAAAAAATAAAAGACAAAATAACGGCCGATAAGCCGAGTGGTGCGGCGGCGGCTCGGCTTGTGTAAACAAATCGGCTGACTGGCTAGCCGCCAGCCGCGCCGGTACGGCTTGCTACTCTGCTACATAAACGCACTTTGGTAAAGGGTATCTAAGATTCGGCACAGCCGTTTTTGAAAATTTCAAGATTTTAACTCTTACAGTTTTCAAGATATAGCAATTTGTCAAAATTACATAGTCAAAATTGCATTAACATATGGACCACCCTTTAATTTAAATTTTTTAATATTTTAATGTTTATTGTTGTAGTTTATATAAAAATACACTAATTTTACAAATTTCAAGTGTCAATATACATATGTACATACAATTGTATGTATATTACATGAGATTTTAAAATTTTTCGTCGCTCGTTTTGGAGCACCCTTTAATTTCTAATTCTCTTGTATTTGTTGTAGTAGTGGCCAAGGTTCTACATACTCTGCCCTAATTTCAGGTCCGTAGCTCTCACAGTTCATGAGAAAATACCATGTGACAGACAGACGGACAGTGTAGCGAAAACAATAGGGTTCCTTTTTTCACCTTTGGTGTACGGAACCTTAAAAAGGGGCTATAGGGACTCCCATTTCAAAGACGCGTTATATTGCATAATTTGCCGATTCTTGCGTATTACACGATACACGTGAAGTAACTGGTTGGATCACTTGAGCAAAAGAGGCGGAGTACGCGTTTAATGGTTGAGCTGGGTCCAAAATAGGTTTTTGACTCATAGCCTGTTTAACGAAATAATATACAGGGCATCCCCTATAATTACTACATTTTTGTTTGCTTGATCTTTTGGCTTAGTGCAGCTAGCAGTACCAGCAATTCACCGCAGATAACACAAACTGTAGGTAAATTGCAGTAAGTTTTTTTATGGCCATATTCTTGGCAATTATGGCACTATACAGGACCTGAACGCTTACGTGGCTCTTCAACTGTGATTTTTCGGTGTAACAGCAACTTTACGCTATATATTGGATGGCTTTCTTTTTTTCAATTGTATATCCTTCCGGTCCAGTTCAATGTGAAATAGGGGTTGGGTGATCTTTTGTCTGTTATTAATTACATATTTTACCTTAAATCCTTGGTCGGGAAGTGCACATTTTACTTCTTCAACATATGATTCTATGCTCTTTAATACTACGTGTATACACTCTTAAGTTGGTATGGTTGCATTCTTAAGTTGGTATGTATAAAAATTTGTTTTATTTTTTTTAAATCATTAACAATTTTTCGGAAATCTTTTTTATCATATATTTGGATTTTAGTTTCATCAATATTACCTCGTTTAATTGGAATTACGTAAAAAGTATTTTCACCAATGGTCGACAGTACTTTTGTTAGGAGCGCTTCAGAATTTTTTTCCTCACATATATAGGTGGTAGCTGAAAAGACTTTTGAGATGATGCAGCGGTCTTGTCGTTATCGTCATGCAATAATGAAAAACGATTTTGGCGATTCGTAGATGATGCGCTATTTTCCATAGACCTATTTGGAACGTATGAAATTTAAGAAGAATTCGGGCTTCGCCCTCGCTTTACCAGGGTTATTTATCTGTCCAATCCGACTTGTACCTTTGGTTTTGAGCTACTGTTATCTGTAGTGATAGCCTGGTTAGGTGGTGAACACGAGTCCGAAGCGAATGATGTCAATGGCTTAATTGACGAAGTACTATGCAACTGTAATGTTAAAGAATCACTAGTTGGCATTGGACAAAGCGAAGTTGATCGCTGTCAAAAAAATGGATTTGTCGTTAGAAAATGTCTATCATCAGATTTTTTATTTTTATTAAGAGCTTCAGAACTCACAGTAAGTCTATCATCAGGTTTTTTATTTTATTGTTATCACTATGAGCATCACAACTCACAATGAAATAGGGATTTCTGCCGTTATAACTCACTTCACATTTATTTGTTGTTGAGGTAGTCATATAGAGTATTCCTCAAGGGCAATCTGTTTGTGTTTGCGTTTTTTTTTGTTTTTGTTATTTATGACTATGTAAAAAATATTAGCGAAGCAATTAAAGCTTCTTTATCAAGGTTAATAATATGTACTACGAATATTTTTTTATGATATTTTTTTGTTTAGTATGTATGTAAGAAAAAACTCCGCTACGCCGTTAGTTCACAATGAAAGTACAACGAAAACTTTTTTTTTTTTTTTTTTTTAATACATGTATTTATTTATTGTATCTTCAAATATGAACTAACAATAAGTATTCAAATCTTAAATCTAAAATATAATTATTAGGACCGACCACTGTCGGACATAAACTTGTTAATAGTTATAAATAATACATAAGTAGTGATAATAAAAAAAGAAAAAAAAATTATAAAAAAGTATAAAAAAAGTATTTTCAAGAAATCCCATTTGGCGTGTTGAGTAATAGAGCCCTTGTGTCCCTCTTTTTTAAGCGGATGTGTCCAGTAAAGTTCAAAATATTACGAGCAAGCGGATTAGGATGTGACTCGAGTTTTGTTAAATATTTGCCTGCGTATTTTGCAATTTCTTCAGTCACTAGTGGCATATTTAAATCACGATGTATATTAGAATTTTTGATGTACCATGGAGCCGATGTTATTAACCGTAAAATTTTGTTTTGCCTTCGTTGGATTCTCTCTACATTGGAAGCTGAAGCAGTGCCCCATAACTGGATACCGTAACACCATATTGGCTTTAAAAGCGACTTGTATAATAAAAGTTTACAGTCCAGGCTAAGTGTTGAATTTCTGCCAATCAACCAGTGTATTTGAGATAACTTAATTTTCATCTGAGTTAGCTTAAAGTCAATATGATGTTTCCATGTAAGCCTTCGATCAAGGTGTATACCAAGGTATTTCACTTGGGAGTGTTGAGGAATATTTTGATTATTGATTCGAATTGGGGAACAAGTATCTCTTCTTAGGGTAAACGTTATATGGACACACTTTTGTTCATTTACCTTAATTCTCCATAAGTTCAACCACATTTCCAATTGTGTAATATGTTCTTGTAAATATCGGGAAGCCTCGTGAGGGTTTTCATGCATACTAAGGCAGGCTGTATCATCGGCAAACGTAGATGTATGGATATTGCTGCTCAAAGGCATATCACAAGTATAGATCAAATACAAAACTGGCCCCAGTATGCTCCCCTGTGGCACACCGGATGATATAGATTCGGGCACACTCATGAATTCTCCTTCCACAACCGTGAACTTCCGGGTAGTGATGTAACTTTCTAATAAATTCACTAAATTTATTGGTAGATATGATTTTAATTTTAGAATTAGACCTTCATGCCACACTTTATCAAATGCCTGAGAAACGTCAATAAACAGGGCAGAACAATACTTCTTTTCCTCAAATGTTTTTCTTATAAATTGAACCAATCTATGAGTTTGTTCAATGGTGCTATGCTGACTTCTAAAACCAAATTGATGGTCTGGGATGCACCCACTATCTGTTAAGGTTGGGGACAATTTTGTCATGAGCAGCTTTTCGAAGAGTTTTGACATAGTTGACAGCAAACTTATTGGCCTATATGACTCAGCTTTAGTAAGATCTTTTCCCGGCTTTGGAATCATTTTGATTTTTGCAAGCTTCCAGAGTTGTGGATAATACTCCAGTCGTAATATGGCATTAGAAATAAACAGCAAGATTCTTATTGCAATATGCGGCAAGTTCATCAGCATCTTGTTACTAATTCCATCAATACCTGGAGCTTTCTTTGGCTTGAGTTCAGCAATTACTTTATGTACATCACGCATCTTAAACTTTAAGGCTCGAGGGGGTAGAGCAACTACATTCGGCAAATCAGCAACACCAGTACATGTATTTGAGGTAAATACGGATTTTAAATGCTCAGCAAATATTTTGCATTTTTCCGTATCGCTTCTTGCCCAATCTCCGGTAGATGTGCGCAGAGGTGGCTTAAACTCAACGGGGGTTTTAAGCTTTCTAGCAGCGCGCCACAAAGAGTAATTAGATGTCGGTGTGACATCAAGTCCTTCCAAATAATTTTTAAGAGATGCAGTTTTTTCAGATGCAAGCAACTCTTGAAGTCGTTTAGAACATTCTTTAAGTCTGAGTTTATGTTGGGGTGATCTGTGCTGTTGCCATTCCCTTCTAGCTCTTCTTTTTTCACATACGAGATGTTCAATATCCCTGGAATAAATTTTATTAAACCCAGACTGCGGATGGGAGGTAGTGGCATGTTCAGCAGCCTGTTTAATAATTTCGTTAAGATTGGCAATGTTAGTTTCAATGTCATTGGGTGTTCTTAACGCAATATTTTCCGTGCAATGACTACTAAGATATTTTTTGAATCCCAGCCAATTAACACGATTGGTCATCTTCGTATATGGGTGAGGTAAGTCACTTCTTAGTGGGTTACAAATTGTAACGATAGTGGGGGAGTGATCGGAGGAGAGATCTAGAGAAGTTTCAACACTAATTAAATCCCTAGAAATATTTTTCATTACGCCAAAATCAATAACATCTGGAATTTTTCGTACGTCAGTAGGCCAATAAGTGGGCTCCCCACTCGAAATAACATCTAAGCCCATTTTTGAAATTGTATTAAACAAAGCTCGACCTCTAGGTGTTAAAAGGCGCGATCCCCAGTACGTATGCTTTGCATTGTAGTCTCCAGCTGCCACGAAACAAGATCCAAGCGATTTGTAGAACTTCTCATACTGATCTTCGGTAACTGAAAATCTGGGAGGTGAGTAAATTGATGATATTACGAAATTAGAACAAAAATTTTCTACAAAAATATTCGTAGCTTGCATATATTCTTCACTAACGTTGTCAAGGATATAGTGCTTGAGTCTTGACTTAATTAGAATTGCAGATCCACCGCATGCTCTCGCTCTAGGGTCCTTTGTATCATACATAGTGTAGCCATTTATTTTGAAAAAGCTTCTCGTAGTCAAATGTGTCTCAGAGACCAACATTATATCAATACTTTTTTCCGTAAGGAAGTGCTCAAGTTCATTTTTATGTTGGCGAATGCCGTTTGCGTTCCAGAAACATATTTTTAACGTGTTCATGGCTTGTTAATTAATGCTTGAAGCAGAGTATTCTGCATTCTCAGCATTTCTTGCATCATGTTAGTCATATTTGTTGTAAAATTGTTTATAGTTTGCACCAAATTGTCAATAGTAGCTTCAAGGCGACTAAAGTTAAAGCTTGAGTTTGCATTTGTTGAATTATTTGGAGGTGGAACATTTTGTGCGGGAATAGAATTTGTTCTAGCAGCATCGGCATACGATACACGGGAAGTAACTGGTTGGCTCCTTTGCACAAAAGTGGCGGAGTAAGCGTTTGCTGATTGAGATGGAGCTAATTTGGGTTTTTGCACCATAGTCTGTTTGACAAAAGAGTACACAGGACAACCTCTGTAGTTAGCGGTGTGATTACCTCCACAATTACTGCATTTTTTATCACTTTGATCTTTTGGCTTATTGCAACTAGCAGTGCCGTGTAATTCGCCGCACACAACACAAACAGTGGGTAATTTACAGTATGTTTTTGTGTGGCCATATTCTTGGCAATTATGGCACTGTACGGGACCTGATCGCTTATGTGGCTCTTCAACTGTGATTTTTCGGTATAAGAGGTATTTTAGGCTATAAAATGGGTGTGTCTCGTTTTTTTTCAGCTGTATATCATTCGGCTCCAATTCAACACGAAATAGAGGCTGGGGGATCTTCTCCCTATTTATTATATTGGTAACATTTTTTACCTTAAATCCTTGTATCAGGAGTGCATCTTTTACTTCTTCGGGATTAACATAAGAGTCAATACCCTTCAATACGATCTGCATACCTTTGGCACTTTTAAGCTGGTACGTATAAAAACTTGTTTTATTTTTTTCAAATTCAGTCACTATTTTACGGAAATTTGTTTCTTCGTATATTTGAATTTTAGTTTCGTCAATATTACCACGCTTTATTGGAATAACATGAAATGCGTTTTCACCAATGGCCGAGACTAATTTTTTAATTAGGGCGTTAGAATTTTTCTCTCTCAAATATATAGGTGGTGGCTTAAAAGACTTTTGCGATGATGCAGCGGGCTTGTCGTCGGTGACTTGCAATAATGAAAAACGATTTTGACGATTGGTAGATGATGCGCTATTATCCCTAGACATCTTTGGAGCAGATGAAATTTTTAAAGAATTCGGGCTTCGCCCACGCTTTACCACTGTTATGTATCTGTCCATTCCGACTTGTACCTTGGATTTTGAGCTACTTTTATCTGTAGTGATAACTTTATTAAGTGATGAACACGAGCCTGAAGGAGATGATATAACTGACTTATATGACGAAGTACTAGGCAACTGTAATGTTAATGAATCACTATTTGGCATTGGACAAAGCGAAGTTGATCGCTGACGAAAAATTGGATTTGTCGTTAAAAAAATATTCTCATTAGATTTATTATTTGTATTATTTTCATTGAGAGCTTCAGAACTCACAGTAAAATAGGCATTTCTGCCGTTAGAACTCACTTCATAATTTTTTGTATTTGAGGTACTCATATAGAGTATTCCTCAAGGGCACTTTTTGTGTTTTTTTGCTTACGGTTTTTTTTTTGTTTTTGTAATTTTTGATTGTTTATTTGTTTTTGAGTTACTCGTATAGAGTATTCCTCAATGTCACAGTTTATGTTTTTTTTTGTTTCTGTTTTTTTGTATTTGTTATTTCCACTATGTAAAAAATATTAACAAAGCAGTAAAGCTTATTTATTAAAGTCAGTATGTGCCTATTACGAATAATATGTACTACGAATATTTTTTTGTATAATTATTTAATTGTTTGGTATGTAAGAAAAAATTCCGCTAATCGACTGTTCGCTATGAAGGTACCACGAGAACTGACAACGAAAACTTAAAAAAAAATAATTAAATTGAATATTTATAATTAAAAATTGGTTATAATTTTTGTAACGTACAGACAAATAGAGCCACGCACGGGACATTCTTAAATTTTTATATACATATAAAAAAAACAAACATCAGTAGTTAAATACAGTTTTATCTGCCAATAAGCTTTTATTTCTCCATTTCACGACCTTTTCATTCCATCATCAGATTATATCTAGCAAACCTTGTTATATTTACGCCAGTTTCATCTATCATACCTAGTGGTATACACAATTTTTGTTTCGCAATTTTCATTTAACATTGTGTTAGTTTTATGAAGGACCATCGCTGCAAGTAACTTATTTGACCTGATCGGAATGACTATCTTCCATAAGCCACACCGTTTTTGGTTTCAGACTTCAAAACTTTGAAAATCTTATCGCGAATTCCGGTTAGACCAATCTTCATAAGAAAAGAGGGGGTCTCTTTCTTCCTTCTTTGTGATTGGAAAATGTTTAACAGCTTTAGATTAACTTAAACTTAAGTGAACAATCGGTACTTACATAATGTCCAGGTACATTTTGATATTTAATCCGCTTCTAGGCTCTTTGCAACGCATATATATTTCCCAAATCCTCCTTAGAATTTCTAAACAATTTTCCTGCTTGGGTGGGGAGCATAACGACTGGTGATTCTCATGAGTAATATTAAAGTCGATCATTACAAGAAATTTTTAATAGTTTAAAGGAGGGGGAATCAATTATTGTAGTGGTGGCAATGCCCCCTCCAAATAGGCTTTCTCTTTCCCTGAAGCTCTTAACTGTTTTTTTTTTATTATTTTCTCTTCTTCGCCTACATCAGTGTTGCCAAAATGTTACAGGGATTTCCCACCATATAACGCCTGCAAACCCGCTAAAAACCGCCAGCTGAATAAAAATAAACGCTAATATAACCGCTGAATTTTTTATAACCAACATGTCTTTTTTTATGGTTTATTGGTAAAAAAAAGAATAAGATAAATTTTATAAAATATGTATACATATGTATAGACGTATCTATGTTATTCCCCAATATTTTTAAGCAAAACTCAGCCTACTCTTTAAGTAGGTATTTTATTTCCTGCAGAGTTTACATACACAAATATCCAGCCAGATAAAAGTAGAATCCAAGGGACTATTCCATCTGATAATATTAAAGTTTAAGCTGATTCAGTATATTTTCAATATTTTCTGCGATATACCCTAATTATTCTACACGTGTGGAATAATATCTTGCCGTTTTGCTTGAAGTATTTGTAAAATATTGTTTAAATTTCCTGACTTTTTGACTATCTGAAATTAAAAAAATAGTGTTGACAAAATAAACTCCATGGCTCAATTCACATTGGCTTGAAGTTTAATTTCGAAGGAGAATTTCAATAAAAAAAAGTCTTTAATCAAAAACAAATTATTCAGAAAAAGTTATTTGGTTTGAGAGATTTTGGTTGATATTATGTTTTCCTCATACTCAGTGGTCCAATCAACAAGTTTTCGGTTTGTTTTCCGTTTGTTTAAAGATTTGTTTACTATTTTTTTAATACGAAAATAATGATTAAATTGGTTTGTAATATAATTATAATCGAATTAAATTTTATTCACTAATTGTGAGATTTATTAACTTTTATACTCGTATGTATATACATATGTATGTATGTTATTATTTTTAACCTCTTAAATTTTCACATTATAATACACGACCACAATATGTCAATTTTTTATTTGCAAAAAAGTGACGTTAGTTTCTTTTCGCTGTACGTGTTTATATCGAGAAAAAAACTCAACATATACCAGGGTACGTGTCGCACAGCTGCGTTAAATTTAATTTATTTTGATTCAATACTTTTCTTTATAAGTTTCAGAAAAACGCTGAAAATCCGTCAACTAAGAAATTCTTCCGCTAAAATTCCCGCTGGTGGTTTTTTAAATAGACTTGCCGCTAATGACAACAAAATACAGTCATATATGACGGGAAAACCGCCGTTTTATCAACACTGGCCTACATACTATTTTAGTTTCTTTACTAGTGATCTTCTTCCTCATGCTATTCGCAAAATTTTCACATACGGCTATAGCTGATTGAAAGTTGTTCGCCACCAGAGTAGCAAGCCGTACCGACGCCGAACCACTCGGCTTATCGGCGACTTAGTACTCAGCCGATATTTTGTCTTTTATTTTTTATACTTTTTTAAATTTCGTATTTAAGATGATAGCGAGCGTCCCGGAAAGATAGTTGTTTTTGCTTCCACATAAAAAGAAAATGTTTATGTGAACGGTAACGTAGCTGCGACAGCACTTACGTTCTCTTTTGGCGACTTTTTGATAATTAATTGTTCAAAACTTCTTGTTTGTTGATCCGTAGCAGTGTTCCAATAAAGTAATTAATTTTTAATTCAATCGGAAAGCTTAAATAAAATTTATTTAGAAGGCAATCATGAATAAAATTCGGCGAGAAATTTTTCCCGGGGAAAAATTCCAACTAATAGCAAGTAATAGGAAAAGAAATTCTAATTTGAAAAATGAGAAATTTCTCGCGAAATTTTATTCATAATTGCCCTGATAATCTGGAATATGTTTCTATGATTTAACAAATAATTTACGAAGCTATTTTTTAGGATATCAATTACTGCAATATTCAAACTATTGCAAAATAAATAATGTTACAACGTGGCGATTCAATAATTCACGTATTTTTCTAAAAACAGACTGGGTTAAAATTATTTTTCAAATGCTTAACAAAAATCGCCGCCGCCGAAAATATTTGTCTTTCAGCAGCCGCCGAAATTTTTTGCTCGGCTTGCTACTCTGTTATGTAGTGTAGAGATACATACATAAGCAGAGATATGTAGGTACATATTCATTATGTGAAAAAAATCATACTTTTTTTCTAGTGCAATTTTTAGGTTTTTGGCATTATGTTTAATTTGGTGCTTTTTAAATTTTGGCGATTTTTTTCATATCGGCAATTTTTTTGGTTTTGGCGATTTTTTTCGGTTTTTGGCGTTTTTTAATTTTGGCGATTTTGTTTCGTCTTGGCAGATTTTTTTGATTTTGCCGATTTTTTTTCATTTAAGCGATTTTTTAAATTTTTGGCGATTTTTTTTCATATAGGAAATTTTTTTGTTTTGGCTATTTTTTCGGTTTTTGGCGTTTTATTTTTTAATTTTGGCGATTTATTTTCGTTTTGGCGATTTTTTTTATTTTGGCGATTTTTTTTCATTTAAGCGATTTTTTTAATTTTTGACGATTTTTGTTCATATAAGCATTTTTTTTTGTTTTGGCGATTTTTGCGGATTTTTGTCATTGTGGGAATTTTTTTTGTTTTGACACTTTTTTCTCGTTTTGGCGATTTTTATCGGTTTTTGGCGTTTTTTTAATTTTGGCGATTTTTTTCGTTATGGCGATTTTTTGGATTTTGCCGATTTTTTTTTTTCATATAAGCGATTTTTTTATTTTTGGCGATTTTTTTTCATATAGGCAATTTTTTTTTTGATTTGACGATTTTATTTCGGTTTTTGGCGTTTTTTTAATTTTGGCAATTTATTTTCGATTTGGCGATTTTTTTTATTTTGGCGATTTTTTTTCATTTAGGCGATTTTTTTTTTAATTTTTGGCGATTTTTGTTCACATAAGCATTTTTTTTTGTTTTGGCAATTTTTTCGGTTTTTGGCGTTTTTTTTTAATTTTAGCGTTTTTTTCATTATGGCGATTTTTTTTTCGTTTTGGCGATTTTTTTAAATTTTTGGCAACCTTATAATTTTCAGATTTTTTAGTTTGACCGTTTTTGAAAATTGCAAGAGTTTAACTCTTACAGTTTCCAAGATATAACAATTTGTCAAAATTACATAGTCAAAATTTCATTAACTGATGACCACCCTTTAATTTAAATTTTTTAATTTTAGTGTTAGTTGTTGCAGCCTATATAAAAATACACTAATTTTACAAATTTCAAGTGGCAATATACATGTGTACACACATAAATACAATTGTATGTATATTACATGGGATTTTAAAAGTTTTCGTTACTCATTTTGGAACACCCTTTAATTTTTAGCTTTTATATATTTGTTGTTGTAGCGACCAAAGTTCTATATACACTGTCCAAATTTCAGACCCGTAGCTTTTACCGTTCCTGAGAAAATAGCCTTCTTCCTAAAACATGAAATATGTTTAATTATTAGGAAAAAAGTTAAAGTTTTCCAACCCTGGAAACGTTTTTTTAATTTGTTAAATTTTAAAATTTTTTTTTAATTATAAATACCAATTTTATTCATACCGAAGTATAAAACAAGTTAATTTAATAAAAAAGTAATAAAAACTTGATTTCGGTAGTTATTTTCTACGGGAAAATTGAGTTTGAGCTTTCCAGCTCTGAAACCGTCTGCTCGATTTTTCTGATTTTCAATTGCAAAATTTTTTGGAAAATTTCTGACACACCAGTCCAAGAACGAAGTCTCTAGCTCTTCTTGGAGCTTGGGAAAACCGATTTCACGTACAGACAGACAGACAGACGGACATCGCTTGTTCGTCTTCCCTATGCATAAGGATCCAGAATATATATACTTTATGTGTCGCTTATTAATATTGTAGAAATTACAAACGGAATGGCACACCTATATATACCCTTTTACCATTTTTTGGTAAAGGGTATAAAAACCGTAAGCAAAAAAACACAAAAGTGCCCTTGAAGAATACTCTATATGAGTACCTCAAATACAGAAAATTATGAAGTGAGTTCTAACGGCAGAAATACCTATTTTACCGTGAGTTTTGAAGCTCTTAATGAAAATAATAGAAATAATAAGTCTAATGAAAGTTTTTTTTTAACGGCAAAGCCAATTTTTCGTCAGCGATCAACTTCGCTTTGCCCAATGCCAAATAGTATTGTATTGATTCATTAACATTACAGTTGCCTAGTACTTCTTCATATAAGTCAGTAATATCATCTCCTTCAGGCTCATGTTCATTACTTAATAAAGTTATCACTACAGATAAAAGTAGCTCATAATCCAAGGTACAAGTCGGAATGCACAGATACATAACAGTGTTAAAGCGTGGGGGAAGCCCAAATTCTTCAAAAATTTCATCTGCTCCAAAGATGTCTAGGGATAATAGCGCATCATCTACCAATTGTCAAAATCGTTTTTCATTATTGCAAGTCATCGACGACAAGCCCGCTGCATCATCGCAAAAGTATTTTAAGCCACCACCTATATATTTGAGAGAGAAAAATTCTAACGCCCTAATTAAAAAATTAGTCTCGGCCATTGGTGAAAACGCATTTCATGTTATTCCAATAAAGCGTGGTAATATTGACTAAACTAAAATTCAAATATACGAAGAAAAAATTTCCGTAAAATAGTGACTGAATTTGAAAAAAATAAAACAAGTTTTTATACGTACCAGCTTAAGAGTACCAAAGATATGCAGATCGTATTGAAGGGCATTGACTCTTATGTTAATCCCGAAGAAGTAAAAGATGCACTCATGATACAAGGATTTAAGGTAAAAAATGTTACCAACACAATCAATAGGGAGAAGATCCCCCAGCCTCTATTTCGTGTTGACTTGGAGCCGAATGATATACAGCTGAAAAAAAACGAGACACACCCAATTTATAGCCTAAAATACCTCTTATACCGAAAAATCACAGTTCAAGAGCCACATAAGCGATCAGGTCCCGTACAGTGCCATAATTGCCAAGAATATGGCCACACAAAAACATACTGTAAATTACCCACTGTTTGTGTTGTGTGCGGTGAATTACACGGCACTGCTACTTGCAATAAGCCAAAAGATCAAAGTGATAAAAAATGCAGTAATTATGGAGGTACTCACACCGCTAACTACAGAGGTTGTCCTGTGTACCCTTTTGTCAAACAGACTATGGTGCAAAAACCCAAATTAGCTCCATCTCAATCAGCAAACGCTTACTCCGCCACTTTTGTGCAAATGAGCCAACCAGTTACTTCCCGTGTATCGTATGCCGATGCTGCTAAAACAAATTCTATTCCCCCACAAAATGTTCCACCGCCAAATAATTCAACGAATGCAAACTCAAGCTTTAACTTTAGTCGCCTTGAAGGTACTATTGACAATTTGGTGCAAACTGTAAACAACTTTACAACAAATATGACTAACATGATGCAAGAAATGCTGAGAATGCAGAATACTCTGCTTCAAGCATTAATTAACAAGCCATGAACACGTTAAAAGTATGTTTCTGGAACGCAAACGGCATTCGCCAACATAAAAATGGACTTGAGCACTTCCTTACGGAAAAAAGTATTGATATAATGTTGGTCTCTGAGACACATTAGACTTCGAGAAGCTTTTTCAACATAAATGGCTACACTATGTATGATACAAAGGACCCTAGAGGGAGAGCATGCGGTGGATCTGCAATTCTAATTAAGTCAAGACTCAAGCACTATATCCTTGACATTGTTAGTGAAGAATATATGCAAGCTACGAATATTTTTGTAGAAAATTTTTGTTCTAATTTCGTAATATCATCAATTTACTCGCCTCCCAGATTTTCAGTTAGCGAATTTCAGTATGAGAAGTTCTACAAATCGCTTGGATCTTGTTTCGTGGCAGCTGGAGACTACAATGCAAAGCATATGTACTGGGGATCACGCATTTTAACACCTAGAGGTCGAGCTTTGTTTAATACAATTTCAAAAATGGGCTTAGATGTTATTTCGAGTGGGGAGCCCACTTATTGGCCTACTGACGTACGAAAAATTCCAGATGTTATTGATTTTGGCGTAATGAAAAATATTTCTAGGGATTTAATTAGTGTTGAAACTTCTCTAGATCTCTCCTCCGATCACTCCCCCACTATCGTTACAATTTGTAACCCACTAAGAAGTGACTTCCCTCACCCTTATACGAAGATGACCAATCGTGTTAATTGGCTGGGATTCAACAAATATCTTAGTAGTCATTGCACGAAAAATATTGCGTTAAGAACACCCAATGACATTGAAACTAACATTGCCAATCTTAACGAAATTATTAAACACGCTGCTGAACATGCCACTACCTCCCATCCGCAGTCTGGAGTTAATAAATATTATTCCAGGAATATTGAACATCTCGTATGTGAAAAAAGAAGAGCTAGAACGGAATGGCAACAGCACAGATCACCCCAACATAAACTCAGACTTAAAGAATGTTCTAAACGACTTCAAGAGTTGCTTGCATCTGAAAAAACTGAATCTCTTACAAATTATTTGGAAGGTCTTGATGTCACACCGACATCTAATTATTCTTTGTAACGCGCTGCTAGAAAGCTTAAAACACCCGTTGAGTTTAAGCCACTTCTGCGCACATCTACCGGAGATTGGGCAAGAAGCGATACGGAAAAATGTAAAATATTTTCTGAGCATTTAAAATCCGTATTTACCCCAAATATATGTACTGGTGTTGCTGATTTGCCGAGTGTAGTTGCTCTACCCCCTCGAGCCTTAAAGTTTAAGATGCGTGATGTACATAAAGTATTTGCTGAACGCAAGCCAAAGAAAGCTCCAGGTATTGATGGAATTAGTAACAAGATGCTGATGAACTTGCCGCATATTGTAATAAGAATCTTGCTAATGCCATATTACGACTGGAGTATTATCCACAACTCTGGAAGCTTGCAAAAATCAAAATGATTCCAAAACCGGGCAAAGATCTTACTAAAGCTGAGTCATATAGGCCAAAAAGTTTGCTGTCAACTATGTCAAAACTCTTCGAAAAGCTGCTCACGACAAAATTGTCCCCAACTTTAACTGATAGTGGGTGCATCCCAGACCATCAATTTGGTTTTAGAAGTCAGCATAGCACCATTGAACAAACTCATAGATTGGTTCAATTCATAAGAAAAACATTTGAGGAAAAGAAGTACTGTTCTGCCCTGTTTATTGACGTTTCTCAGGCATTTGATAAAGTGTGGCATGAAGGTCTAATTCTAAAATTAAAATCATATCTACCAATAAATTTAGTGAATTTATTAGAAAGTTACATTACTACCCGGAAGTTCACGGTTGTGGAAAAAGAAGGAGTGTGCCCGAATCTATATCATCCGGTGTGCCACAGGAAAGCATACTGGGGCCAGTTTTGTATTTGATTTATACTTGTAATATGCCTTTGAGCAGTAATATACATACAGCTACGTTTGCCGATGATACAGCCTGCTTAAATATGCACAAAACCCTCACGAGGCTTCCCGATATCTACAAGAACATATTACACAATTGGAAATGTGGTTGAACTTATGGAGAATTAAGGTAAATGAAGAAAAGTGTGTCCATATAACGTTTACCCTAAGATGAGATACTTGTTCCCCAATTCGAATCAATAATCAAAATATTCCTCAACATTCCCAAGTGACATACCTTGGTATACACCTTGATCGAAGGCTTACATGGAAACATCATATAGACTTTAAGCTAACTCAGATGAATTTTAAGTCATCTCAAATACACTGGTTGATTGGCAGAAATTCAACACTTAGCCTAGACTGTAAACTTTTAATATACAAGTCGCTTTTGAAGCCAATATGGTGTTACGGTATCCAGTTATGGGGCACTACTTCAGCTTCCAATGTCGAGAGAATCCAACGAAAGCAAAACAAAATTTTACGGTTAATAACATCGTCTCCATGGTACGTCAAAAATTATAATATCCATCGTGATTTAAATATGACACTAGTGATTGAAGAAATTGCAAAATACGCAGGAAAATATTTAACAAAACTCGAGTCACATCCAAATCCGATTGCTCGTAATATTTTGAACTTTACTGAACACATCCGCTTAAAAAAGAGGGACACAAGGGCTCTATTACTCAACACTCTAGATAGGATTTCTTGAAAATACTTTTTTATAAATTTTTTTCTTTTTTGGATTATCACTTCTTATGTATTATTTATAACTATTAACAAGTTTATGTCCGACAGTGGTCGGTCCTTATAATTATATTTTAGATTTAAGATTTGAATACTTATTGTTAGTTCATATTTGCAGATACAATAAATAAATACAAGTATTAACAAAAAAAAATTATTTTCAAAGTACATAAAGTTTTCTTTAATTTCATCCATACTTTTCAATTTTAGACTTTTACGATCTAGCATTACATCACACACATCCAAAATCTTTCTTTGTAACACCTGTTAATACCACACTCACGATGAATATATGTATAAGCATCACGAGAACATTTGTTTAAAGAAAGTCGTCAAAATGCCTAATTTATTGTAATTGTAATTTATGCTGATTTTGAAAGAGTTGTCGAAAAAGTAAGTAGTAATACTACAAATATTCAAAAGCATATTTCTTGTGCTTTCAGCTATTATGTTAAGTGCAGCTTTAAGAAAGAATATAATATGCATAGGTAATACTTTGGGGAAGATGCTGCAATTGTATTTGTTAAAAAAATAGTGGAAGATGCATCAAACATATTTGATGAACATTTGTCAAAAAATAAATGTATTAATATGACTACCGAAAATATACAAGATCATAATAATGCACACGTGTGTCATATTTGTAAAAAAGAATTGATTAATGATAAAGTTATAGATCACTTATCTTACGGTTAGTTATCGTGGTGCAGCTCATAATGTATGCAGTTTAAATTATAGAGTACATAACTTTATACATGTTCTTTTTCACAATCTTTCTGCGTATGGTTTACATCTCTTGTTTCATCATCTTTCTTCAATAAAAAATGCTACTATAAAAGTTATACCCCTAAACAAAGAGCGTTATGTTTCCCTCTCAGTTTATATTTCATTAAAAAAGAATCATGGATTCGAAATACGCTTTATAGACTCTTTCAGGTTTATGGCCTCAAATCTAGATTCTTTGGCAAAAAATCTTGACGTTTCTAATTTTCATACAGTTCGTGAAATATTTCCAAATGATAACCAATTTAAATTATTAGGAAGAAAAGGAGTGTATCGATACTCTTATATGGACACTATCTTAAAGTTTGATGAAACTCAACTTCCAAGTAGAGAGAACTTTTTTAATGTTTTAAGCAATGAGGAAGATTCTGTTGATGACTATGAACATGCACAAAAAGTCTGGAGTGAGTTCGAGTGTAGAACCCTGCTCAATTATACTGAGTTTTACCTCAAAACTGATGTCTTACTCCTTACAGATAATTTTGAAAATTTTCGAAAAATATGTAAGAGTATTTATAATCTCGATCCAGCTTATTATTATACTACACCAGGAATATCATGGGATGCTATGTTAAGGACTACAGAAGTAACTTTAGAGCTAATAACAGACTGTGAAATGCATTCATTTATTCAAAATGGTATAAGGTGTGGGCTAGTGCAGTGCTCAAAAAGATATTCAAAATCTAACAACAAATACATAAATGGTTTTGATAATAATAAGCCTTCAGAATATTTGATGTATTTAGATGCTAACAATTTATATGGTTGGGCAATGTCTCAACCTTTACCTTATGGAGGATTCGAATGGTTAAGTTCTAGTGAAATTGAAGTCTTTAATATCAATGAAGTTACTAATACACCAGAAGTTGGTTACTATTTGGAAGTAGATATTGAGTATCCAGACTCACTTCACGACGATCATAATGACCTCCCTTTTTGCCCCCAAAACAAAAGAACATCGCAGTATAATACTACTACGAAGTTAATAGCAGACCTTAGCTTCAAAAAGAATTATGTTATTCATCATAAAGTCTTACTTCAATGTATTTCAAACAGGCTTGTATTGCATACAATACACATAATATTAAGATTTACGCAGTCCCCTTGGCTTAAAAAATACATTGACCTAAATAATTCATATCGTACGAATGTCAAAAATGCATTTGAGAAGGACTTTTTTAACCTTCTTAATAATGCGGTTTATGGGAAGACAATGGAAAACGCAGATAAAAGAAAAGTTATCCATATTGCGACAGAGTGGGAAACTACAAACAGAAATTATTTGGGATTGAGGGCATTGATTTCTAAATCGAATTTTTTAAGTTTAATAAAATTTGGATATTATGTATGCAGTTGAGTTAAAAGAACAGAAACCATATTACGATAAACCCACATATATAGGTCTAGCAATTTTAGAATTATCTAAGTGGAAGATGTATGACTTCCACTACGGCTACATGAAACAAAAGTTTAAAGATAAAATTTCTCTTAACTGGATGGATACAGATTCTTTCATCTACACAATTCAAACTAAAGATTTTTATGATGATATTCGTAATGATATTGAATCCAATTACGATACTTCGGATTATTCTGAAGATAATCAGTTTAACTTACCTCTAGCAAATAAAAAGGTTTTAGGAATGATGAAGGATGAGAATAAGGGTGATATAATGACAGAGTTTGTAGGTTTAAGATCCAAAATGTACTACTCATTTTCAACTCATAGCTCTGAAGAAGAAAAAAAATCTAAAGGATTTAAAAAATCTGCCGTCTAAAAGTTAACATTAAACGATTATAAGAATTGTTTATTTGATCAGAAAGTGATATCAGATGAATTGTATTTGATTAGATCAAAAACTCACAAACTGTACACACAACAGCTATTTAAAGTAGTCCTGAACTACAATGATGATAAAAGAAATATTTTGGAAGATCAAGTAAAACAAGAGCTTGGGGTCATTATAGAGATCGAGTTAGTGACTCAATGGTAGTTGAGTAATCTATTGAAGTCTATATATATATATATATATATATATATATATACAGTGATCTATAAAATATATTACAAAAGAATAAATTAATTAA
Organism: Tachina fera; assembly: GCA_905220375.1. Taxonomy (NCBI): domain Eukaryota; kingdom Metazoa; phylum Arthropoda; class Insecta; order Diptera; family Tachinidae; genus Tachina; species Tachina fera. Next base: position 90,503,214 of record LR999964.1, read on the forward strand.
TAAAAATACACACACAATATCTAATCGTGAATGTATATTTAATCCAAATATTTTTTTATGTTTATGTATTACATTCAAATGATTATGTATTACATTCATTCACTTTTAAGATATGTATACGTTTTTGCGTATTTATTTTTATATTTTTACTTAAATATTATTTTTATGTACACATAAGTTCATAAATTTGTAACATAAATATAATTACTATTATTTTTACAAAATGTTTATTTATATACTTTAATAAAATTTAAGATTGTAACATATCAACGTACATACATATATTAATATATATGCTTAAAATGTATATATATATATTACTATACTAAAAAAATAACTCATGCCAATTTGTCTTCATCCTGATGTTTCTTTTCAAGTAAGATTGCATTTCGTAAAGAACAAATACCATTGAAGTGATAGCTGCAATAAAATAGACCTGGATACTTCATCCCCATTTGACTAAAGTTGATACAGCCAATATCTTCAATATTAAAAACACTTTTTTGCACCATTTTTTGTAACCATTGCCTCTTTTCCTCGCCTTTAACATAGATATATGAATCACCTACAGTAGCTCTCAGAAATTCGCAAATGCTTTTAAATGAAATGGGACGTTCCAGCTTAGATGATGATAATGTTTTGTTAACCAGTTTGCTTCTCTTTACTTTTTTGTTGATAAACATTTAAAGTCAAAAGGAGGTTTTATGATAAAACTGATGTGTTGGTTATTGTTAAAAAGGATTGCGAGTTCTTTTGCAATAAAATCGTTTGCATTACTTTTGAAGCCTTGCATGTCTAAGAAAACTATATTATTTTTCATCTTTTTTAATTTATAGAATTTTACGAACTTGTCCTCTTGTAGGAATGTATTCAATTAGACGATCGTGAATAAGAATGCAATAAGCTGATGTTTTGGCTGGAATATTTGTTGCTGTTTCAAATTAAATTTTTATGTCAATTGGCCAGTTATTAAGAGTTTCGTTTTGATAACTAACATCTACTACAATAATGGGCGCGTTATTTTTAAACTCTTGAGAAGTTAGAAGAGGTTGTGACTTCTTTATATAATAGTTTTGTTGAAATCTTACATACATATCATATAGAATTGTGTAGCGTTCATTTTTAAATTTTATGTTAAGATCATTATATGGATATGAAACTGAATTCAAATGTACTTTTAGATTAGTGAGATCGCAATGAACAAACTTGTTTTCTTGTTAAAATGCAATCAATACAAAACGGGGTCGGTCTCTACTTGCAGCCAGCTTAACATTCCAGATGTGGCTAGTTCATGTATTTAATTGTGGATTTACATGACAATCCCAACTGCGCAATGCTATTGGTATAGCAGCAGCATTGTTTATAATTTTAATCATATTCATATTACTATGATCGTTTTTCATTATTGCAAGACGATAACGAGAAGACCGCTTCATCATCTCAGAAGTCTTTTAAGCCACCACCAATATATGTGAGGGAAAAAAATTCTAACGCGCTTCTAAAAAAACTACTGTCGACCATTGGTGAAAATACTTTTCACGTAATTCCAATTAAAAGAGGTAATATTGATGAAACTAAAATCCAAATATACGATGAAAACAATTTTCGAAAAATTGTAAATGATTTTGAAAAAAATAAAACAAACTTTTACACATACCAACTTAAGAGTGCCAACTTAAAAGGCCTACAGATAGTACTAAAGGGCATAGATTCATATGTTGAGCCCGAAGAAGTAAAATGTGCACTTCTAGACCAAGGATTTAAGGTAAAAAACGTTACTAATATAATTAACAGAGAAAAGGTCGCCCAACCCCTATTTCGCATTGAACTGGAGCCGAATGACATACAATTGAAAAAAAATGAAACCCATCCAATTTATAGCGTAAAGTTTCTGTTATACCGAAAAATCACAGTTGAAGAGCCACGTAAGCGTTCAGGTCCTGTACAGTGCCATAATTGCCAAGAATATGGCCATACAAAAACTTACTGCAATTTACCTACAGTTTTTGTTATCTGCGGTGAATTGCATGGTACTGCTAGCTGCACTAAGCCAAAAGAACAAGCAGAAAAAAATGTAGTAATTGTGGAGGTAATCACACCGCTAACTATAGAGGATGCCCTGTATATTCTTTTGTTAAACAGACTATGAGTCAAAAACCTAAGTTAGCTCCAGCCCAACCATTAAACGCGTACTCCGCCTCTTTTGCTCAAGTAAGTCAACCAGTTACTTCACGTGTATCGTATGCCGATGCTGCTAAGGCTAGTTCTAGTCCCTCACAAAATGTTTCACCGCAAAACAATTCAGCGAATGCAAGCTCAGGCTTTAACTTTAGTCGCCTTGAAGCTACTATTGAGAATCTGGTGCTAACTATAAACAACTTTACAACAAATATGACTAACATGATGCAAGAAATGCTGCGAATGCAGAATACACTGCTTCAAGCATTAGTTAACAAACCATGAACATGTTAAAAATATGTTTCTGGAACGCAAACGGCATTCGCCAGCATAAAAATGAACTTGAGCACTTCCTCATGGAAAAAAATATTATGTTGGTCTCTGAGACTCATTTGACTTCAAGGAGCTTATTTAAAATAAATGGTTACACTCTATATGATTCAAAGGACCCGAGGGGGAGAGCATGCGGTGGGTCAGCAATTCTAATTAAGTCAAGACTCAAACACTATGTCCTTGATAACATTTGTGAAGAACATCTACAAGCAACAAATATTTTTGTCAAAAATTTTGTTACAAATTTCGTGATATCATCAATTTACTCCCCTCCCAGATTCGCAATTACTGAGGATCAATTCGAGGAATTCTACAAATCTCTTGGCCCTTGTTTTGTAGCAGCTGGGGACTACAATGCAAAACATACGTTCTGGGGTTCGCGTCTTATTACACCTAGAGGTCGGGCATTGTTCAACACAATTTCAAAAATGGGCTTGGACGTCATTTCAAGTGGGGAGCCCACTTACTGGCCTACGGACATACAAAAAATTCCGGATGTTATAGATTTTGGAGTCATGAAAAATATCGCTAGGGAATTAATTCATGTTGAAGCTTCTGTAGATCTCTCCTCCGATCACTCTCTCACGATTGTTACAATTTGTAGCCCACTAAGAAGTGACTTCCCTATCCCATATGTAAAGATGATCAATCGTGTTAATTGGCTGGGGTTCAAAAAATACCTCAGTAGCCATTGTACGGAAAATATTAACCTAAGAACACCAGGTGATATTGAATCTAACATTGAAAATCTTAACGAAAATATTAAACAGGCTGCTGAACATGCCACTACTTCCCATCCGCAGACTGGGTTTAATAGAATTTATTCTACAGACATTGAACGTCTTTTACGTGAAAAAAGGACAGCTAGAAGGGAATGGCAACAGCACAGATCACCCCAAAATAAAATTAGATTTAAAGAGTGCACTAGACGACTCCAAGAGCTGCTGGCATATGAAAAAACTGTATGTCTTAAAAATTATCTGGGAAATCTTGATGCCACACCTGCATCTAATTACTCCTTGTGGCGAGCTGCTAGAAAGCTTAAAACACCCGTTGAATATAGACCACCTCTGCGCACTTCTACCGGAGGTTGGGCCAGAAGCGATACTGAAAAAGGTAACATATTTGTTGAGCATTTAAAATCCGTATTTACCCCAAACACATGTACTGGTGTTGTTGATTTACCAAGTGTAGTTTCGCTACCCCCTCGAACCATAAAGTTTAAGACGCGTGATGTTCAGAAACTAATTGCTGAACTCAACCCGAAGAAAGCTCCAGGTATTGATGGAATAAGTAACAATATGCTGATAAACTTGCCCCATATTGCAATTAGAATCCTGTTATTTATTTTTAACGCCATTTTACGACTGGAGTATTATCCACAAAGCTGGAAGCTTGCGAAGGTCAAAACGATTCCAAAGCCGGGCAAAGACCTTACCAAGGCTGAGTCATACAGGCCAATAAGTCTGCTATCAACAATGTCAAAACTCTTCAAAAAGCTGCTCATGACAAAATTGTCCCCAATTTTAACTGATAGTGGGTGCATCCCAGACCATCAATTTGGTTTTAGAAGTCAGCATAGCACCATTGAACAAACTCATAGATTGGTGCAATTTATAAGAAAAACATTTGAGGAAAAGAATTATTGTTCTGCCCTGTTTATTGACGTTTCTCAGGCCTTTGATAAAGTGTGGCATGAAGGCCTTATTTTAAAATTAAAATCATATTTACCAATAAATTTTCTGAATTTATTAGAAAGCTACATAACTACCCGAAAGTTTACGATTGTGGAAGGAGAATTCATGAGTCTCCCCCAATCTATATCATCCGGTGTGCCACAGGGCAGCATACTGGGGCCAGTTTTGTATTTGATTTATACTTGTGATATGCCTGTGAGCAGCAATATCCATACATCTACGTTTGCCGATGATACAGCCTGCCTTAGTATGCACAAAAACCCGCACGAGGCTTCCCGATATCTTCAAGAACATATTACACAGTTGGAAATCTGGTTGAACTTATGGAGAATTAAAGTCAATGAACAAAAGTGTGTCCATACAACGTTTACCCTAAGAAGAGATACTTGTTCCCCCATTCGAATCAACAATCAAAATATTCCTCAACATTCCCAAGTGAAATACCTTGGTATACACCTTGATCGAAGACTTACATGGAAACATCATATTGACTTTATGCTAACTCAGATGAAACTTAAGTTATCTCAAATACACTGGTTGATTGGCAGAAATTCAATACTTAGCCTGGACTGTAAACTTTTATTATACAAGTCGCTTTTAAAGCCAATATGGTGTTACGGTATCCAGTTATGGGGCACTGCTTCAGCCTCCAATGTAGAGAGAATCCAACGAAGGCAAAACAAAATTTTAAGGTTAATAACATCTGCTCCATGGTATATTAAGAATTCAAATTTGCATCGTGATTTAAGAATGCCACTAGTGACTGAAGAAATTGCAAGATACGCAGGCAAATACTTAACAAAACTCGAGTCACATCCTAATCCGCTTGCTCGTAATATTTTGAATTTTAATGGTCACATCCGCCTAAAAAAGAGGGACACAAGGGCTCTTATACTCAACACTCTAGATGGGAATGCTTGAAAATACATTTAATTTTCCTTTTTGATTATCACTACTTTGTATTATTTAAATTATCACTAAGTTTTGGCCGACACTGGTCGGGCTAAACAATTATATTTTAGCTTTAAGATTTGATCACTTATTGTTAGTTCATATTTGAAGATACAATAAATAAATATATGTATTAAAAAAAAAAAATGTTTGTGTTATATATTATCATTATTTAGTTGGTCTCAAATGTATGCAAATGGTTATTTCCTCTCCTCGGAATTTTATTAGGTCACCGTGCTGATCAACAACGCGTAGAGCTAGTGAACTAATCTCTTGAGAGTTAACTGGTAAATAAATCAGATTTCTAGGGATTTCATATATTTTATAGCCTGGAGGAACATTAATCGGAAATTCATGTAGTGTATGTGCCTTGGAATTATTCATGTATGTATTAACAGCGATACTGCATTCAACTCGCAGGAGATTTGCCTTAAATATATTGACTGGAAGTTCTGAGTAATGATCATGGTTTGGAGTCAAGATTTTAGTATTAAATCCCAAAAGTTTTCCAATTGTATTTTCTTTATTAAAATTTATTAAATCTGTAGAACTATTAATTTTAACTTGCATTGTATTGTTATTATCTTCTATTCGAATTTGTTGGACTGCAGTCTTTATATCGTTTATCTAAGTAATCGACTATATCATTTAATTCATAAGATTCAATTGGTATTTTAATTACATGTTCTCCTATGTGAAGCATATTGTTATAGACGTCTTTATTTGGTATGCTATTATATTAAAGACCAAACCTCTATTTCGCGTCGAACTTGAGCCAAACGATATAAAATTGAAATAAAGCGAAACTCATCCAATTTATAATTTGAAATATCTCTTATACCGAAAAATAACAGTTGAAGAACCACACAAGCGTTCTGGACCCGTACAGTGCCATAATTGTCAAGAATATGGTCACACAAAAACTTACTGCAAGTTACCTTCAGTTTGTGTTATCTGCGGTGAATTGCACGGTACTGCTGGTTGTACTAAGCCTAAAGATCTAGCAGAAAAAAAATGTAGTAATTGTGGAGGTAATCACACCGCTAACTACAGAGGATGTCCCGTATATTCTTTCGTTAAACAGACTATGGGGCAAAAACCTAAATTAGCTCCAGCACAAACAGTAAACGCTTACTCCGCCACTTTTGCTCAAATGAGCCAACCTGTCACTTCACGTGTATCGTATGCCGACGCAGCTAAGACTAGTTCTATTCCCACACAAAATATTCCGCCTCAAAATAATTCAACGAATGCAAACTCAAGCTTTAATTTTAGTCGCCTTGAAGCTACTATTGAGAATCTAGTGTTGACTATAAATAATTTTACAACAAATATGACTAGCATGATGCAAGAAATGCTACGAATGCAGTCTACACTGCTTCAAGCATTAGTTAACAAGCCATGAACACTTTAAAGATAAGTTTCTGGAACGCAAACGGCATTCGCCCACATAAAAATGAACTTGAGCACTTCCTCACGGAAAAAAATATTGATATAATGTTGGTTTCTGAGACTCATTTGACTTCAAGAAGCCTATTCAAAATTAATGGCTACATTTTATATGATTTCAAGGACCCAAGAGGAAGAGCTTGCGGGCGTTCAGCAATTTTAATAAAGTCAAGACTCAAGCATTATATTCTTGACAACATTTGTAAAGAACATCTTCAAGCAACGAATATTTGTATCGAAAATTTTTCCACAAATTTTGTCATATCATCAATTTAATCCCCTCCTAGATACGCAATTACTGAGGATCAATCCGAGGATTTCTACAAATCTCTTGGCCCTTGTTTCGTAGCAGCAGGAGACTATAATGCAAAACATACTTTCTGGGGTTCGCGTCTTATCACACCTAGAGGACGAGCGTTGTTCAACACAATTTCAAAAATGGGCTTGGACGCCATTTCGAGTGGGGAGCCCACTTACTGGCCTACTGACATACATAAAATTCCGGATGTTATAGATTTTGGCGTCATGAAAAATATTTCTAGGGAATTAATTCACGTCGAAGCTTCCCTAGATCTATCTTCCGATCACTCTCCCACCAGCGTTACAATCTGTAGCCCACTGAGAAGTGCTCTACCTCACCCATATGTGAAAATGGTCAGTCGTGTTAATTGGCTGCGATTCAAAAAATATCTTAGTAGTCATTGCACTGAAAACATTAAGCTAAGAACTCATGACGATATTGAATCTAATATTGCTAATCTTAACGAAAATATTAAGCAGGCAGCTGAACATGCAACTTCCTCCCATCCGCATACTGGGTTTAACAGAATATATTCTTCAGATATTGAACTTCTCGTATGTGCAAAAAGAAGAGCTAGAAGAGAATGGCAACAGCACAGATCACCCCAAAATAAAATTAGATTAAAAGATTACCAAGAAAAGGAAGAAAGCGAGAGACGTTACAAAGGCTGGTGGGATGAACAAATGATGGCGGACTATTGTTCGTTCCTGATTCGCGAATCTCCATCCGACAAAAAAAAACCACAAAAGTTCAAGTCGCTCGTCATTTTAATTAAATTTTTTTGAATTTACGCCGAATGTAGTGTGTGAGCAATGAAAATTAAAACATTGTCGTTCCACAAAATCCTTAACCAAAATCTTATTTCTAATCCATTTTTTTCAACTTACGCTTAAAATGTTGATAGTTAAATAAACTATTTGGTAAAAAAATAAAACATTCCAGATCTTTACTGTAACGTAGAAAAAAAACGAAACAGAAATGAAAAATGTTGAAACAAACGTAAAAAATAGGCAAATTTTGAACTTTGAGGTGCCAAAACTCAACCATTTCTTGTCACATAGAAATTTGCATCATATCGACGGAAAATGCATTCAATTACCTTTCCAACGATATGCCATCTATCTCGATCGGACTTTTGAGTTGGGATCCACAAAGGTTTGAGTGGGCCCATATACCAAAAAACACAAAAGTACCGTTACCAAAAAAACGGTACTTAGAAACAAAATTTTAGCGTTTTTCCTGTTCAAGAGGTCCCAATTAACTTATCTAATCATGTGACGTTCTTGGTATTTTTCCAAATTAAAAATTTGTAAAGCTGTGTGTTAAGAACCCTATGGTTTTTTTCTATTGAACCTAATGTTTCATGGTGGTATGGTGTTGAAAATACTTGTTTGATTTGTAATAATGATCATATGTTTTTCATAAGTTCGCTTGTAAATTCTGTTCCTCTGTCGGATTTAAGTACTTTAAATTGACCATATTTTAAAATAAAATGTCTAATGTTTTTGCTGTGACAAGTGCATCTTTTGTCTGCATTGGGTGTGAACGACAAAATTTGTCAGTTCGCACTGCATTGTTAAGATGTAGTGGTAGTCGTTTGATATACGAAATCTCTTTAAAACTATTGTTTGGTGTGTTTGTTAGTGTGAGTGGTTCTTTTATGTGTTTTGTTTGTTTATTTTTGTTACAACTGTTACAATAAGATACAAATTGTTTTACCATCTAGTTCATGTTTTTCCAGATGTATCGTTGTTTTAATTTAATGATTGTTTTTCTTATTCCTAAGTGCCCAGCGTGTGTGGTATTGTGGAATTGGTCAATCAGTTTATATTTTAAAATGTCATCTGTTATTCTTTTTGGGGCGTTGTATATTAATATTTTCAATTGAAGACTTTTATTATTTATTCTTATTTTTGCATATGCTTTTTTAAATTCTTCTTTGGTATATATTTTAAGTATTTTATCTTCATCTTATCTTGAGATAAGACTGCTCCTAACGCATAGTTTGATGCATCAGTTGTTAAAATAAATGGTTTATCAAAATCCGGATATTGTAATACTGGTGGGTTCATTAATTTTTCTTTTAATTCTTCAAAAACATGTTGGCATTGGACGGATAAAATGAATTTAGTTGATTTTTTTAATAGTGCGTTAAAATATTTTGCAATTTCGGCAAAATTTGGTATGAATTTTCTGTAGTAGTTGCAGAATACAACGAATCGTCTTACTTGGTCCGCGTTTTTCGGTACTGGATAGTTTTTGATTACTTCGTGTTTGGATGAGTCTGTTTTTACTCCGTCTTTTGTTATTAAATGTCCCAAGAAAACTACTTCTGGTCTTAAGAAACAACATTTCCTTGGATTTAGTTTTAGATTGTATTTTTGTAATCGGTCTAGTACTTTTATTAAATTCTGATTGTGATGATTTAAACTACATCCGTACACAATTATGTCATCAACGTAAAGAAATGCTTCTGATTCTAATCCAGATAGTGCTATTGTAAGCATTCTTTGAAAACTATTTGAAGAAATTTTTAATCCGAATGGAAGTCTTTCAAATTGAAAATGGCCTTGTGGTGTAGAATACGCAGTTAGTGGTCTGGATTGTTTATTTAACTCAATTTGGTGAAAGGAACTGGTCATATCGAGTGTAGAAAACCATTTTGCTCTACCTAATTTGTCAAAAATGTCTTCTAATCTAGTTAAAGTAAATTTGTCATTGATAATTTTATCATTAACTTTTCTCAAATCCACAAGTCTCCATATCTTTTTATCTTCTATATTTTTCTTTGGTACTAAAAGAAGTGGAGCATTATATGGGCTAATTGATGGTTCTATTATTTTGTCATCAAGCATTTTCTGTACTTGTTCATTTATTATTTCAGTATGTGAGTGTTGTAGTCTATAGTTTTTTATATAAACTGGTGTGTTGTCCGAGGTCATGATTGTTTTTTTATATTGTTTAAATATTCCTATTAATTGTGCTTTTACAAATTTGTCATTATGGTCTAATTTTAGTTCATTCACTATTCTTTCAAAACGTTCGGTATTGTTCATATTATTGTAACTTAACATCTCATCATTTTTAAGTGGGTCAGTCTGGAGTTGAATGCCTTTTATTGTTACGAAGTCGTTTGTTGTGTTTAAAATTTTTATGTGTATCATGCCGCTTTTGGGTGCTATTTACTTATTTAAAAATATTCCCTCTTGTAATTGTTTATTAAATATGATGCAATCTTCTTTTAGTTCTAATTTTACGGCTTGAATAATTTCTGTTCTGGGGGGTATTGTTATTTGTAATGAAGAAATTGGTTTTGATTGCATAGGCAGAATTTTGGATGACTCGTTTATAAATAAAGAAATTGTAAATGTCTCGTAATCAATTTTACAAAGATATTTTTGCAGAAAATCTCTACCAATTACGCCATCTAGTTTGAAAGAATGTGTACATTTTTCATTTGATAAGGAGAGTTCAAGTTCTATTGTGTCTGAAGCCATATTTCTTCCTTTGTGATTCCAGTAAGTTTGCATTTTTGTTCTGGGTTAAATTGTTCACCTTCAAAGTTTTTACACATACGACAAAGTGATATGTCAGCGCCTGTGTCGATATGGAATGTATATATTCTATTCTTGTATTTGTGTTTCTAAAATTTGTTCTGTTTGCACATATCCTATGCATTCTTAATTCTGGATCTCCGGAATAGTTATGTATTCCGGGCATACTTCGTTTCCCGAACTTTTTATATTGTGTACATACTTGTTGTTGTTTCTGTTGGTGTAATCTTGGTTATTGTTAAGATTTCTTCTGTTATTGCTATTATTCCTATTGTTACTTAGATTATTTCTATTATTGAAATTATTGTTTCTAGAGAAATTGTTGTTTATTGGCGAGTTATTGTTACTATTGCCATAATTGTTATTTCTTGTGTAACTTTTTCTGTTTAAGTTTTGTTTATTATAAGAACTGTTGTAGTTAGTAAATGTGTTATTATTTCTGTTGTGATTTTGTGATTGATACTGTGGTTTCTCTTTTCTGATATGTAGAATTGCATTATCAGTTACCTTCTTTTCATTTTCAAGTTCACTTGCAAGTTCTGATGCTTCTTGCAATGTGGTTGGTCGCGACGCGTATATGGTCGATTTGAAGTCTTCATTTAGTCCCTTTTTGAAAGTATCTAGGGCTAATTTATTATGTAATTTAACTATGATATTCTTTTCTGCTGCTGTTGCAGTATTTCCTAGTTCTTCTATGCCTAACTTGTTGAAGTTATCTATTATATATAATATTTTGTCTTTAAACGAATTAACTGACATTTTTCCTTGGAACAATGTACTAAGCTTGTTTTGCAATTCTGGTACTGTTTTAGTGGTTTTGTATCTTTTTTTTAACAATTCTTTTAATGCTTCACAGTTTTCTGGTTTGATGCAACTTCTTATCGCTGTTCTAACGTTAGATGTTAGTTTAGCATAATAAATGTATTGAAGAAAATCTACTTTAGCTGTTGCTGATAATGATTTGTTTATCAGCTCCGCTGTTATTAAGAAACTGTCCAGTTCTACGAAATTACCAGCAAACAATGGTAAAGCTTTTGAAACGGTTTCTAAGCTAAATGATGCCATTGTGGTATTTTGTTGTTCTAATTCTTTTTGATTTTCTAATAATAATTTTTTAATTCTTGCATAAGTGCTATTAAATTCTATCTTTAGAGAAGATAATTTTTCTTCGTTTTCTTCTTCGAGGGTATTCGGTTGGAAATCTTCTTTTATTTTTTCTATCGCTTCTAATTTGCTTTTAACTATGTAAGTTCTGCTTGGGTTTTTCTTTAGAATCTTTAGTATTTCGTTTAAATCGAAAATATTTTTTTCCATTTAAATTATTTATTATCATTTACAATTACAAATGTGAATTTTTTTTATTTATTTTATTTTAAACTTCTGTAATAGCATTATCTGTGCTTAGTCTGTTTTTGTGTTTGAGAACATAATTTTTGAAATATGTATTAATTTTATAGGCCATATATGTATAATATTAAAGCTATTATGATTAAAGTTATAATATACTCTGGTATAATATTGGTAGTAATTTTTCCTTCACCGTTGTTAACAATATTTTCTTGCTCTGTGGTTTTCCCATTTTATTTTTTATTTTATTGCCCCAAATTGGGTCCTACCATTAGAATCAATGTTGTATTTAGAGAAAACTTTAATCAGAAATAATTCATAGTTAGGCTCAAGTTCAGTAATTTCAATTCTTATTGAATGAAATATTTCACTACAGTTCAATTAAAATATCTAAAAATTTCTCACAGAAAACTTTATATTAATAATTTTTGTATTTTAAACATTGGGTTGTATTATAGAGGAAAATTCATTTTAATAATTTTTGTATTTTAAAAATTTAATTTTTTTTTTAATCTTTTTCTTTGCTTCTAGTGTTGTTGCTAGGCTTGATTCCATGTAGAGTATAGCTAACTCTTTTCACTTTTGGAATTTTCTGCCGGCTCTTTTTTTCTTTATTTTTTTTCGGTTGTAAGTGTTATTTGGCTATTATTTGGCTTTTTGTTCCTTCTTCTATATTTTTCAATGATGATCGGCTTAGGACCAGCGTTACGTGGAAGTGGTATATAAACTGGTGCTGCTTCCAGTGGATTTCGTGTGACGGCAGGCTCGTATTCTTCTGATATACAATTTATTTTATCTCCGATTCTGACATTTGGGAAAACAAAAATACTGTGTGTTTGTATCTAATTGTCCGATGTTGTATTATCGCCATGTAATACGTAAGGATCGGCAAATTATGCAATATAAAGCGTCTTTGAAAAGGGAGTCGTTATAGCCCCTTTTTTATTTTAAAACAGCTGGGTGGTCCCAGCTAAAACTTAGGCGTTCAAAAGAACTGCCAAAAGAAGTTTTGAAACTTTAAAAGAAAACAAGGCTAAAGAGCCGATTTATGTTAATCAAATTAAAGTCTGATTTTATTCTACCTATTCTTTGACTTACATACTAATTTTGAAAATAAATCTTAACTTTTCTAACTTATTCTAAACATACAAATATTATTGTTTTCTCCTTCAATACTATGAAGGATCGTATTCACATTTCCGTTTGACCAATCATCGTGTTTTATATTTAGAATTGCACTCAAACAGAAATGTGTCACTCAAACAATTATTCGTAAGCAGTTCAGCATTGCATGCATATAACGAAAGTGATGTTATTGATACTTTATTAGTTCTTTGTTGTATTCATTGTGTAAGCATTATCCACTTGTGTGATACACTACAATCGTATGCCGATGCTGCTGACGCTAGTTCTATACCCACACAAAATGTTTCACTGCCAAATAATTCAACGAATGCAAGCTCAGGCTTTAACTTTAGTCGCCTTGAAGCTACTATTGAGAATCTGGTGCTAACTATAAACAACTTTACAACAAATATAACTAGCATGATGCAAGAAATGCTGCGAATGCAGAATACACTGCTTCATGCATTAGTTAACAAGCCATGAACATATTAAAAAACATTTTCTGGAACGCAAACGGCATTTGCCAGCATAAAAATGAACTTTAGCACTTCCTCATGGAAAAAACTATTGATATAATGTTCGTTTTTGAGACTTATTTGAAGTCTATTTAAAATAAATCGTTACACTCTATGTGATTCAAAGGACACGAGGAGGAGAGCATGTGGTGGATCAGCAATTCTAATTAAGTCAAGATTCAAACACTATGTCGTCGATAACATTTGTAAAGAACATCTATAAGCAACAAATATTTGTATCGAAAATTTTGTTAAAAATTTCGTTATATCATCAATTTACTCACGTCCCAGATTTTCAGTTACCGAAGATCAGAATGAGAAGTTCTACAAATCGCTTGGATATTGTTTCATGACAGCTGAAGACTATAATGCAAAACATAAGTACTGAAGTTCACGCCTTGTAACACCTAGAGGTCCAGCTTTGCTTATTACAATTTCAAAAATGGGCTTATATGTTATTTCGAGTGGGGAGTCCATTTAGTGGCCTAATGACGTACAAAAAATTCCGGATGTTATTGATTTTGGCGTCATGAAAAATGTTTCTAGGGAATTAATTCATGTTGAAGCTTCTCTAGATCTCTGCTCCGATCATTCTCCCACGATTATAACATTTTGTAGCCCACTAAGAAGTGACTTCCATGACCCATATGTGAAGATGATCAACCGTGTTAATTGGATCGGATTCAAAAAATATATTAGTAGTTATTGTATGGAAAATATTAAGCTAAGAACACCATGAATTGATGATATTGAATCTAACATTGAAAACTTTACCGAATATATTCAACAGGCTGCTGAACATGCCACTACTTCCCATCCGCAGACTGCGTTTAATAGCATTTATTCTACAAGCATTAAACATCTTGTACGTGGAAAAAAGAACAGCTAGAAGGGAATGGCAACAGCACAGATCACCCCAAAATAAAATTATATCTAAAGAGTGCACTAAACGACTCCAAGAGCTTGTTGCATATGAAAAAACTGCATCTATTAAAAATTATCTGGAAAATCTCGATGTCACACCAGCATCTAATTACTCTTTGTGGCGCGCTACTAGAAATCTTAAAACACCCGTTGAATATAAACCACCTCTGCGGGGTTTGGGCCAGAAGTGATACTGAAAAAGGTAACATATTTGTTGGCCATTTAAAATCCGTATTTACCCCAAACACGTGTACTGGTGTTGTTGATTTGCCAAGTGTAGTTGCTCTGCCCCCTCTACGCATAAAATTTAAGACGCTTGATGTCGAGAAACTAATTGCCGAAGAAAGCTTCAGGTATTGAAGGTAGTAAGAATATGCGGATGAATTTGCCTCATATTGCAGTTAGAATCCTGTTATTTATTTTTAACGGCATTTTACGACTGGAGTATTATCCATACAGCTGGAAGCTTGCGAAGGTGAAAATGATTCCAAAGCCGGGCAAAGACCTTACCAAGGCTGATTCATACAGGCCAATAAGTCTGCTATTAATAATGTCAAAACTTTCCGAAAAACTGCCCATGAAAAAATTGTCACCTATTGTAAGAGGTAGTGGATGCATTCGAGACCATCAATTTAGTTTTAGAAGTTAGCATAGCACCATTGAACAAACTCATAGATGGGTAAATTTATAAGAAGAACATTTGAAAAAAAAGTATTGTTTAGCCCTGTTCATTGACGTTTCTCAGGCATTTGATAAAGTGTGGCATGAAGGCCTTATTGTAAAATTAAAATCATATTTACCAATAAACTTTCTGAATCTTTTAGAAAACTACACAACTACCCGAAAGTTTACGGTTGTGGAAGGAGAATTCATGAGTGTGCCCGAATCTATGTCATCCGGTGTGCCACATGGGAGCATACTGGGGCCAATTTTGTGGTTGATTTATACTTGTGATATGCCTTTGAGCAGCAATATACATACATCTTCCTTTACCGATGATACAGCCTGCCTTAGTATGCACGAGAACTATCACGAGGCTTCTTGATATCTACAAGAACATATTACACAATTGGAAATCTGGTTGAACTTATGGCAAATTAGAGTAAATGAACAAAAGTGTGTCCATATAACGTTTACTCTTAGAAGAGATACTTGTTCCCCCATTCGAATCAACAATCAAAATATTCCTCAACATTTCCAATTGAAATACCCTGGTATACACCTTGATCGAAGCATCCATCATTACATGGAAACATCATATTGACTTTAAGTTAACTCAGATGAAACTTAAGTTATCTCAAATACATTGGTTGATTGGCAGAAATTCAACACATAGCCTGAACTGCAAACTTGTAATATACAAGTCACTTTTAAAGCCAATATGGTGGTACGGTATCATGTTATGGGCACTGCTTCAACTTTCAATGTAGAGAGATTTCAACGAAGACAAAACAAAATTTTAAGGTTAATAACATCTGCTCCATGGTACATTAAGAATTCAAATTTGCATCGTGATTTAAAAATGCCACTATTGACTGAAGAAATTGCAAGATATGCAGGCAAATACTTAACAAAACTCGAGTCACATCCTAATCCGCTTGCTCGTAATATCTTGAACTTTACTGGACACATCCGCCTTAAAAAGAGGGACACAGGGCTCTTTGACTCAACACTC
Source organism: Tachina fera (assembly GCA_905220375.1). Classification (NCBI taxonomy): domain Eukaryota; kingdom Metazoa; phylum Arthropoda; class Insecta; order Diptera; family Tachinidae; genus Tachina; species Tachina fera. The sequence goes on from LR999964.1 coordinate 90,519,263, forward strand.
TAGTAGATGGGACTGCTTGAAAATGCATTTATTTTTCCTATTTGATTATCACTACTCATGTATTATTTATAACTATCACTATAGCTATTTGAAGATACAATAAATAAATATAAAACTAATAACTTTTTATCGTCAACACCAATCTTGTTTCTTAGTTATAATTTGCTTCTTAGGCACTTTTTCTCCATGTGTCAGAGTTTTGCTGGAAATTGTACTTAACCATATTCATTTCAAATGTTGGTTGACTGGACCTGTCCCACACGCCACGGAGTGTATTTTTCTTTTTTTTTCATTAATTCTTAAGTCAATGAAAAACTTATATGTAGGATTGAGGGCTCCCAGCAGCATACTTCGCTTTAAAAAACGAGCTTGTTAAAAAAGAGCGAACGTATATGAAGCAAACTACAGGAAAAAAGTGATTTAATAGTGCTCCAAACCGAGAACTTGCCATATAAAAATCAGCAGCTATATTAGCAGGTTTGTCAGCACTACTTTTATTTTATAATAGTAAAAACCTGCTTTTTTGAAGAAGAATGTTTGAATTTGTCTGTACATGACAGTGGAATGCTCCTTGTAACGAATAAAGTTATAAAATTGTAATAATTGTTTAAAAATTAAAATTGCAAATTTAAACACGTATTTACTAGTAATATTCAAAATATCATTAGTATATATTAGGTATTAAAATTAAACTTGCAAATAACTATAAATGGGCAATACCCATAGCAAGCACATTCTCTCTGAAATAAAAAACCTTTTTTTTTGTATATTTTAGGTACAATCACCTCACAACGCTGACGGTTACTATACTATTTATGGCGATGAGACCGATTACAACGATCATTTTAATTCAAAACTTGTAACGGGATCCACTTCTGAAGTTTATGCAAGAACTGGATATTTGGGTTTTTTAAGGCGAACTGAGTGCTCACAATCTGTTTCTAGTTTAGATGAAACTACTCCAAGTATTACTAGTAAGGACAGTGATAATGATTCACTTACTTCGTTAAATCAGGGTCAAGTAAATTTGACTTCGAACACAATTGTTTTAGATCAGCAATCTAATGATCAAGAACAACATGATGCAGTGTATGTAGTAGGAGCTCTTGATGAAGTAATTGCTTTGCGTGGTATGAATTTTCATCCTATCGACATTGAGAACTCAGTTTTAAGATGTCACAAAAAAATAGCAGAGAGGTATTAAAAACCTATTTAAATATGATTTTTTTTATTAAATTTGCTTTGTTATTACAATTGAAGCGCTGTATTTACATGGACAAATTTGCTGGTAGTTGTTGTGGAATTAGACGGAAACGAATCAGAAGCACTTGATCTTGTTCCTCTTGTTACAAATACAGTATTGGAAGAGCACCAATTAATAGTTGGAGTCGTAGTTGTTGTAGACCCAGGTAATATCAATATTTTCGAGTTATATAAGTATGTAAATAACTGAATGAGCAATCGCCAAAATTTAAATCGTCCAAACTAAAATAATATAAATGTAATAATAGTTTAGTCAAAAAATTTGACTAACTAATTTAACATTTGGAGTATTTCGGTATATGTCTAAGGCGAGCAATTGTCAAAGTTTAGGATAATGGGTATCAGAATAAAAAAGTTTTTAGTGTTTTTTTATTGGGAATTGTTACAATTTAAGTTTAAAATTTATTAACGCAACTGGCGTGTATACATATGTACGTGTTCGGCTTGAGGTCCGTTTTAATAAATAAATAAAATTACTTTTTATTAATTTTTGTTTATTTATTTCCGATATTTCGACCAACTTTGTTGGCCATCTTCAGGGTATTATTAAACTAAAACAATAATGATTTAATATATAATTAAATATTATTTAGCTTTATCACTATAAACTATAATTACTTTTATTTTGTAAAATTTTATCCTAGCAGTGGATCTATTTCTTTTTAAGTTCTGTCACCTACTGTTGATATGTGTTCTGTTAGTCCTGTGTTTGTTTATTATGTGTCTGTATATGTGTGCGCAATTATCAGTATATGTTTTATAGTTAATTCTTTTATCATTTGGTATATTTATTATATGTAACATCTCCTGCATGTATCGCTTGGTATAGTTTTTCTCTCTCTCTAATATTTTGATTTTATTAAGGTCTGGTTTATGTCCAGTTTTTGCACAGTGGGCAGCAAGTGCAGTTTTTTGTGTCAGCGGTTTGTTATTTGTTTTTAAGTCTTATTTATGCGATGCTAATATTGTTTTCAATTTTGTTTTTGTCGTACCGACATATACTTTTTGGCATATATCAGTCTCGTCGCCATTACACTTTATTTCATATATAACATTAGATTCATCCATAATATCTATCTTTGATTTCATATTGTTAAATAATATATTTGTTGTATTGTTGGATTTCATTGCCAGAATGTATTTGTCTTTATCATAAATGTTCTTTGCTATACGCCTGTGCCCTAAATTTCTACAAATGAACTATCTTTTTTTTATGCATGTTTTTTTTATTTATTGTATCTTCATATATGAACTAACAATAAGTATTCAAATCTTAAATCTAACATATAATTAATAGGCCCGACCAATGTCAGACATAACTAAGTGATAGTTGTAAATAATACATAAGTAGTGATAAGCAAAAAAAAATTTTTCAAGCAACTTCATTTGGAGTGTTTAGTATTAGAGCCCTTGTATCTCTCTTTTTTAAGCGGATGTGTCCAGTAAAGTTCAAAATGTTACGAGCAAGCGGATTAGGATGTCACACGAGTTTAGTTAGATATTTGCCTGCGTATTTTGCAATTTCTTCAGTCACTAGTGGCATATTTAAATCACGATGTATATTTGAATTCTTAATGTACCATGGAGCAGATGTTATTAACCTTAAAATTTTGTTTTGTCTTCGTTGAATTCTCTCTACATTGGAAGCAGAAGCAGTGCCCCATAACTGGATACCGTAACACCATATTGGCTTTAAAAGCGACTTGTATATTAAAAGTTTGCAGTCTAGGCTGAGTGTTGAATTTCTGCCAAACAGCCAATGTACCTGATTTAATTTTAGTTTCATTTTAGTTAACCTATAGTCAATGTGATGTTTCCATGTAAGCCGTCGATCGAGGTGTATACCAAGATATTTCACATGTGAATGTTGAGGAACAACTTGATTGTTAATCCGAATGGGGGAACAAGTATCTCTTCGTAAGGTAAATGTTATATGGACACACTTTTGTTCATTTACCTTAATTCTCCATAAGTTTAACCATAGTTCCATCTGGCTAATGTGTTCCTGGAGTTTTCGGGATGCCTCATCAGCGTTTTCGTGCATACTAAGGCAGGCGGTATCGTTGGAAAATGTAGAAGTGTGGATACTACTGCTCACAGGCATATCACAAGTATAAATCAAATATAAAAATTTCCCCAGTATACTCCCCTGTGGCACACCGGATGAAATAGTTTCAGGCATACTCATAAAGTGTCCTTCCACAACTGTAAATTTTCGTGCAAGAATGTAACTTTCCAAAATATTTAGAATGTTTATTGGTAAGTATGTATTCAATTTAAAAATCAGGCCTTCATGCCACACTTTATCAAATGCCTGAGAAACATCAATAAACAGGGTAGAACAATACCTCTTTTCCTCAAATGTTTTTCTGATAAATTGAACCAGTCTATGCGTTTGCTCAATGGTGCTATGCTGGCTTCTAAAACCAAATTGATGGTCCGGGATGCACACATTATCAGTTAAAATTGAAGACAACTTTGTCATGAGTAGCTTTTCAAAAAGCTTTGACATTGTTGACAGTAAACTTATTGGCCTATATGACTCAACCTTGGTAATGATTCCATTTTAACCTTGGCAAGCTTCCATCAGTCTGGATAATACTCCAGTCGTAAAATGGCATTAAAAATGAATAACAGGATTCTAATTGCAGTACGAGGTAACATAATCAGCATCTGGTTACTAATTCCATCCATACCGGGAGCTTTTTTCGGGTTGAGTTCGGCAATTAGTTTTTGTACATCACACATCGTGAATTTTAAGGGTCGAGGGGGTAGAGCAACTGCAGTCGGCAAATCAGCAACACCGGTACATGTATTTGGTGTAAATACGGATTTTAAATGCTCAGCAAATATGTTACCTTTTTCAGTATCGCTTCTTGCCCAATCTCCGGTAGATGTGCGCAGAGGTGGCTTAAACTCAACGGGTGTTTTAAGCTTTTTAGCAGCGCGCCACAAAGAGTAATTAGATGCTGGTGTGGCATCAAGGCCTTCCAGATAATTTTTGAAAGATGCAGTTTTTTCAGATGCAAGCAACTCTTGGAGTCGTTTAGTGCACTCTTTAAATCTGATTTTGTGTTGAGGTGATCTGTGCTGTTGCCATTCCCTTCTAGCTCTTCTTTTTTCACGTACGAGATGTTCAACGTCTGTAGAATAAATTTTATTGAACCCAGTATACGGATGGGAGGTAGTGGCATGTTCAGAAGCTTGTTTAATATTCTCGTTAAGATTTGCAATGTTCGATTCAATATCATTAGGTGTTCTTAACGTAATATTTTCCGTGCAATGACTACTAAGATATTTTTTGAATCCCAGCCAATTAACACGATTTATCATCTTGACATATGGGTGAGGTAAAGCGCTTCTCAGTGGACTACAGATTGTAACGATCGTGGGAGAGTGATCAGACGACAGATCTAGGGAAGCTTCAACGTGAATTAATTCCCTAGAAACACTTTTTATGACGCCGAAATCTATAACATCCGGAATTTTTCGTACGTCAGTAGGCCAGTAAGTAGGCTCCCCACTTGAAATAACATCCAAACCCATTTTTGAAATTGTGTTGAACAACGCCCTACCTCTAGGCGTAATAAGACGCGAACCCCAGAACGTATGCTTAGCATTGTAGTCGCCAGCTGCAACGAAACAAGGTCCAAGAGATTTGTAGAACTTCTCGTATTGGTCCTCAGTGATTGAAAATCTGGGAGGGGAGTAAATTGAAGATATCACGAAATTTGTACAAAAATTTTCAATGCAGATATTTGATGCTTGTAGATGTTCTTCACAAATGTTGTCAAGAATATAGTGCTTGAGTCTTGACTTTATTAGAATTGCTGATCCACCGCATGCTCTCCCTCTAGGGTCCTTTGTGTCATATAAAGTGTAGCCATTAATTTTAAAGAGGCTTCTAGAAGTCAAATGAGTCTCAGAGAACAACATTATATCAATATTGTTTTCCGTAAGGAAGTGCTCAAGTTCATTTTTATGTTGGCGAATGCCGTTTGCGTTCCAGAAACATATTTTTAACGTGTTCATGGCTTGTTAATTAATGCTTCAAGCAGAGTATTCTGCATTCTCAGCATTTCTTGCATCATGGTAGTCATATTTGTTGTAAAGTTGTTTATAGTTAGCACCAGATTCTCAATAGTAGCTTCAAGGCGACTAAAGTTAAAGCTTGAATTTGCATTCGTTGAATTATTTGGGGGTGAAACATTTGGTGTGGGAATAGAACTAGCCTTAGCAGCATCGGCATACGATACACGTGAAGTAACTGGTTGGCTCACTTGAGCAAAAGTGGCGGAGTACGCGTTTAATGGTTGAGCTGGAGCTAATTTAGGTTTTTGCACCATAGCTTGCTTGACGAAAGAGTACACAGGACATCCTCTGTAGTTAGCGGTGTGATTGCCTCCACAATTACTGCATTTTTTCCGCTTGATCTTTTGGTTTGGTACAACTTGCAGTACCGTGCAATTCACCGCAGATAACACACACTGTAGGTAAATTGCAGTAAGCTTTTGTATGGCCATATTCTCGGCAATTATGACACTGCACGGGACCTGCACGCTTATGTGGCTCTTCAACTCTGATTTTTCTGTATAAAAGGTATTTAAGGCTATAAATAGGATGAGTCTCGTTTTTTTCAACTGTATATCATTTGGCTCCAGTTCAACACGAAATAGGGGTTGGGGTACTTTTTCTTTGTTAAATATGTTTGATACATTCTTTACCTTAAATCCCTGGAGGACAAGTGCATCTTTTATTTCTTCAGGGACAACATAAGAATCTATGCCCTTCAATACGATCTGCAGGCCTTTAGCGCTCTTAAGCTGGTATGTGTAGAAGCTTGTTTTATTTGTTTCAAATTCAGAAACCATTTTGCGGAAATCATTTTCATCATAAATTTGAATTTTCGTTTCATCGATGTTGCCACGTTTTATTGGGACAATGTGGAATTTATTTTCACCAATGACCGAAATTAATTTTTTAATAAGGGCGTTTGAATTTTTCTCTCTCAAGTAGATTGTTGGCGGCTTGGATGTTTTATTCGAGGATACATCGGGTTTGTCGTTCTCATCTTGCAAAATTTTAAAACGGTTTTGGCGATTAGTTGAGGATGCGCTGTTATCCCTAGACATCTTTGGAGCGGATGAAATTTTTTAAGAATTTCCACGGTTATATATCTGTCCATACCGACTTGCACCTTTGGTTTTGAAATACTGTTCTCTGTAGTGATAACTTTGTTAAGTGACGAATACGAGCCTGAAGGGGATGATATTACTGACTTATATGAAGAAGTACTAGGCAACTGTAATGTTAATGAATCACTATTTGGCATTGGACAAAGCGAAGTTGATCGCTGACGAAAAATTGGCTTTGCCGTTAAAAAAACACTTTCATTAGATTTATTATTTTTAGTTTTTTCATTAAGAGCTTCAGAACTCACAGTAAAATGGGCGTTTCTGCCGTTAGAACTCACTTCATAATTTTTTGTATTTGAGGCACTCATATAGAGTATTCCTCAAGGGCACTTTTTGTGTTTTTTTGCTTACGGTTTTTTTTTGTTTTTGTAATTTATGATTGTTTGTCTGTTTTTGAGGTACTCTTATAGAGTATTCCTCAATGTCACTGTTTATATTTTTTTGTTTGCGTTTTTTTTTTGTAGTTGTTATTTCCACTATGTAAAAAATATTATCAAAGCAATAAAGCTTATTTATTAAAGTCAGTATGTACCTATTACGAATAATATGTACTACGATGAACTATCAGCAAATATTTAATGAGATTAAAAAGGAAGGCTTATGCCTAAATTGTTTTTCTAAAACACATTCAGTGAAAAATTGCACTAGCAAAAATAGCTGTTTTAAATGCCATAAAAGGCATAATACACTTCTGCATAGTGAATTCACTAGGTCAAGTTCATCCTCACAACCACAAAATGGCAATAAAATTTCGTCCTTCAATTCAAACTCCACTCCATATTCACCCCAATTAGTACAGTCCACTATCACATTAGAAGCAGACACAGTTCAGTCTTGTTTTGCTACGAGTTGGAAAGGAGTTTTATTGGGAACAGCCTGGGTAAATATAAATCATTTGGGTACAAAATATCAAGTTCGTGCTTTGATTGACTCAGTTTCAGAGGGTACTTTTATCTCAGAAAGTATATTCAATATCCTTAATCTACCTTTTCTGCGTACCAATGCACAAATTTCTGGATTAAATAACACGGTCTCGGCCAACGTTCAACGTCAATGTTCCATTTTGCTAGGATCACCCTTAAACAGTTATATTGAGATTCCAGTTGATGATCAAGTTGTACCTCAACTTTCGAATAATTTGCCTTCCAAAACTATTGCAATCTCTACATTCTCAAATCTTCCCAATATTCCTCTAGCAGACCCCAAATTTCATTTTAGTGGAAAATTGATATGCTGATTGGATGAGACATTTTCCCTTCAATTATAAAAACAGGATATATTCATAATGTGTGTAAATCATTGATAGCACAAGAAACCATTTTCGGATGGATTCTCACCGGTCGTATGTTTAACAATAATAAGGCCAGTTGCACAATCGTTTCACATTTCTGAGAGATTTCCTTAGACAGAGAAATCTCTCGATTTTGGGAGGTGGAGAATCTTCCCAAGAAGAACGTAATGTCTGCCTCTGATATATCATGTGAGGATTTGTATAAAAGGACTACAAAAAGAAATTCTAATGGAAGATACATAGTTTCTTTACCTTTCAAAGAAGGGTTCGAAGCTTTAAATTTGGGTCATTCCCGAGCCAGTGCAATGGCAAAATTCTTTCGCAATGAAGCTAGACTTCTTCGTACTCCAAACTTTAAACTAGATTATAACAAAGTTGTTCAAGAATACGAAGAAGTGGGCCACATGCATGTAGTAAAATTTCCTAGCCCATCCGAAAATTCAAATCCATACTACTTACCCCATCATGCAGTAATTAAGCCTGATAGTACAACCACAAGAGTTCGCGTAGTTTTTAATGCTTCTGCTCCGTCTTCAATGGTCAAAGCTTAAATTCTCTCCTTCACACTGGACCTATTCTTAAAAATGACCTTACTGTCCTAATTCTAAAATGGCGTTTCTTCCGATTTGTCTTTAATGCCGATATACAAAAAATGTATAGGCAAATTCTAGTGAATCCTGAACATACTCAGTATCAGAGAATTTTGTTTCGAACTAATCCAAAGAATCCGATTTTCGATTATGAATTGAAAACGGTGACGTTCGGGGTCAATTGTGCACCATATCTTGCAATACGTACGTTATTATTAAAAAAAAAAATATTTATCCAATAGCAAGTTCTATACTTCGAAACGCAATGTACGTTGATGATGTTCTTTCCGGTTCTCACACAAAACTTGAAGCTATTACAGCAAAAAACGAGCTAGTTCAAGCTCTTGATTCTGCTGGTTTTTCATTGAGGAAGTGGACGTCAAATTAGAAAAAATTCTAAAGGATTTTCCGTCTGAGCATCTTTTAAATGAAGATTTCCTAAAATTTGAAGACAGCAGTTCAACAAAGACTCTTGGCATTCGGTGGAATGCCTGCTTAGATGAATTCTATTTCGTGGCTAGCCCTTTTGAAGAGACTTCGAACGATACCAAACAGCGAGTTCTTTCTCAAATTGCCAAACTGTTTAACCCAGCGGGATGGTTGGCCCCATGTATTGTCAAAGCGAAAATATTGATGCAACAAATATGGAAAGATGGTACAGGTTGGGATGAAGTCCTCTCGCCACGGACCTTTTCTCAATGGAAAACTTTTCAACATAACTATTCTGCAGTCAATAACATCCGTATCCCTAGATGGATTAATTATTGTCCCAAGGCCGATGTCCAATTCCATGCTTCTGCGATGCATCTGAAAAGGCATACGCAGCAGCATTGTATGTACGAATCGTATATGCTGGTTCAATTTCTACACATTTAATTGCTTCGAAAACTAAAGTGGCTCCCATCAAGACACTCTCAATTCCAAGACTAGAATTGTGCGGGGCAGTTTTGTTAGCGGAAATGCTAGATAATCTTTTACCACAGTTCGATGTTGAAAACCACCTCGTGTTTTGTTGGACAGATTCAACAATAGTATTGTCTTGGTTGGCTAAAACTGCCTGTAACTGGTTGACCTTTGTAGCAAACAGAGTGTCCAAAATCACTCAAACTACCAATTACTCACAGTGGGACCACGTACATTCCAATATGAATCCTGCAGATCTAGCAAGCCGAGGAATTTGTCCACAGGATTTACAAAACAATGAGCTATGTTTGGCCCAAACTGGTTAAATAATGCGCAATCTCAATGGCCGACTACTAAGTTATCCGATATTCCTAATACTAATTTAGAAATTAAGCCTGTTAAAGTTTATTTCTCCTATTTTTCAAACTTCGAAGATTTGATAGATCGATTTTCTTCCTTTCCGAGAGCACTTCGTGTAATGGCGTATGTTTACAGATTTATCCATAGAAGTCATTATAAGTATAAGTCAGATTTCTGTAACTTACGTTCGTTCAGTGTAAGTTAATTGTTGTCTCTCAAAAAGCATGGTACCCCGCCGAGTATAAGGCGCTTAATTCTAAGCAAATAATCTCCAAATCCAGCGCTATTTATAACTTGAACCCATTTTTGGATTCTGAAGGGATTGTTCGCTGCTGTGGGCGATTACAAAATTCTCCAGGTCTTACGTATAATGAAAAAACCCTATTATAATTCCATATAATTCCCAATACGCGAGGCTTTTGGTTCATTTTATTCACGATATTAGCTTACACGGAGGAAACCAACTGGTTTTAAGGCTACTACGAACCCAATACTAGATTCCTAAAGCCAAGAATTTAATAAAGACCCGCATTAATAATTGCAAAACTTGTGTTATTTATAGAAAGAGATGTCAGCGGCAAATAATGGCCGCTTTGCCTGCAGAAAGAACTGAAATAACACGTCCTTTTGCACACACTGGATTAGATTTTACAGGCCCTTTTGATGTTAAAAGCTACTCAGGACGCTTCTGTCGCATTTCAAAGGGATACGTCTGCATCTTTGTGTGCTTCTCAACTAAGGCGATACATTTGGAACTAACTTCTGACCTATCCACACAATCGTTTTAGCAGCGTTTAGCCGATTCGTTTCACGTCGAGGCTGTCCGTTTCATCTCCATTCGGATAATGGTACGAACTTTGTAGGCGCGTCTACAATCTTATCAAGAGAATTCTTCCAAACTTCGCAACAATGTGTTCAGGCTAATTATGCCCTTCAGAACATTACGTGGCACTTCATTCCCGCAGGCGCTCCTCACGTGGGTGGTTTGTGGGAAGCTGTAGTCAAAAGCTTCAAGACTCATTTTCGGAAGATTGCTGGAAATATCAAATATACTTTTGAAGAATTGTCCACTTTACTGACTAAGATCGAATCCTGTTTAAACTCTCGGCCTATTTCTCCTATTTCATCCGATCCAAGTGATCTGTGTGCATTGACACCAGGCCATTTTCTAATAGGCGGTCCAGTACTAGCACCACTTGATCCTGATGTGAAGGAGTCGTCCATTTCTTTAGTCAATCGATGGCAAAGACTAAAAATAGTTCATCAAAATTTTTGTTTTAGATGGAAAAACGAGTACTTGAAAGAGATGAATAAGCGACTTAAATTGGCAACGTCCCGAAACTGACGTAAAGATAGGAGCCATGGTAGTGATCAAAAACGAAAACCTTCCACCAAATTGTTGGCGACTCGGCCGAGTAGTGAAAATCTATGCCGGCGCCGACAATCGCATCAGAGTTGCTGATATTTTCACCCAACGTGGTGTAATAACACGGCCGATTGTCAAGCTCATAATGTTACCAAACTCATCTCAAATTTTATTTTCAATAAATTCCTTTTTTTTATATAGTAACTTTCTTTTTCAGCCAATCATAACAAAAACTTCGTCTTCGAGTTCAAAAATTGCTTCTAGAAAGGACAAGCGTTTTCTCTGCCGGCTTTGCCATCGTCCACATCCACTGCGTACTTGCAGTAAATTTCTTGCCATGAATACGTCCGATCGTATTCGTGCAGTACGAAATAACAAATACTGTTATAACTGTCTAGCGCATAAACATTCGAATGGAATATGCTTTTCGAAACATGGATGTAAGCACTGTCACAGATTCCACCATACGTTATTGCATGTTTATCCTAGGCGTACAAAGGACCTTCTGAAATCTACCACGGAGTCCAGTTCAAGATCGTGGTCACCTCAACCGAAACCATCGACATCATCTAAGCATCTATCAAAGTCGACGAAGAAACTAGCTCCTACGAGTACAACAAAGTTAAAATCCATTTCATTTACGTCTATTATCCAGCAAAAAAAAATTGTTCTCCTCCCAACCGTTTTAGTAAAAGTTGGTTCTACAACATCGCACGCACGTTGTCTGCTAGATTCTGGATCAACCGTAAGTCGCGTTTCGAAAGCCTTAATCGACAAGCTACATTTAACAGCCTACACACTTCGTGAAGAAACGATATGTCCAATGGTCTTGAAATCGAGATTTGACTCATCTCCCAAAATAGAGGGAATTTTTAGAGTGGATAATCGTATCGCACTTCATACCCCCACGCAGTCACTGCCCGAAACTTATAAAAGACATTTTAACAATTTCTTTCTGGCAGATTCTAGATTTCATGAATCAGCTTCCATTGATATTGTCATTGGAGTGGATTTATATCCCAAAGTCATGTGCTAGGGAGTTTTCTCACGCACTGGCTTTCCTACAGTTCAAAGCACCTTGTTCTGGTGGACAATTTATGGTCCATGCAGTTTGTGAAGGAAATTCGCTTCTTTTTTTATTAATTATGACGTAACAACAAGCAAATTGCAGAACATTTTGTTTTATTTATTTGTTCTTGTTTTAAATTTTCTAACTTATGGTCAAGTCTAGTGTTGTTGTTGTTTTTTATGTTGTTAAAAATTGTGAAGAGGCAATTGTGAAGAGACAATTTTTAACAACATAAAAAACAACAACAACACTAGACTTAACCGCAAGTTAAAAAATTTAAAACAAGAACAAGCCGAAAAATTAAATATGAAATTTAACAGAGATTGGTTTATCAACAACACTCAAAAGAACATACCAACAAACATACAGTGGTTATTATCACTTGGCGCTAAGTTTGGATTACCATATACAAACAACAATTTTCCATTATTTAAATGTATTACTGACGGAGAACATTGCATACAAACAATTAACGAAAAAAACAACAAGAAATTTCAAGATTAAAATTTGTAACACTCTTAGAAGACCACAAGAGAAAAACAGAAATAAATATTAGAGATAGATTTATAATAAGCACAGTGGATCATACAAAGAAATATTTGAAAGAAAGTCCAGATATAATTATATTAACCTCTGGTAAAGGCAATAAGACAGTCGTTGTTAATACCAGACTCGTTTGCCTGGTTTAACTGAGATGTAAGTGGTGGGACTTATCCAAGTGGTACACAGGGATAAGCAATTTAAGGAATGGTGATGTTTTTTACCCAAGTGATACACAAGGTTAACTCAAGTTGTGGAGGAATCAATTTGTTATTCAGGTAGTACACCAGGATAATCTAATTGATTCAAAGAAAAGAAATGTATGACGATTTAAGTAGCAATCATAAACTTTATTCAATAATTTTAATATTTATGCAAATGTACTTAACTTAAAACTAATACAATAACAAAAAGTAGAATAAAAAATAAGAATACAAACATAATTTAAAACGGCCAGAAACTGTTCATTATTATCTTGCTAAATTCATTCCTATCGTAAGCTAAGCAAAACAGATATTCAATTTCACTACTGTCTGGCTGGTAATTTGAAACACACGTGGAAAATAAAATGTTTTATTTATTTCGTCAATTATGCTGACATGGCTTGACAAATGTGTGAGAAGTAAATTAATTTTAAGTGTACTTGAGACTTGGCAAAAATATGAACAAACAAAAAACAAAAAAAGTTAAACAAAAACTAAGTAAGCGTCTTGCTTAAAGTTTAATTCAACTAAAGATTCTTTTTATTTTGATACCAAATAAAAAGAATCAAAAAAATTAACAGTCGTCATGAATAAAGATGATTACAATGTTAAAATGAAAGATATTTTGGGAAATATTTGCTCATATAGACGCTTGAGAAAAGACCCTACAACCAGTTTACAAAACAAGAATAATATTTTAGTAGAAAAGCTATATAATTTAAATGTAATAGATTCAAATATGAAAATTAAGTTGACCACAAGAACTGCAGTAGCACCGAGACTTTATGGTCTACCAAAAATCCACAAAGAAAATACACCCTTGCGTCTAATATGCTCATCAATAAACTCACCGTCATATGAACTTTGTAAATATCTAATTAATATCCTAAAAGCTTTGAAGAAAAATTCAATATATAATGTAAATGATGGAAAAGAGTTTAAATCGAAAATAGACAATGTACTTATAGAAGAAAATGAAATACTAGTTTTATTTGATGTTGTATCTTTGTTTCCCAGTGTCCCTGTAAACTTAGTCATAAAAACAATAGAAAATAAATGGGATATATTAGAAAAACATACAAACATACCAAAGAAACTTTTTATGGAAATACTGACGTTTTGTATCAAAGATTGCCGATATTTTAGATTTAGTGATCATTATTATGAACAGAAGAAAGGAATGCCTATGGGCTCCCCCGCATCCCCTATAGTTGCAGATATAATAATGGAGGAATTGCTAAATACTGTGCTAGACAAAATGGACACTTAAAGCTTTAAATGAATTTAACAGACAAATTCAGTTCACAATGGAAAAAGAAAATAACGGTCAATTACCTTATTTGGACACATAAGTAAAAAGATCCGGAAAAATAATAATAATTGATTGGTATCAAAAGCCCACAGCGTCTGGTAGATTGATCAACTTTTACTCCAAACACCGGAAAGATATAATAATTAACACTGCTACCAATTTTATCACTAGAGTGTTAGATACAAGTAACACACAATTTCATAAAAAGAACAAAGAAATAATAAAAAATATTTTAAGTAAAAATGATTTTCCTACGGAATTAGTAGACAAACTCATAGAAAAAACTATTACAAAACGAAGACAAATTAATAACAACACTGAGAATAGTACAAAGGTCTACAAATCAATTAACTACATCGAAGGATTATCGGAAAGGTTAAAATACTCAGACATTTATGATAAAGACAAATACATTCTGGCAATGAAATCCAACAATACGACAAATATATTATTTAACAATATGAAATCAAAGATAGATATTATGGATGAATCTAATGTTATATATGAAATAAAGTGTAATGGCGACGAGACTGATATATGCCAAAAAGTATATGTCGGTACGACAAAAACAAAATTAAAAACAAGATTAGCATCGCATAAATCAGACTTAAAAGCAAATAACAAACCGCTGACACAAAAAACTGCACTTGCTGCCCACTGTGCAAAAACTGGACATAAACCAGACCTTAATAAAATCAAAATATTAGAGAGAGAGAGAGAAAAACTATACAAAGCGATACATGCAGGAGATGTTACATATAATAAATATACCAAATGATAAAAGAATTAACTATAAAACAGATACTGATAATTGCGCACACATATACAGACACATAATAAACAAACACAGGACTAAAAGAAAACATATCAACAGTAGGTGACAGAACTTAAAACGGAATAGATCCACTGCTAGGATCAAATTTTACAAAATAAAAGTAATTATAGTTTATAGTGATAAAGCTAAATATTATGTAATTATATATTAAAGCATTATTGTTTTAGTTTAATAATACTCTGAAGATGGCCAACAAAGTTGGTCGAAATATCGGAAATAAATAAACAAAAATTAATAAAAAGTAATTTTATTTATTTATTAAAACGGACCTCAAGCCGAACACGTACATATGTATACACGCCAGTTGTTACAATAAAGGTCTACAATATTATACACTCACATTTATTAAAGCACTAATAATTCCAAATTATTATTTTACTTATTCAGCAATATAATTTTTTATGAAAAATATATTGAAATTGATTATTGAGGGGTTTAGCTGGATGATATGCACAATTCACTGTTGCTAATGTAGATCAAAGTTTCTTAGAACAACTAGAGTTATTATCTTATAAACTTTCATTTAAACATATGAGAAGCTCGACAAATAACAAAGTTGAAACAAGGACTCAATATTCAACATGTTTTTTATTTTCTTACTTTAGTCATTAATCAATTTCAATGTATTTTTAATAAAAAAATATTTTACTGAATAAGTAAAATAATAATTTGGGATTATTAGTGCGTTAATAAATTATAAACTTAAATTGTAACAGGCTAAAGTTCGTATCGGTTTTTTAAGCCAAATTACATGTGATAATTATTAATGAACAAATAACATCAATGTTAGTTGTAAATATTCTGACAACACATAGATGAACGGAGCAGCCAGCCGTTTTCGAAGGCCACTAAAAATTCATCATCAGCGTTCTTCTGTGTTAGTCCACTGTGTGTGGTGTCAGTTGATGTAGATTTCAGCCCTATATACGAAACTTTCTTGCAAATTGAATACGTGAATTGTTTTGATTCATTTTTGATTATATTTTCCTTACATGCTTTTAAAATAAGAGCTGGAAAAAGTCAGCCAATGCAGTAAAGTAAGAAAATAAAAAAACATGTTGATTATTAAGTTCTTGTTTCAACTTTGTTAGTTGTTGAGCTTCTCATTTGTTTAAATGAAAGTTTATAACATAATAACTAGTTGTTCTAAGAAACTTTGTGTAAGGGTTCCCTGATGATCTGTATTAGCAACAGGGAAATGGGCAGGGGATCCAGCTAAACCCCTCAATAATCAATTTCAATGTAGTTTTAATAAAAAATTATTTTACTGAATAATTAAAATAATTATTTGGGATTATTAGTGCGTTAATAAATTTGAAACTTAAGAAAAGTTTGTGACTGTTCAAAATTTGTGGTTGAAGTCTACTGATGATTTGGTTTAAGCGCCAATGAAATACGTATATAGACCAAGCTAAACCACAAGCAAATAAATTTCAAGTTTTTGGTTTTAATTAAAAATTTGCTTCAAACCCCCAAATATGTTTTTTTAAGCCAAAATTAATTAAAAAGCTAATTCTTTTTTTTATTCATACCACCCAATGTTTCAAACGCAAATTTTTTAGTTTATTAAGTGATTTTTATTGGGAACTGTTATAATGAAATTTAAAATTTAGCTTATTATTCTTTGAGATTTAGGGTGATTTTTCAGAATAATCATTCAATATTTTTGGTTGAGTTTTCGTTACTTACCTTCGGTAGTTTTTCAGCTATTTTATGGGTGTGTTATCATTGGAAAAAAATCTTTGATGAATCTCTTTTTTTGCTTTTCTGATTATTCCCTTTTTCGACAAATGTTTTATTTTCAATATTAAATGTATGAATAATTACCTGTAGTGTAAATATCCTCACAAAAACTTAAATGTTAACAAGTAAGAGAGATATATTCGGCTGTGTCGAATCTAATATACCCTTTATCGAACACATATGATATATAGCATACAAATACATACATAATTACATATATAAGTACATATTTGTTTTCTAAATAATTTATAATTTATTGGTATAGTGCAATTTTTAGTAAGTGACCTCTCAATATTTTTCGGCTTAAATCTAGTTTAGGGGCACCTCCTAGAAATAAACAAAAAGCATCCTATCCTATAGTAAATTGAAAAATAACAACAGAAAGTTAAATAAAAATATTGGCGGCAAGGCTTAGTTTCCGAGTTATGGGCCTCTGAAATTTTAGTACAATATTTTAATTATACGATGTTTTTCAACGAATATGACCAATATTGGTATCTCAAAAATTAAAAAAAAATTCTATCCTATAGAAAATTCAAATATAAGGAAAAAAAATTAAATAAAAAATTTGGCGACGAGTCCTAGTTTCCGAGTTATGGGCTTCTGAAATTTTAGTGCAATATTGTTATTATACAGTGTTTTTCAACGAATAAAATTAATATTGGTATCTCAAAAATTAAAAAAAATACTCTATCCTATAGAAAATTTAAAAATAAGACAAAAACATTAAAGAAAAAATTGGTGGCGGGCTTAGTTTTTGAGTTATGGGCTTTTGAAATTCTAGTATAATATTGTGATTATACTTTGTTTTCCTTGTCGGGAATTATCATGGTGGAGAAAATCCTTAAAAAAATGTTATTAAGCAGGAAAACTTTACTTGGCTGCGCCATCTCGGGAAACACCATGGTGGAGAAACTTTTTAATCCCGGCCGATGGCCGGCATTGCAGAAAAATGTTATTAAGCAATAAAACTTTGCAATCCAGAAAATCATTACTAGGCTGCGCCGTCTCGGGAAACACTATGGTGGTAAAAAGCCTTAAGCCCGGCCGAAGGCCGGCAATGCAGAAAATATTGTTATGGTGGATAAAATCCTAAAAAAAAGACGATATTAAGCAGGAAAACTTTTCAAGGCAGAAAATCTCTACCAGTCTGCGCCGTCTCGGGAAACATCATAGAGGAGAAAATCCTTAAGCCCGGCCGAAGGCCGGCAGTGCAGGAATACGCTATTAGGCAAGAAAACTTTGCAAAGCAGGAAATCTTTACTAGGCTGCGCCGTCTCGGGAAACACCATGGTGGAGAAAATCCTTAAGCCCGGCAATGCAGAAAAATGTTATTAAGCAAGAAAACTTTGCAATCCAGAAAATCATTACTAGGCTGCGCCGTCTCGGGAAACACCATGGTGGAGAAAATCCTTAAGCCCGGCCGAACTATATATATATATATATATATATATATATATATATATATATATATATATATATATATATATATATATATATATATATATATATATATATATCTATATATATAAACATATGTATGTAATACATTTTAAAATAAAAAAATTTTTATTTTTTTCTTCTTTCAATACTTGTTGACATGTTTGATCATTTCTATATTAATGTATACAATTTCAGAAGCCCATAACTCGGAAACTAGGAGTCGTCGCCAAATTTTTTATTTAATTTTTTTCTTCTTATTTTTGAATTTTCTATAGGACAGGATTTTGTTTTAATTTTTGAGATACCAATATTGGTCATATTCGTTGAAAAACACCGTATAATTAAAATATTGTACTAAAATTTCAGAGGCCCATAACTAAGCCTTGCCTACAATATTTTTATTTAATTTTTTTCTTATTTTTCAATTTACTATAGGACAGGATACTTTTTGTTCATTTCTGGAAAGTGCCCCTAAACTAGATTTGTTCCCTCTGTATGCAAGAAATAAGTTACATTCACCCTTATTTCAGTTGTCAACATCGAAGTTAGGTCAATACAATACCAAAAAATTGGGGCTTGTTTAATCGCTTTCGAGATATTCAAAAACCGTGCTACTTTTTAATAACCTAAAATAGTCTCAGTATTGTACCTCCAAAGCAAGTTGCCTAACTTGTTTCATATTTTCCTGTGTTTAGTAATGTTTGATGTTGCAAAACTGTTTAGTTTGAAACATCCCATTCCATAAATTTCCTAAAAATTAATAAGAACTCGTTACAAACTGTAAATAAAATAATATCGATTTGAAACATAACTGTGCTGAGAATATAAGAAGCAACATGGCAAAAACCTTCGTTTGTACTTAAGTGAGATAACCATATAAAAATTTAAGGTGGATAAAAAATCTTGAGTAAAGATCTTCATAAAACATGAAATGTTTTTAACTGGCAAAAATAGTTTTTGGTTTATTTTACCAATTTTTTTCAATATCAAACCCTGAACCATAATTTTGATTTTTCTGGTTTCAATATTAATTTCTTTCTTTCTAAAATATAGATTATATTTTATCTCAAACGAAGGTTTGTACCATGTTGCTTATTATGTTCTCAGCACAGTTATGTTTCAAATCGACAGTCTTTCTTTTATAGCTTGTAACAAGTTTTTATTAATTTTTAGAAAATGGATATAGAAATAAAATTCATCGTTAAAGAACTTTCAGATATATATATATATATATATATATATATATATATATATATATATATATATTGCCTTTATTATCTAAAAAAATATAATGTAGATGCAAAAAAAAACAAAAAATGTTTAGATAAAATGTTAACTGGGAACGTTGAGAAAAAAGGGCGTCAAGAACAGTCATAACTATAGAATAAATGAAAGGAAATGTTCCTTTTCGTTTCCCTAAAAACGTTCTTTCCTGCTGAAGAAAATCGAAAAGATTTTTTAGCAGTATAGATGGAATGGGATATTTCAAACTAAAAAGTTTTGCTACTTGCTATAGAGGTACAATACTAAGACTATTTAAGGGTTAATTAGCAGTAGCACGGGTTTTGCACATCTGGAAAGCGAGTAAGCAAGCCCAAATTTTTTGGTATTGTATTGACGTGACTTCGATGTTGACAACTGAAATAATTGTGATTGTAACTTATTTCTTATATACCGAGTGTAGAA
Organism: Tachina fera; assembly: GCA_905220375.1. Taxonomy (NCBI): domain Eukaryota; kingdom Metazoa; phylum Arthropoda; class Insecta; order Diptera; family Tachinidae; genus Tachina; species Tachina fera. Next base: position 90,539,062 of record LR999964.1, read on the forward strand.
TAAAATATTCGAATTTTGCTAATATCGAAAATAAAATATTTGAATAAAATTCTTTAATAGAAAAATATCGAGATGTCACTTACTAAAAATTGCACTATAACAAAAAATTATAAATTTTTTTACAAAACAAATATGTATGTATGTACTTTTGTATGTATTTGTACACAACATATCATATGTACTTTGGTACATTAAAAGTAGTGAGATAAAAAAAATTTTGATCAAGTGTTTGTTTGGCACAAAACCTATCACTATATTATGCTATGCATTATATAAATTTGTAACCGTAAGAGTGTCGTATAATTTCTAGATAATCTTCTAACCTTACAACTTTTTTTAACATTTATGTTTTTCTGAGGATCTGACTACTTTTTGAAAAGTTTTCTTAATAAAGCTTATTAAACTTTAAATTTCAAGTCTGTTATAGTTCTATTCATAATGACAGCGTCAGCTTAAAAGGGCAGACATACATACAATAATGGGTTAAAGTGTGATATTTGCACAATGGTGTCATTACAAGGACCTACTGATGTACTTAATTTTTTAAGAATCATAGAATATGTAAAATATAGTGTACATTTTAGTGGAAGTGACCGCGCTTATTTTTCTAAAGTCTGCTTAGACGAAGTTCTTTTGAAAATGCAAAATTAAAGGCTATTATAATTGAAATGTGCATGTAAATTTTCTATAGAGTAGCTTGTGTTTTATATTTTTTCTAGTTGGTAACTTACCTAAGTAAGTTTTTTTCTTCCAAACTTCAGTTCCCTGCCGTATAACATTGCGCTAAGTTTTTATAAACATGGCCCCACATCCCTAATGTTTCAACCAGTCATTTCGGATTTTTCTGTACGCAAGTCGCACTTTAACTTAAGGGGTATCGAATTAATACCCTCTAGTTAAAATTCTAGCTTTAAATATTATGGCTGCTACCCCCACTTTTCATCACTTTCTTAAACTCAAGATTTTGTTATGTGCAGCGATCAATTATCATCGTCCTCTTTTTAAGGTGATAGTTTTAAATTAAAGTTTCAGTTAATAGCTTCAGTACAATATAAGCGTGGCCCCTGCAACTCCTGGTTTAAATATTTGGCTTTTTAGATTTTTCTAGTTGATTTCCCATCATCATTTCAGCTCTCAAGCGCAAATTTAATTATGTTATTTTTATGGCGTATTCCTGCCCTCTTTTTTAAAAGAAAAAATTTTTTAGTCAGTGCCAAGCATACGTGTCAAGTTTCGATTCAAACATGAAAGAAGAGACTTAAATTTTATTGTCATGTTAACGCCCACTTTTTTAAAGGAAAATGTATTAAAATTTCATCATTAAAACATATATGCCAAATTTCAATAAAACTGCTTACGACAACGATTTAAATTTTTTTTTAGTTCTAAGTTTAATGAGCGTAGCCCGCCCTTATGGCCATATATTCTTGTTTTTAATATTTTTCTAGTTATTTTCTAGCGTAGATCTACTTCTCTATCAAATTTCACCTCATTACCGAAAATTTAAATTGTTTATTCTTATTTGCGTGATCAAGCCCACTTTTGCAACCTCAAGATATTCTTTGGCGAGTATCTATTTTTGCTGTTGAGTTTCGCTGGAAACGCTTAATAATAAATACATAAATAGTATATTTAAATGTGCTGATCCGAAGTACATATATGAAATAGGAGGGAAAATTTTGTGGGTTTTAACGCCCATTTTGTTTAAACAACATTTATAACCTTGTATTATTATTTATTTTTAATCCAAAAATTCGTTGGAAACGGATAGTAGTAGTTTTATAAATAGTATATTTAAATGTGCTGACCCAAAGTAGATGAAATAGGAGGTTTGAATTGTATAGGCGTGTTAACGCCCACTTTTTTTAACAAAAATGTATAGCCTTGTATTATTGTAATATGTGTGCCAAATTTTAATAACATGACCTAAGTTAAACGCTTTGGATATGTGTTTTTAATTCTGGCCTTTTTGGGTGTGCCCCGGACCCTAGGTGATTACTGATATAGTTCCACTTGTGTACCAAATTTCAGCTCACTAGCACAAAGTTTAATTTTAATGGGCGTAGCCCCACCCACCTGGTTACAATTTTCGGGTTTTCAGATTTTTATAGTTCATCGCTCACCTAAATCTACTTGTGTACCAAATTTCAGGTCTCTAGCTATAGTGGAAGTGCTTCATAATATTGATGAGTGAGTCAGTAGGTCAGTGAGTATGTCTTAAAATATGCATTTTTTGCACTTTCATATCTCCGGAACCTTTCAATATTTCAGTTGTCAACATCGAAGTCAAGTCAATACAATACCAAAAAATTGGGGCTTGTTTAATAGCTTTCGAGATATTCAAAAACCGTGCTACTTTCTAATAATCTAAAGTAGTCTTAGTATTGTACCTCCAAAGCAAGTTGCCTATCTTGTTTCATATTTTCCTGTGTTTAGTAATCTTTGATGTTGCAAAACTGTTTAGTTTGAAACATCCCATTCCATAAATTTCCTAAAAATTAATAAGAACTCGTTACAAACTTTGAACAAAATAATATCGATTTGAAACATAACTGTGCTGAGAACATAATAAGCAACATGGCAAGAATCTTCGTTTGTACTTAAATGAGATATCCATATAAAAATTTAAGATAGATAAAAAATCTTTAGTAAAGATCTTTCTAAAACATGAAATGTTTAACTGACAAAAATAGTTTTTGGTTTATTTTACCATTTTTTTTCAATTTCAAACCCTGAACCATAATTTTGATTTTTCTGGTTTCAATATTAATTTATTTCTTTCTATTCATATTCATATTGTGGAATTTACACACGGAATGACAAACCTATTAATACCAATTTCTATTCTTGGTATAAAAAAGGACAAATTGCTTTCCAAAATTTCAGCCATCTAAAATTTTTAATTTCTAGACTATCTGCTTACTTGGCAATATCTTTTCCGATATAAAGAAATGAACACAATTAGACATTATTCTCTCATTTTTTTTAAAGGTAAAAATATTGCCAAGTTAGCACGTTATCTAGAAATTATTATATTTATACCCTTTACCAAAAATTTAAAAGGTTATACATATGTTTGTCATTCCATGTGTAATTTCCACAATATGAAATTGCCAACCATAAAGTATATATATTCTGGGTCCTTAATTAGCAAAAAAGTTTGCCTTCTAGAATGAAAAAAAGTGTATATCCTTCCCAGTCATTAGTATTTACTTACAATTTTACTGAATAACCCATTATTTTTATTTGAGAAGTTCAAAAAGTATGCAGTACCCTATACGTTTGTCTACAAATATCCAAAAGTTAATAGATTGCTGATTGCCTAAAAGTATTCAAAATATAATGCGTTATTATTTGTATACAAATATGCAAAAAAAATTAAATTACTTTTTGTTTAAAATTATTCAAAAGTTAATGAGTATTTGTTCTTTTTGCTGTCATCGAAGCTCATTTTCACGATAAATTTTTCTGTAGATATACATATTTTTTGATTAACTGGAAAGTACTTCAATAAGTTCTTTTACGTAATGATATAAATAAGTTGTTATAAGTCATTATTATACATATATAATAATTAGATCAATATATACCAATCATTACTTTGTAAGCCATTAAAAGAGTACTACCCATAACAAAATCTTGAAAATTTTTTGCTGGGTATGAATAGGGAAGACGAATAAGCGATGTCCGTTTGTCCGTCCGTCTGATGTACGTGAAATCAGTTTTCCGAAGATCCCAGAAAAGCTAGAGACCTCGGTCTTAAACTTTTGTATCAGAAATGGTCCAACTTAGATTGGTATTGAAAATAAGCAAAATCGAGCAGATTATTTCAGAGCTGGAAAACTTAAACTTTATTTTGCTGTATAAAAGTATGTGGTGACACTTTGTTAACTTTTACACAAGCTCAAGATGCTAATGAAAATGTAAATAATTTGGATGACAATGAGGAACTTGTTTTGCCTGGAAATTCACCATATTCCTCAAAAGTTCAAATTCCACAACTCCAGGGATATTCTCCAAACAACATCGAGTCATGGTCTATGCGTCTGAAGACTTTCTTCAATCTTCAAAATATTACCAATGATAGTGAACAGTTCAACATCGCAATAATTCATTTGGATGAGCGTTTATATGATGAAGCTTTTGAAATAATAAACAATCCGTCATGTTTTAACAAATTTGTTTCTCTGAAGGATGTTATTTTAAATAAATTTAAATCATCATCAATATCGCGCTTAGCGTAATTAGCATTTGGTATGCAATTGGGCGACAATAAGCCGAGTCATGTACTTACGAAGTTACAGCGAATCAATGTAACGAACGATAAGAACGTCATACGCGATTTCTGGCTACAACGTTTACCAGCCACAGCTCGAGCAGTTCTAGCTGGAATGATAAGAACTAAGCCAGATATATCATTTACAGAATTGCCACTCGTTGCTGACGATATCGTTGATTCTGTTAAAAATGCCTACAACGGTACGAACGCCATCTTCGAGCATTCATTAAAATCAGACGTAAATGCCATTCGCAATACAGGAGATATTAACCAGCGCTTATCAAAACTGAAAGACTCTATTGCTCGCATTGAAAAATTTTTAACATTATCAGTTCCTAATCAACAACGATGCTTGCCTAACTCAAATAATTTATGTTGGTATCACTTCAAGTTCGAAAAAAATTTCCAACAATGTAGAGAATCTTGCAAGTACAGTTCAAAAAACTAAGTAATTCGGCGTCTTATGAAGGAGTCGCCGATATTCCAAACAACAATAATAATTTTGAATGTTCTTCCCGCCTTCTTGTTACTGACCTCCTAAGTGGTACAAAATTTCTGATCGACACCGGAGCTGATGTTTCACTAGTGAGTTCAAATTCGTTTAAAAATCTTAAGTTTAAAAAATCATCACCAACGCTTTATGCTAAAGATAATTCAACCATCTCAACGTATGGAACTATTCAACTTACAATTGATTTTGGTATTCGAAATAAAATCATTTGGAATTTCTTTGTCGCCAAGACAAAACATAACATTATCAGAGCAGACCTTCTTAAGCACTTTGATTTGATAAAACATGTTAAAAATAAGCGCATCATTGATTCGAATACAAAGCAATTTTCAAATTGTTTCTCTGTAAAATTATGCAAACCTCTTAATATAAAAACGTTTAATAGTTCTTGTCAGTATGCAGATTTGTTATCAAAATTTGTGGATACCACTAAAATAAATAAAATTGTTTCGCGGTTGTCATCAACTTCAATTGGACATGTTATTGAAACAAACGGTCCACCTGTCTCAGCTAGACCACGTTGCCTCTGTGCTGATAAGCTTAAGGCAGCTAAACACGAATTTTATTTTTTAATGCAACTTGGAACTTGTAGACCTTCAAAAAGTTCATACTCTTCTGCTCTTCACGTGGTACGTAAAGGTAATGGGGAATGGCGACCATGTGGAGACTATAGATCCCTGAACGCGCAAACTATTTCTGATAAATATACACCTCCTCACATTCAAGATCTTTCAAGTATAATGTACGATAAACATGTTTACAGCAAAATTGATCTCAACAGAGCTTATAACCAAATTCTAATAAAAATTGTGATGTTCCCAAGACTGCATTACCACACCCTTTGGTTTGTTTGAATTTACGCATATGACTTTCGGTCTATGTAATGCGGCACAAAATTTCAGAGATACATGCACGAGGTTTTAATTGGATTGGACTTTGTTTTTTGTTATGTAGACGATATTGTATTCCAAATACTTCGGAAATTTCAGTTAACAATTAATCCTTCCAAATGTGAATTCGGTAATAATGAAATAGTCTTTTTGGGTCATTCTATTAATAAAAATGGTATAGGTCCTAATCCAAAAAAGGTTGAAGCTACACAAAATTATCCACTTTCCAAACATGCATTTGAATTGAAACGTTTTCTGAACATGATTAATTTTTACCGAAGATTCATTCCGAATCATAGTAAACATCAAGTCCCATTGAACAAGCATATTACTGAAAATAAGAAAAAAAGACAATTCTTTAATACAATGGTCATCCGATACAATTCAAGATTTTGAAGCTTGCAAAGAAGCACTTATTAAGTCAAGTTTGTTAGCTCATCCAAAACCAAACGCCAATTTAGTTTTGTGTACTGATGCAAATTGTTCGCCAAATTGTTGACTGTAACCCTTCGTTTTTTTTAACTGTCTGATGCCCAATCAAACTATATTGCATATAATAGAGAAATACTGGCTATGTATCTAGTAATTAAACACTTTAGATATGCACTCGAGGGTCATGCTTTTACAAAAAAGCATGACTCGTCTTTGCCACGTCAAATTCGACAGTTGGATTTTATTGGGAATTTTTAAATTTTAAATGTTCCAGGGGGAAAAAATGTTACGGCTGATACACTTTCGCGTAAAAATTCACTACAATTGAATAAGCACAAAGTTGATTTTCAATTTATAGCAAACGAACAAAAATCTTGTGCTAAACCTAAAAATTTTCTTAAATCACCGAAAACATCTTTAAAACTTAAATCAGTTCCTTTAGAAAATTCGAATTTTATTTTGCGATTTTTCAACCCCATTCGTACGGCCATTCATTCCGAAAAAATGCAGAGATAACGTAATTAGCAATATCCACAATATAGCGCACACAGGTATAAGATCAACATTAAATTTGATTTGGAAACGATTTGTATGGCCTCAGATGCAAAAGGACATAACTAACTTTGTAAAAAGCTGCATTTTATGCCAACGTGCTAATATAATCAAGCAGACTTCAGTACCTTTAAACAAATATTATCTGCCATCTCAGCGTTTTGAACATATCAACATTGATATCATAGGACCTCTACCATCATCCAATGGTTTTCGCTATTGTCTTACCATAATTGACCGGTACACGAGATGGCCTGAAGCTATTCCTTTGCGGGATATTAATTCAGAAATAATGGCTAAGGCGCTAATTAATGAATGGATATCTCGATTTGGTATACCTAACAGAATTTCCACTGGTCAATACACCCAATTTAGATCAACACTCTTTTCGGAACTATCAGGATTTCTTGGTATTGATCACTTAAAAACAACGGCTTATCATCCTCAAGCAATTGGATTGATTGAACGATGGCATAGAACCTTTAAAAGTTCTCTGGTGTGTTTTAATAAGAAAAATTGGACAACTGCTTTACCATTGGTTCTTCTGGGTTTATGTACAGCAATTAAACCTGATTTACGCTCTTCTCCTGCAGTAATGGTGTATGGCACTACTTTGAAATTACCGGGCGAATTTTTTATAGACTCTAAGTTCATCCCGCAAAAAGAATTCGTCCGGATACTTTCCAAAAATATGAGCTCACTCCGCCCAGTAGACACATCTCACCACACAGTCAAGAATACATTTATTCACCCTAAGCTTATGAAATCTTCTCACGTTTTTATTTGAAATGATGGAATTAAACCCACTCTTTCTTGGTTTTAAAACGATATAATAAACACTTTGAAATCAATGTTAATGGGAAAGTTAAGAATATATCCATAGACCATTTAAAACCTGCATACTTACCATTTGATATCGACTAACTGCAATAAATCGCTTGTCTGGAAGGGGAGTATATGTGGTGACACTTTGTTTAACTTTTAATTTTTAATTTAATTGGTCTTTGTATTTTATTTTAATAAAAAATTAAATAAATTGAATTAGTAGTTTTACAATTTTTGATAAAAATAGATTGAAGTTTTTACTTATTATTTATTTATTTTTTCGATCAATAAACTTTTTTTATATTTCAGTACGAATAAAACTGGTATTGAAAATACAAAAAAAAATTACAAAATTATAAAAACGTTTCTAGGCTTGGAAAAAACTTTAAAAATTTTTGTTATATAAAAGTAATCTACTAAAACTTATTTTCTATTTTTCTATATAAATTAAGCTATATTCTAAAGAAGAAATATATCCGTGTAAGAAAACAGAAAATTCTAAAAGGATGAGTGCAGGAGTGGGAAACTTGCACTTCTTGTGATAAATAAAAGTAACTACCCAGCTAAAAAAATTATATATGTGGTCCATATATTTTTAATATATAAATGTATATATGGGGATTATACATGGCAAAACTATTATATATGAAGTAATATATGGACTAATATATGAAATGTATTATAACATATGAGCTCATATATGAAAATTTAATTATGAAGCTCTTCATAGTCTACATAAATATAAAATTTTATATATGGAGCCATATATGAAGGTATACATACATTATATCTCACATAAGATCGTTTTTGCAATCAAAAAAGCTTGGAATTTTATCACTGCTGAATTGGAAATCCATTGTGGCCCTATTTAATATATCAAATAATCAAGAGGATAATCCAGTCATTAATTTTATGGATAAGAAACAAAGTTTATATTACTGTGTTGAAAACTATTGTTAGAGGGATTATTTTTTCTTTTATAATTAATTGCATTAGTTTTTAATCTGATTTCTCAAGCTAAATGTTATGTACAAATATGATTTATGTATGTGTTTTTTTATTTTTTAATTTATTGCACATAAGGGCGCTTTTGTGAATCAAGAGTGTATGAATATGAACTTTGTATACTGTGGAGGGAATTTACACATACATGTATGAATACATATAATCATATGTGACCATCTACCCTCATTTTTCGGATCCAAACCATATATGGGATAGCATATATGCTCCATAAAAATCATTGCTCCAGACTTAGAAAACTTGAAATTTTTTTGGTATATAAAACTAATTAAATCAAACCAGATATTTATTTGGTAATTAAATATATTCTGTATTTTAAAAAGAAATAAATTATATTAATTGATTTAACACTGGAAAGCCCAGACTATTCTCCCAGCGATTTTGGTAGCAACCACAGGCACCACGTTAATTCTCCGGCTTCCACGCTAAGGTGTTGTGTATACACCAATAGCGAGGTCCCCAAGAGAATTCCTCAACCATTGCCGGCACAGCTCAACCACTCATCCGAAATGAACGCATGCCTGTGTCGCCAAATATCCAGTGCCTACTCCACACATACCAAAATCATCCCTTAAACCCCGTGGGGTAGGACGAACTCGACATTTTAGCAAAGAACACTGACGACCACTACATGCACTCATTAACTTCAAAGCAGCTCGGCTGTCGGGCCACCGGCACCCGTGGAACCAGAAGTAGCCTCTGGTCAGACCTCGAAGTTCCACCACAAGGGCTTAACCTCTATCGTCTTTTGAACTCAGGGGCAGCTCTAGGTGACGCTGCACCTAACTGACATCAACAGGACCTGTCTTCCTTTTGTTATAAATATGTGCACATCCTTTGCTCTGTTATTTCAGAGATCGGGTAGTAACAACATAAGTTCTATGGGTAATGCGACCCCCGTAGTCAAAATAGACTCCCCTGGGGGTCGCAAGCCGGGGCAACTAGAGGACATGATCCCAATCCCAAATCGGCAAACACAGGTCAATCACAAGCCGGAGCAACTAGGGGACACGATGGATTAATCAGCCGTCACTTGCAAAAATTGCGGCGCTTACTCGACAGCTAGAAGGCCTTCAGTTGCAACCAGGTCAAGATCAATCTTACTACGATGTAAAAAAGGCCACTATCTCTCAGCTGTGGCTTCAATTAAAAAGGCTTAATGATGAATTACTGGACAAATATCCCGACCCAGACATTGCTGGTTACGATACAAGCAGATATGTTCACCTAAAACAAGCTGCACAATCAGCAATCATACAACTCACCATGGCCAATAGAATCCACCACCAATCAACCACAGAAACTACGGCCAGACCATCAACCTTACCTTTGCGTACGATCACCATTACAAAATTTGAAGGTGACTACATAAAATGGACATCGTTCTCCGATTTATTTATAAGAATCGTACATGAGAAAAAGATGTCTGACGCTCATAAAATGTGGTATTTAAAAACCAACGTCATTGGTGAAGCAGCGAACCTCATTAACCATCTTGCGGTTACTGCAGACTATTATCAGGTGGCGTGGCAATTGCTGCAAGATCGATACAACAATAAAAGGGTAATGGTAGCAACAGTAGTTCATAGACTACTTGACCAGCCATCTGGGGCATCCACATTAGGTGCTATTAAGCGATTGCACGATACAACAAAGGAATGTTTGGCAGCTCTCTCCAACATGGGGCTTCAAATATTATCGTGGGATCCAATCCTTATGCACAGCCTGGTCAAAAAGTTAGATAAAACAGTGGATGCTCAATATGAGCAATCAATTTCTCACCCAAAGGAACTACAAATAATCAACCAATTTCTGACATTCCTTGAGAACTATTTTCACACTCTGGAGGCAATGGGACACAAGGAAAAACCTTCGTTTTCCACTAGCAAAATATGCGCGCTTACAGTGCATAGTTTGCAAGCGAGATTCTCACCCATTGTATCGATGCAAGAAATTCATCGATGTAAACTCAACAAACAGACTAAACATGATACAGAAACATAAATTATGTGTCAATTGCTTTAGTAGTACCCATAGTACCAAACAATGTACCATTTCAGGCCGCTGCCAGAAATGTCGAAAAAAGCACCATACCTTGGTACATCTGGAACCAACCCCACAAGGTAATTCGTCATCAAGAAAAGTTACTCCTCCTAAAAAAGAAATTGACTCAGACAGAGAGGCAGCTACACTTAACAACCCCTCCACAACAAACGTGACATCTCTCGTTAGCACACCACAGGACGAAGCTGAAAGCATGACGGCAAGTTCCGTCGGCAGAATACCATATGTCCTACTAGGAACAACGTTGGTAAAGGTCAAGGCAAATGGACTAGAAACTGAATGTAAGGCAATTCTCGCCTCAGTTCTCGTAGTACCTTCATAGCGAACAGTCGATTAGCGGAATTTTTTCTTACATACCAAACAAACAAAAAATAAAAAAAAATATTCGTAGTACATATTATTCGTAATAGGTACATAGTGACTTTAATAAATAAGCCTTATTGCTTTGATAATATTTTTTACATAGTGGAAATAACAAATACAAAAAAAACGCAAACAAAAAAAAACATTAATAGTGACATTGAGGATCACTCTATACGAGTAACTCAAAAACAGACAAACAATCATAAATTACAAAAACAAAAAAACCGTAAGCAAAAAAACACAAAAAGTGCCCTTGAGGAATACTCTATATGAGTGCCTCAAATACAAAAAATTATGAAGTGAGTTCTAACGGCAGAAATGGATATTTTACTGTGAGTTCTGAAGCTCGTAATGAAAAAATAGGAATAATAAATCAAATGAAAGTGTTTTTTTAACGGAAAAACCAATTTTTCGTCAGCGATCAACTTCGCTTTGTCCAATGCCAAATAGTAGTGATTCATTAACATTACAATTGCCTAGTACTTCTTCATATAAGTCAGTAATATCATCCCCTTCAGGCTCGTATTCGTCACTTAACAAAGTTAACACTACAGATAACAGTATTTCAAAACCCAAGGTGCAAGTCGGTATGGACAGATATATAACCGTGGAAATTCTTAAAAAATTTCATCCGCTCCAAATATGTCTAGGGATAACAGCGCATCCTCAACTAATCGCCAAAACCGTTTTAAAATTTTGCAAGATGAAAACGACAAACCCGATGTATGGGCGAATAAAACATCCAAGCCGCCACCAATCTACTTCAGAGAGAAAAATTCAAATTCCCTTATTAAAAAATTAATTTCGGTCATTGGTGAAAATAAATTTCACATTGTCCCAATAAAACGTGGCAACATCGATGAAACGAAAATTCAAATTTATGACGAAAAGGATTTCCGCAAAATGGTTTCGGAATTTGAAACAAATAAAACAAGCTTCTACACATACCAGCTTAAGAGCGCTAAAGGCCTGCAGATCGTATTGAAGGGCATAGATTCTTATGTTGTCCCTTAAGAAGTAAAAGATGCACTCGTCCTCCAGGGAATTAAGGTAAAGAATGTATCTAACATAATGAACAGAGAAAAGGTACCCCAACCTCTATTTCGTGTTAAACTGGAGCCGAATGATATACAGTTGAAAAAAAACGAGACTCATCCTATTTATAGCCTAAAATACCTTTTATACAGAAAATCACAGTTGAAGAGCCACATAAGCGTGCAGGTCCCGTGCAGTGTCATAATTGCCAAGAATATGACCATACAAAAGCTTACTGCAATTTACCTACAGTGTGTGTTATCTGCGGTGAATTGCACGGTACTGCAAGTTGTAACAAACCAAAAGATCAAGCGGAAAAAAATGCAGTAATTTTGGAGGTAATCACACCGCTAACTACAGAGGATGTCCTGTTTACTCTTTCGTCAAGCAGGCTATGGTGCAAAAACCTAAATTAGCTCGAGCTCAACCATTAAACGCGTAGTCCGCCACTTTTGCTCCAGTGAGCCAACCAGTTACTTCACGTGTATCGTATGCCGATGCTGCTAAGGCTAGTTCTATTCCCACACAAAATGTTTCACCGCCTAATAATTCAGCAAATGCAAATTCAAGCTTTAACTTTAGTCGCCTTGAAGCTACTATTGAGAATCTGGTGCTAACTATAAACAACTTTACAACAAATATGACTACCATGATGCAAGAAATGCTGAGAATGCAGAATACTCTGCTTCAAGCATTAATTAACAAGCCATGAACACGTTAAAAATATGTTTCTGGAACGCAAACGGCATTCGCCAACATAAAAATGAACTTGCGCACTTCCTTACGGGAAAAAATATTGATATAATGTTGGTCTCTGAGACTCATTTGACTTCTTGAAGCCTCTTTAAAATAAATGGCTACACTATGTATGAAACGAAGGACCCTAGAGAGAGAGCATGCGGTGGACCAGCAATTCTAATAAAGTCAAGACTCAAGCACTATATGCTTGACAACATTTGTGAAGAACATCTACAAGCAACAAATATCTGCATTGAAAATTTTTGTACAAATTTCGTGATATCTTCAATTTACTACCCTCCCAGATTTTCAATCACTGAGAACCAATACGAGAAATTCTACAAATTTCTTGGACCTTGTTTCGTAGCAGCTGGCGACTATAATGCTAAGCATACGTTCTGGAGTTCGCGTCTTATTACGCCTAGAGGTAGGGCGTTGTTCAACACAATTTCAAAAATGGGCTACTGGCCTACTCACGTACGAAAAATTCCGGATGTTATAGATTTCGGCGTGTTAAAAAAAAATTTCTAGGGAATTAATTTACGTTGAAGCGTCCCTAGATCTCTCGTCCGATCACTCTCCCACGATCGTTACAATCTGTAGCCCACTGAGAAGCGCTTTACCTCACCCATATGTCAAGATGATAAATCGTGTTAATTGGCTGGGATTCATAAAATATTACGCTAAGAACACCCAATGATATTGAATCGAACATTGCAAATCTTAACGAGAATATTAAACAAGCTTCTGAACATGCCTCCCGCATACTGGGTTCAATAAAATTAATTCTACAGACGTTGAACATCTCGTACGTGAAAAAAGAAGAGCTAGAAGGGAATGGCAACAGCACAGATCACCTCAGCACAAAATCAGATTTAAAGAGTGCACTAAAAGACTCCAAGAGTTGCTTGCATCTGAAAAAACTGCATCTTTTAACAATTATCTGGAAGGCCTTGATGTCACACCAGCATCTAATTACTCTTTGTGGCGCGCTGCTAAAAAGCTTAAAACACCCGTTGAGTTTAAGCCACCTCTGCGCACATCTACCGGCGATACTGAAAAAGGTAAAATATTTGCTAAGCATCTAAAATCCGTATTTACACCAAATACATGTACCGGTGTTGCTGATTTGCCGAGTGTAGTTGCTCTACCCCCTCGACCCTTAAAATTTACGATGTGTGATGTACAAAAAGTAATTGCCGAACTCAACCCGCAAAAAGCTACCAGTATGGATGGAATTAGTAACCAGATGCTGATTAAGTTACCTCGTACTGCAATTATAATCCTGTTATTCATTTTTAATGCCATTTTATGACTGGAGTATTATCCAGACTGCTGGAAGCTTGCCAAAGTTAAAATGATTCCAAAGCCAGGTAAAGATCTTACCAAGGCTGAGTCATATAGGCCAATTAGTTTACTATCAACAATGTCAAAGCTTTTTGAAAAGCTACTTATGACAAAATTGTCTTCAATTTTAACTGATCATGGATGCATACCGAACCATCAATTTGGTTTTAGAAGCCAGCATAGCACCATTGAGCAAACGAATAGATTAGTTCAATTTATCACAAAAACATTTGAGGAAAAGAAGTATTGTTCTGCCCTGTTCATTGATGTTTCTCAGGCATTTGATAAAGTGTGGCATGAAGGTCTGATTTTGAAATTGAAGACATACTTACCAATAAACATTCTAAATCTTTTGGAAAGTTACAATCTTGCACGAAAATTCAGAGTTGTGGAAGTACACTTTATGAGTTTACCTGAAACTATCTCATCCGGTGTGCCACAGGGGAGTATACTGGGGCCATTTTTATATTTGATTTATACTTGTGATATGACTGTGAGCAGTAGTATCCACACTTCTACGTTTGCCGACGATACCGCCTGCCTTAGTATGCACGAAAGCCCTGATGAGGCATCCCGAAAACTCCAAGAACACATTAGCCAGATGGAACTATGGTTAAACTTATGGAGAATTAAGGTAAATGAACAAAAGTGTGTCCATATAACATTTACCTTACGAAGAGATACTTGTTCCCCCATTCGGATTAATAATCAAGTTGTTCCTCAACATTCACATGGGAAATATCTTGGTATACACCTCGATTGACGGCTTACATGGAAACATCACATTGACTATAAGTTAACTCAAATAAAACTAAAATTAACTCAGGTACATTGGCTGATTGGCAGAAATTCAACACTCAGCTTAGACCGCAAACTTTTAATATACAAGTCGCTTTTAAAGCCAATATGGTGTTACGGTATCCAGTTATGGGGCACTGCTTCTGCTTCCAATGTAGGGAGAATTCAACGAAGACAAAACAAAATTTTAAGGTTAATAACATCTGCTACATGGTACATTAAGAATTCAAATATACATCGTGATTTAAATATGCCACTAGTGACTGAAGAAATTGCAAAATACGCAGGCAAATATCTAACAAAACTCGAGTCACATCCTAATTCGCTTGTTCGTAATATTTTAAACTTTGCTTGACACATCTGCTAAAAAAAGAGATATACAAGGGCTCTAATACTAAACACTCCGAATGAAGTTGTTTGAAATTTTTAATTTTTTTTGCTTATCACTACTTATGTATTATTTTACAACTATCACTTATTTATGTCTGGCATTGGTCGGGCCTATTAATTATATGTTAGATTTAAGATTTGAATACTTATTGTTAGTTCATATATGAAGATACAATAAATAAAAAACATGCATAACAAAAAAAAATTCTCGACTCGGGCTCACAAGTCAACCTTATTACAAAGAGATTAGTCACAACTCTAGGGCTCCCAGCAAGAACCACCTCGATTTCAATCAATGGAATTGGAAAAAACCGCAGCAAAGTTCAACACCGTGTCAACATATCACTTCAATCCAGACTCAACAACTTTTCAACACGTCTTGAGGCGTGCACGTCAAAGGCGTGGATTGCAAAGTTTTATTGCTTAACAACATTTTCTTGCATTGTCGGCCTTCGGCCGGGCTTAAGGATTTTCTCCACCATGGTGTTTCCCGAGACGGCGCAGCCTAGTAACGATTTTCTGGATTGCAAAGTTTTCTTGCTTAATAACATTTTTCTGCATTGCCGGCCTTTTGCCGGGCTTAAGGATTTTCTCTACCATGGTGTTTCCCCAGACGGCGCAGCCTAGTAAAGATTTTCTGCCTGTCAAAGTTTTCTTGCATTGCCGGCCTTCGGCCGGGCTTAAGGATTTTCTCCTCCATGGTGTTTCCCGAGACAGCGCAGCCTAGTAAGGATTTTCTGTTTTGCAAAGTTTTCTTGCCTAATAGCGTATTCCTGCACTGCCGGTCTTCGGCCGGGCTTAAGGATTTTCTCTTCTATGATGTTTCCCAAGACGGCGCAGCCTGGTAGAGATTTTCTGCCTTGCAAAGTTTTCCTGCTTAATATCGTTTTTTTCAGAATTTTTTCCACCATAACAATATTTTCCTGCATTGCCGGCCTTCAGCCAGGCTTAAGGATTTTTACCACCGTGGTGTTTCCCGAGATGGCGGCTGCGCAAGTAAAGTTTTCTTTTATACCAATAATAGAAATTGGTATTAATAGGTTTGTCATTCCGTGTGTAAATTCCACAATATGAATATGAATAGAAAGAAATAAATTAATTATTGAAACCAGAAAAATCAAAATTATGGTTCAGGGTTTGAAATTGAAAAAAAATGGTAAAATAAACCAAAAACTATTTTTGTCAGTTAATCATTTCATGTTTTAGGAAGATCTTTACTCAAGATTTTTTATCTATCTTAAATTTTTATATGGATATCTCATTTAAGTACAAACGAAGATTTTTGCCATGTTGCTTATTATGTTCTCAGCACAGTTATGTTTCAAATCGATATTATTTTGTTCAAAGTTTGTAACGAGTTCTTATTAGTTTTTAGGAAATTTATGGAATGGGATGTTTCAAACTAAACAGTTTTGCAACATCAAAGATTACTAAACACAGGAAAATATGAAACAAGATAGGCAACTTGCTTTGGAGGTACAATACTAAGACTACTTTAGATTATTAGAAAGTAGCACGGTTTTTGAATATCTCGAAAGCTATTAAACAAGCCCCAATTTTTTGGTATTGTATTGACTTGACTTCGATGTTGACAACTGAAATATTGAAAGGTTCCGGAGATATGAAAGTGCAAAAAGTGCATATTTTAAGACATACTCACTGACTCACTGACCTACTGACTCACTCATCAATATTATGAAGCACTTCCACTATAGCTAGAGACCTGAAATTTGGTACACAAGTAGATTTAGGTGAGCGATGAACTATAAAAATCTGAAAACCCGAAAATTGTAACCAGGTGGGTGGGGCTACGCCCATTAAAATTAAACTTTGTGCTAGTGAGCTGAAATTTGGTACACAAGTGGAACTATATGAGTAATCACCTGGGGTCCGAGGCACACCCAAAAAGGCCAGAATTAAAAACACATATCCAAAGCGTTTAACTCAGGTGATTTTATTAAAATTTGGCACACATATTACAATAATACAAAGCTATACATTTTTGTTAAAAAAAGTGGGCGTTAACACGCCTATACAATTCAAACCTCCTATTTCATCTACTTTGGGTCAGCACATTTAAATATACTATTTATGAAACTACTACTATCCGTTTCCAACGAATTTTTGGATTAAAAATAAATAATAATACAAGGTTATAAATGTTGTTTAAACAAAATGGGCGTTAAAACCCACAAAATTTTCCCTCCTATTTCATATATGTACTTCGGATCAGCACATTTAAATATACTATTTATGTATTTATTATTAAGCGTTTCCAGCGAAACTCAACAGCAAAAATAGATACTCGCCAAAGAATATCTTGAGGTTGCAAAAGTGGGCTTGATCACGCAAATAAGAATAAACAATTTAAATTTTCGGTAATGAGGTGAAATTTGATAGAGAAGTAGATCTACGCTAGAAAATAACTAGAAAAATATTAAAAACAAGAATATATGGCCATAAGGGCGGGCTACGCTCATTAAACTTAGAACTAAAAAAAATTTAAATCGTTGGCGTAAGCAGTTTTATTGAAATTTGGCATATATGTTTTAATGATGAAATTTTAATACATTTTCCTTTAAAAAAGTGGGCGTTAACATGACAATAAAATTAAGTCTCTTCTTTCATGTACTTCGGATCAGCAGATGTATACTACTTATTAAGATTGTATTGTCCGTTTGAATCGAAACTTGACACGTATGCTTGGCACTGACTAAAAAATTTTTTCTTTTAAAAAAGAGGGCAGGAATACGCCATAAAAATAACATAATTAAATTTGCGCTTGAGAGCTGAAATGATGATGGGAAATCAACTAGAAAAATCTAAAAAGCCAAATATTTAAACCAGGAGTTGCAGGGGCCACGCTTATATTGTACTGAAGCTATTAACTGAAACTTTAATTTAAAACTATCACCTTAAAAAGAGGACGATGATAATTGAGCGCTGCACATAACAAAATCTTGAGTTTAAGAAAGTGATGAAAAGTGGGGGTAGCAGCCATAATATTTAAAGCTAGAATTTTAACTAGAGGGTATTAATTCGATACCCCTTAAGTTAAAGTGCGACTTGCGTACAGAAAAATCCGAAATGACTGGTTGAAACATTAGGGATGTGGGGCCATGTTTATAAAAACTTAGCGCAATGTTATACGGCAGGGAACTGAAGTTTGGAAGAAAAAAAACTTACTTAGGTAAGTTACCAACTAGAAAAAATATAAAACACAAGCTACTCTATAGAAAATTTACATGCACATTTCAATTATAATAGCCTTTAATTTTGCATTTTCAAAAGAACTTCGTCTAAGCAGACTTTAGAAAAATAAGCGCGGTCACTTCCACTAAAATGTACACTATATTTTACATATTCTATGATTCTTAAAAAATTAAGTACATCAGTAGGTCCTTGTAATGACACCATTGTGCAAATATCACACTTTAACCCATTATTGTATGTATGTCTGCCCTTTTAAGCTGACGCTGTCATTATGAATAGAACTATAACAGACTTGAAATTTAAAGTTTAATAAGCTTTATTAAGAAAACTTTTCAAAAAGTAGTCAGATCCTCAGAAAAACATAAATGTTAAAAAAAGTTGTAAGGTTAGAAGATTATCTAGAAATTATACGACACTCTTACGGTTACAAATTTATATAATGCATAGCATAATATAGTGATAGGTTTTGTGCCAAACAAACACTTGATCAAAATTTTTTTTATCTCACTACTTTTAATGTACCAAAGTACATATGATATGTTGTGTACAAATACATACAAAAGTACATACATACATATTTGTTTTGTAAAAAAATTTATAATTTTTTGTTATAGTGCAATTTTTAGTAAGTGACATCTCGATATTTTTCTATTAAAGAATTTTATTCAAATATTTTATTTTCGATATTAGCAAAAGTCGAATATTTTATTCTACACTCGGTATATAAGAAATAAGTTACAATCACAATTATTTCAGTTGTCAACATCGAAGTCACGTCAATACAATACCAAAAAATTTGGGCTTGCTTACTCGCTTTCCAGATGTGCAAAACCCGTGCTACTGCTAATTAACCCTTAAATAGTCTTAGTATTGTACCTCTATAGCAAGTAGCAAAACTTTTTAGTTTGAAATATCCCATTCCATCTATACTGCTAAAAAATCTTTTCGATTTTCTTCAGCAGGAAAGAACGTTTTTAGGGAAACGAAAAGGAACATTTCCTTTCATTTATTCTATAGTTATGACTGTTCTTGACGCCCTTTTTTCTCAACGTTCCCAGTTAACATTTTATCTACACATTTCCTGTTTTTTTTTTGCATCTACATTATATTTTTTTAGATAATAAAGGACATATATATATATATATATATATATATATATATATATATATATATACATATATAAACTTAACTACAATATTTCATTTTTGTTGATCCAACGATTGTGTTCATTTGTAAATCCTTACCATTTAACATATGCCTTCTCTCCTTTAGTTTTAAAAGTTTTTCAACTAGATATGTATTTGGATATATAGTTTTTGAAAGTTCTTCATCATAGAATCCACCTTTAACAGGATTACCACGATATTCTCCTAATATGTATGTAGCTTGATATGTATTTTGAACTCTTTTAATCGTTAAAATTTCTGTGGTCCAAATAGGTTTATATCCTTTTTCAAAAACATGTTAAATATACTTATGCGCACATGATCTCATACAGTGAACTTTGAAAATTTGAAAAGCTGTTTAAAAGGTTATATATCGTATTTGATAATTTTTTCTCGTTTGTAGAGTTAACTTGAATTACGGCATTTTGATGGTACGATGAATTTTTCTTTTATATGTATTAATCAAGTTTTTTTAAATGTCGATCCAGTTATAAGACAGATTGAATGCCTTATTTTGTTGTTTTGAATGCAGAAAACTCCCATATTGTTCTCAATCCACAACATTTGAAAAACAACGCATGGCACAATCGAAAGAATGAGTGCGGCGAATTTTATTGCGTGCATTGCTTGTTTTATATAAATGTTCGCTGGTCTTGCCAAAAGCAACGAATACTCAGTGAATGGAGCGAATGCATTTTACTGTGATTTACCACAACGTAGTCTTTGTACTTTGTGCTTGTATAAAGCTCTTACAATAGTATGTATTCATAAACCACGATATAGATTTGAAATGTATTTTATGTAAAATTTTATATAAAACAGTTATTTGAAATACATATCAGATCTATTTTACATTTGAAAAATTATACTTTTTGTATTTTCTTTTTGTAAAAGGGCTATTACACAGGCATTCTTGTCTGCAGATATATGCGATGGCATACCATGGCACTTATTACCAGCAATTATTATCGTCCTCTTTTAAAGATGATAGTTTTAAGTTAAAGCTTCAGTTAAAAGCTTTATTACAATATTAGCATGGCCCCTGCCACCCGTGATCAAAATATTGGGATGTTTAGATTTTTCTATTTGTTTTCTCACCTTGATCTACTTGCGTATCAAATTTTAGCTCTCTAGCGCAAATTTAATTACTTAATTTTTATGGGCGTATCCAGCCCACTTTTTTAAAAGAAAAAAGTTTTGGCCAGTGCGAGTCATACTGTGTCAAATTTCATTGGAAACGGATATAATATCTACATACAGGTATGTGATAGAAATATCTTTCGATTTCAAATCGATTGGAAAACGTATAAAGTTGTGACACACATTTATTTCGATTTCATTCTGGTTTTGTTTATATCGAAATCTATTTCATTTCCCATCTTGTTCTATGAAAACATAAAAAAATGTGATGGAAAATGGAATTTGTGTTGTTTTTGCGTTTTTAAATCGAGTAAGCTGGACAGCGTTGTCAACTTTGAAATTTCAAAACGCACCAAAATGGAGAAAAAACGCGCCATTTACAAAAAACGCGCCAAGCTTAGAATTTCATTTTTTAGTTTAAAATTTTTGTTGAAACAATTTTGCATAAAACCTAAAAAGACAAAACAAATTTGTTTATATTCATTTGTACCACATAGATTAATAATTTTTTTTAATTTCATAAATTCTTTACAAACCTTTTTAAAGAGATGAACGATTAATAGTAAGGATTCAAAACTAATAAAAGTTCAGCACTTATCATTTTATTCAAATAGTTTTAAAAATTTTTTTAATCAGAAGTTCAATATTTTCATATTAAAAATATAACAATAAAAACGAACAGGCTTTTATAATATATGTTCATAATTAAAAAAACTTAACAGGAAAAACCTAAACAAATTCGTACATACATTTTAATTAATTATGAAAATGGTGTAAGTCATATGCGTTTTTTGATTAAAAATAGTAAATAAATCTTTAAAAAAATTTATTTATATTAATTGAGACTAGTACAACTCTAAATTAAACAGTTGCATAATAAAACAAGTAAGAGTGCTATAGTCGGCTGTGCCGAGTCTTATATACCCTTTACCAAAGTGCGTTTATGTAGTATAGAGATACATACATAAGCACAGAGATATGTATGTAGGTACATATTCATTTTGTGAAAAATTCTTACTTTTTTCTAGTGCAATTTTTATGTTTTTGGCATTATGTTTCATTTGGTGCTTTTTAAAATTTTGGCGATTTTTTTTCATATAGGCAATTTTTTTTTTGGGTTTGGCGATTTTTTTCGGTTTTTGGCGTTTTTTTAATTTTGACGATTTTTTCGTTCCGTAAATTTTTTTGATTTGGACGATTTTTTTCATTTAGGCGATTTTTTTATTTTTTATATATATTGAATTTTTATTTTTTTGTGACAATTTTTTTAGTTTTGACACTTTTTTCTCGTTTTAGCAATTTTTTTCGGTTTTTAGCGTTTATTTTTATTTTGGCGATTTTTTTTCTTTCTGGCAATTTTTTTGATTTTGACAATTTTTTTTTCATTTAGGCGATTTTTTTATTTTTTGGCGATTTTTTTTTCATATAGGCAATTTGTTTTTTGTTTTGGTGATTTTTTCGTTTATTTGCGTTTTTATTTCTTTTGGGCAATTTTTTTAGTTTCGGCGTTTTTTTGATTTTGTCAATTTTTTTTGCATTTAGGCGATTTTTTTTAATTTTTGACGATTTTTGTTCATATAAGCATTTGTTTTTGTTTAGGGGATTTTTGCGGATTTTTGTCATTGTTGGAATTTTTTTTGTTTTGACACTTTTTTCTCGTTTTGGCGATTTTTTTCGGTTTTTGGCGTTTTATTAATTTTGGCGATTTTTTTTTCGTTTTTGGCGATTTTTTGATTTTGCGGATTTTTTTTTATATAAGCGATTTTTTTCATATAGGCAATTTTTTTTTTGATTAGGCGATTTTTTTCGGTTTTTGGCGTTTTTTTTTAATTTTGGCGATTTATTTTCGTTTTGGGGATTTTTTTCTGATTTTGACGATTTTTTTCATTTAGGGTTTTTTTTTTATTTATTGGCGATTTTTTTCATATAGGCAATTTGTTTTTTGTTTTGGTGATTTTTTCGTTTTTTTGCGTTTTTATTTCTTTTTGGCAATTTTTTTAGTTTTGACAGTATTTTCTCGTTTTGGCGATTTTTTTTGTTCTGGCGATTTTTTTAAATTTTTGGCGAATTTTTAATTTTTGGATTTTTTAGTTTGACCGTTTTTTAAAATTTCAAGAATTTAACTTTTACAGTTTCCAAGATATAGCAATTTGTCAAAATTACATAGTCAAAATTTGATTAACTGATGGACCACCCTTTAATTTAAATTTGTTTAATTTAAGTGTTAATTGTTGTAGCCTATATAAAAATACACTAATTTTACAAATTTCAAGTGTCAATATACATATGTACACACATACATACAATTGTATGTATATTACATGGTGTTGAAATAAGAAAATAAATCCATTTTTGGCAACTCTTTATTACTACAACTCTGTAATTTTTATGACATTAAAGTTTATATATACACATTTTATTCTTCTTAATAAAACCTCTTAAAGTAAAGCACGCGGTCTTTTTAATTTTATCCAATAAGGTTAGCTACTATAATTATAAAAATTCATCAGGTTATGGGCCCAGTTTCAGCGAAAAATGGAGCGAATAATTGAAATAGAAAAGCTAACAGGAAGGGATAATTATCCCTTTATTAATCGCTTTATACAGCAAACAAAAGTTTTTTAAAGATTCTTGTAATAAGAAAAGAAGCAATATTGTATGTTTTAAGTGCAAAAATGAAGGCCACATGGCAAAAAATTGCAAGAGCAAGAAATTCAATCATAAAAGTGCAAATGCGGTAACTTTAACAGCAGCATATAATTCACAGCATGCGTATACAGAAGACACGTGGTTAGTTGATTCTGGGGCCACGGCCCATATGACAAAAAATAAAACAAATTTTAAAAATTTTATAGAATTTTCTTCTGAGGAGAGCGTGATGGTGGTAGATAGCACAAATTTAAAATGTATATAAATTAGACATACATGCACCGAAGCAAAATTTTGTTGGTGTAACAGAAGAACTAATGCATAAAAGATTGGGACATGCCGCCTACATCGACGAAAAGTTAAAAGCAGACATCATGGGGCAAAATAAGTCGCCTAATGCGAAATGCATTCCGTGTCTCCAAGGCAAACAAACGAATTTAAAATACAAATCGTCAAATAGTAAAACCAGTAATATTCTGGAAGTTGTGCATGCAGATGTATGCGGCCCAATGGAAACACCATCAATAGGTGGTAGGTTGTATTTTTTGTTATTCTTGGATGACTACTCTAACAAAATTTTCGTTTATATATTAAAAAAGAAGTCGGAAGTAACAACTAAATTCAAAATTTTTAAACAAATGGTAGAAAACCAAACAAATATGAAAATCAAGATTTTACGTACAGATAATGGTTTGGAGTTCTGCAATAAAGACATTAAAGAAATTTGTGAGCATAGTGGTATCGTACACGAGACGTCAGCACCGTACACACCGCAGCAGAATGGAAAAGCTGAGCGTATGAACTGGACCATTGCTGAAAAGGCGCGAACAATGATGTATGATGCTGCACTAAAAAAGTGTTATTGGGCTGAAACATTAAATACAGCAGCATATTTATTGAACAGAACACCACATAAAAAGCTGAACGGAAAATCACCTGAAGAAATATTTACTGGTCGTGAACAAAATTTATCTTATCTGAAGGTATTTGGCTGTATAGCTATGGTGATGACACCGAAGCAGTTTAGAAAAAAGTGGGACGCTAGGTCAACAAAATGTATGATGATTGGATATTGTGAGACTGCAAAGGCGTATAAATTGTATGACCCTGTATTAGGAAAAATGATAGTAAGTAGAAATGTGACTTTTATTGAATAAATAAGGTTAGCTACTATAATTATAAAAATTCATCACATGGGATTTTAAAAGTTTTCGGCACTCATTTTGGAACACCCTTTAATTTTTAGCTTTTATATATTTGTTATTGTAGCGACCAAAGTTCTACATACACTGTCCAAATTTTAGACCCGTAGCTTTTACCGTTCCTGGGAAAATAGCCTTCTTCCTAAAACATGAAATATGTTTAATTATTAGAAAAAAAGTTAAAGTTTTCCAACCCTGGAAACGTTTTTTCAAATTGTTAAATTTTAAAATTTTTTTTTAATTATAAATCCAATTTTATTCATACCGAAGTATAAAACAAGTTAATTTAATAAAAAAGTAACAAAAACTTGTTTTCGGTAGTTATTTTCTATGGGAAAATAGAGTTTGAGTTTTCCAGCTCTAAAACCGTCTGCTGATTTTCAATAGCAAAATTTTTCGGAAAATTTCTGATGAAGTCTCTAGCTCTTCTGGGAGCTTGGGAAAACCGATTTCACGTACAGACAGACGGACAGACGGACATCGCTTGTTCGTCTTCCCTATGCATAAGGATCCAGAATATATATACTTTATGTGTCGCTTATTAATATTGTAGAAATTACAAACGGAATGACAAACCTATTTACACCCTTTTACCATTTTTTGGTAAAGGGTATACAAATGTTGTATTTGTTCAAATGTAGTCTACTAATTATCTCGACCAAAGAAATATATGACTTACCTTCCATTTTACAATGTATGATTAAGAGTTAACGTGAAATTTAACTGACAGTTCTTCCCACAAAACTTCTCGTTAAAGTCCCTGTTAGCTTTTAATTGTACATTGTGAAAAAGGCCGTTATACAACATTCATAATTAAGGGCACATACATATGTTTGCATTCATTTGTACAAGGTGATACATTTTTGTAAATTAATTTTATAAATTCTCTTTAAAACTTTTGAAAATGAGATCAAAAACTAATTATTCCAATTTAATAAAGCTAATATTTTCATCATTATTGTTATCATCGGGCCATAAAACAGATTTCGTTTGAAATTGTGATGTTTGGCAAACATCATTACTATTAAGATGGTAACTAACACTATCAGGAAGTTGGTAGGTTTTACAACAAGAATTTTCCCGTTTCAATCCATTGTTGTGTTAAATTTGCGTTGGTGCCACCAAAAATTAAAAAAACGCACAAAAAATTTCAAAAAGCACCCAAAATGGTTGACGATTAGGAATTATTGTATATTTGAGCACAAATTTTCTTCAATAACTTGTTTAAAAATCTTCAAAGCTTTTAAGAAGAAAAAAAAACACGCAAAAAGCCGACTATTTGTAAAATTTTAAACAAACCATACTATTGATTAAAAGTCAGTAAAACTTTAGTCTAATATTTTTTAAAAATCGGCAAAATTGTTGGGAAGCTGAAAACATGGAAAAAGTCGCTTTTATCGCGAACTTTGCAAAAAATTGCAAAAAGTTGTAAAGTTTAAAACAAGTCATAATATTGTTTAAAAATCGGCAAAACTTCCAGGAAGCTGCAAACTTTCAAAATGCGCTTTTAACGCAAACTTTGCAAAAATTTGCGAGAAGTTGCAAAATTGGAAGCAAACCTTAAAATTTATTAATAAGTTTGAAAAAAATTCCAACTTAGCCAAAAGTCGTGTGTTCGTCATTGAAGTCGTGTGTTCGTGTAGCCTGCTGCAGTGAATGGGTTTAATGCTTAAGATTTATATAGGATGAAGCCCATCAGGTAATATGCGCCGCCGTCATTTGCTTAAAGCACTTAGCCGCCGCCCACATATCCAGTTTTTTTAAGACTTTTTATTCGTTTTTCCAATGGCGGTATTTGATGTTTTTCGTAAATTGTCTTGCGTTAGTGCAAATGCAAAATGCCATAGCTTTTCTTTCAAATCCAACAATAAAATACACACACAATCGAAAGAAAAGCTACGATATTTTGCATTTGCATTTACGTAAGACAATTTGCATTAATCATCGAATACAACCATTATAAAACTCGGTATTTAAAATTAAGAAAAATTTGCCACACCTTACAGCATTTACTTCAGCAGACAGTGATCGAAGCGGCTTCAGTATTATTGCCTTCTACTTCAGTTTGTAGTGGAATAAAGAAACAAATTGGTTTTTTTGTAATCAACTGAAAATGATACAAAGTTGGAATATGAAATCGATGCGTTTTCTGTCACACCAAAAACAGTTTTGTACGTTTTGAGCGTAAGATTTCATTTCAAATCGAACCGATTTCCATCACATGCCTAATAAATAGTATATTTAAAACGTCAACTTTTTTGAAAAAAAATTTATAGCCTTGCATTATGGTCAGTTCTCGTGGTACCTTCATAGCGAACAGTCGATTAGCGGAGTTTTTTCTTACATACAAACAAACAAAAAATTATACAAAAAATTATTCGTAGTACATATTATTCGTAATAGGTACATACTGACTTTAATAAATAAGCTTTATTGCTTTGATAATATTTTTTACATAGTGGAAATAACAACTACAAAAAAACGCAAACAAAAAAAATATAAACAGTGACATTGAGGAATACTCTATACGAGTACATCAAAAACAGACAAACAATCATAAATTACAAAAACAAAAAAAACCGTAAGCAAAAAAACACAAAAAGTGCCCTTGAGGAATACTCTATATGAGTGCCTCAAATACAAAAAATTATGAAGTGAGTTCTAACGGCAGAAACGCCTATTTTACTGTGAGTTCTGAAGCTCTTAATGAAAAAAATAAAAATAATAAATCTAATGAAAGTGATTTTTTTAACGGCAAAGCCTATTTTTCGTCAGCGATCAACTTCGCTTTGTCCAATGCCAAATAGTAGTGATTCATTAACATTACAATTGCCTAGTGCTTCTTCATATAAGTCAATAATATCATCCCCTTCAGGCTCGTATTCGTCACTTAACAAAGTTATCACTACAGATAACAGTATTTCAAAACCCAAGGTGCAAGTCGGTATGGACAGATATATAACCGTGGTAAAGCGTGGGCGAAGCCCGAATTCTTCAAAAATTTCATCCGCTCCAAAGATGTCTAGAGATAACAGCGCATCCTCAACTAATCGCCAAAACCGTTTTAAAATTTTGCAAGATGAGAACGACAAACCCGATGTATCCTCGAATAAAACATCCAAGCCGCCACCAATCTACTTGAGAGAGAAAAATTCAAATGCCCTTATTAAAAAATTAATTTCGGTCATTGGTGAAAATAAATTCCACATTGTCCCAATAAAACGTGGCAACATCGATGAAACGAAAATTCAAATTTATGATGAAAAGGATTTCCGCAAAATGGTTTCTGAACTTGAAACAAATAAAACAAGCTTCTACACATACCAGCTCAAGAGCGCTAAAGGCCTGCAGATCGTATTGAAGGGCATAGATTCTTATGTTGTCCCTGAAGAAATAAAAGATGCACTTGTCCTCCAGGGATTTAAGGTAAAGAATGTACCAAACATATTTAACAAAGAAAAAGTACCCCAACCCCTATTTCGTGTTGAACTGGAGCCAAATGATATACAGTTGAAAAAAAACGAGACTCATCCTATTTATAGCCTTAAATACCTTTTATACAGAAAAATCACAGTTGAAGAGCCACATAAGCGTGCAGGTCCCGTGCAGTGTCATAATTGCCAAGAATATGGCCATACAAAAGCTTACTGCAATTTACCTACAGTGTGTGTTATCTGCGGTGCACGGTACTGCAAGTTGTACCAAACCAAAAGATCAAGCGGAAAAAAATGCAGTAATTGTGGAGGCAATCACACCGCTAACTACAGAGGATGTCCTGTGTACTCTTTCGTCAAGCAGGCTATGGTGCAAAAACCTAAATTAGCTCCAGCTCAACCATTAAACGCGTACTCCGCCACTTTTGCTCCAGTGAGCCAACCAGTTACTTCACGTTTATCGTATGCCGATGCTGCTAAGGCTAGTTCTATTCCCACACCAAATGTTTCACCGCCAAATAATTCAACGAATGCAAATTCAAGCTTTAACTTTAGTCGCCTTGAAGCTACTATTGAGAATCTGGTGCTAACTATAAACAACTTTACAACAAATATGACTACCATGATGCAAGAAATGCTGAGAATGCAGAATACTCTGCTTCAAGCATTAATTAACAAGCCATGAACACGTTAAAAATATGTTTCTGGAACGCAAACGGCATTCGACAACATAAAAATGAACTTGAGCACTTCCTTACGGAAAAAAATATTGATATAATGTTGGTCTCTGAGACTCATTTAACTTCTAGAAGCCTCTTTAAAATGAATGGCTACACTTTATATGATACAAAGGACCCTAGAGGGAGAGCATGCGGTGGATCAGCAATTCTAATAAAGTCAAGACTCAAGCACTATATTCTTGACAACATTTGTGAAGAACATCTACAAGCAACAAATATCTGCATTGAAAATTTTGTACAAATTTCGTGATATCTTCAATTTACTCCCCTCCCAGATTTTCAATCACTGAGGACCAATACGAGAAGTTCTACAAATCTCTTGGACCTTGTTTCGTTGCAGCTGGCGACTACAATGCTAAGCATACGTTCTGGGGTTCGCGTCTTATTACGCCTAGAGCTAGGGCGTTGTTCAACACAATTTCAAAAATGGGTTTGGATGTTATTTCAAGTGGGGAGTCTACTTACTGGCCTACTGACGTACGAAAAATTCCGGATGTTATAGATTTCGGCGTCATAAAAAGTATTTCTAGGGAATTAATTCACGTTGAAGCTTCCCTAGATCTCTCGTCTGATCACTCTCCCACGATCAATACAATCTGTAGTCCAGTGAGAAGCGCTTTACCTCACCCATATGTCAAGATGATAAATCGTGTTAATTGGCTGGGATTCAAAAAATATCTTAGTAGTCATTGCACGGAAAATATTACGTTAAGAACACCTAATGATATTGAATCGAACATTGCAAATCTTAACGAGAATATTAAACAAGCTTCTGAACATGCCACTACCTCCCATCCGTATACTGGGTTCAATAAAATTTATTCTACAGACGTTGAACATCTCGTACGTGAAAAAAGAAGAGCTAGAAGGGAATGGCAACAGCACAGATCACCGCAACACAAAATCAGATTTAAAGAGTGCACTAAACGACTCCAAGAGTTGCTTGCATCTGAAAAAACTGCATCTTTCAAAAATTATCTGGAAGGCCTTGATGTCACACCAGCATCTAATTACTCTTTGTGGCGCGCTGCTAAAAAGCTTAAAACACCCGTTGAGTTTAAGCAACCTCTGCGCACATCTACCGGAGGTTGGGCAAGAAGCGATACTGAAAAAGGTAACATATTTGCTGAGCATTTAAAATCCGTATTTACACCAAATACATGTACCGGTGTTGCTGATTTGCCGACTGTAGTTGCTCTACCCCCTCGACCCTTAAAATTTACGATGTGTGATGTACAAAAACTAATTGCCGAACTCAACCCGAAAAAAGCTCCCGGTATGGATGGAATTAGTAACCAGATGCTGATTAAGTTACCTCGTACTGCAATTAGAATCCTGTTATTCATTTTTAATGCCATTTTACGACTGGAGTATTATCCAGACTGCTCGAAGCTTGCCAAGGTTAAAATGATTCCAAAGCCAGGTAAAGATCTTTCCAAGGCTGAGTCATATAGGCCAATAAGTTTACTGTCAACAATGTCAAAGCTTTTTGAAAAGCTACTCATGACAAAATTGTCTGTAATTTTAACTGATAACGGGTGCATCCCTGACCATCAATTTGGTTTTAGAAGCCAGCATAGCACCATTGAGCAAACGCATAGATTGGTTCAATTTATCAGAAAAACATTTGAGGAAAAGAAGTATTGTTCTGCCGTGTTTATTGATGTTTCTCAGGCATTTGATAAAGTGTGGCATGAAGGCCTGATTTTGAAATTGAAGACATATTTACCAATAAACATTCTAAATCTTTTGGAAAGTTACATTGTTGCACGAAAATTTACAGTTGAGGAAGGACACTTTATGAGTATGCCTGAAACTATCTCATCCGGTGTGCCACAGGGGAGTATACTGGGGCCATTTTTATATTTGATTTATACTTGTGATATGCCTGTGAGCAGTAGTATCCACACTTCTACATTTGCCGACGATACCGCCTGTCTTAGTATGCACGAAAACCTTGATGAGGCATCCCGAAAACTCCAGGAACACATTAGCCAGATGGAACTATGGTTAAACTTATGGAGAATTAAGGTAAATGAACAAAAGTGTGTCCATATAACATTTACCTTACGAAGAGATACTTGTTCCCCCATTCGGATTAATAATCAAGTTGTTCCTCAACATTCACATGTGAAATATCTTGGTATACACCTCGATCGAAGGCTTACATGGAAACATCACATTGACTATAAGTTAACTCAAATGAAACTAAAATTAACTCAGGTACATTGGCTGATTGGCAGAAATTCAACACTCATCCTAGACTGCAAACTTTTAATATACAAGTCGCTTTTAAAGCCAATATGGTGTTACGGTATCCAGTTATGGGGCACTGCTTCTGCTTCCAATGTAGAGAGAATTCAACGAAGACAAAACAATATTTTAAGGTTAATAACATCTGCTCCATGGTACATTAAGAATTCAAATATACATCGTGATTTAAATATGCCACTAGTGACTGAAGAAATTGCAAAATACGCAGGCAAATATCTAACTAAACTCGTGTCACATCCTAATTCGCTTGTTCGTAATATTTTAAACTTTGCTTGACACATCTGCTAAAAAAAGAGATATACAAGGGCTCTAATACTAAACACTCCGAATGAAGTTGTTTGAAATTTTTAATTTTTTTTGCTTATCACTACTTATGTATTATTTACAACTATCACTTAGTTATGTCTGACATTGGTCGGGCCTATTAATTATATGTTAGATTTAAGATTTGAATACTTATTGTTAGTTCATATATGAAGATACAATAAATAAAAAAACATGCATAAAAAAAGCCTTGCATTATCCACAAATGTATGCCAAATTCCAATAAAACTGCCTTGGCCAAACGCTTTAAATTGAATTTTTTTTTTCTAAACTTAATAGGCGTAGCCCCTCGCCTATGGCTATATATTCCGGTCTTTGAGATTTTTCTAGTTATTTTCTAGCTTAAGCGGCCCATACACTACAACAGCATGCACGCACAATCAAGCGATTGAGCATTCATGCTCGAAGCACACATTATACCAACAAGCTGGTACAATATTCATTTTTTACAAAATTGCGGTAAGGGTGGTTATGAATAGTGACACAGTTTTTGCTACAATTTATTTATTTTTTTCAGTCTATGGACAAAAAATTCTTACAATTATTATTGGTATGTTGTTAAAATTAGCAGCTATGTATAACTAAAGAGCTAAAATTCTCTTTTCCATTGAAAAAAATTATATTTCAATAAATTATATTTTTTAAATGCATGTTTACTCCATGAAAACTTTGCTCAACTGAGCTAATTTCACCATATACTACACCAGCAAGCTTGTACCATCAGCAAAATATCAAACTCTATTTGACATCACTACAGCAACACGTACAATCACACAAAATGCCCATACACGACCCAACCGCTGGCACAAACACTTGATTGCGCATGCATGCTGTTGTAGTGTATGGGCCGCTTTAGACCTAGCGTTTATCAAATTTCAGCACACTAGCGCAAATTTTAATTGTTTATTCTTATGGGCGTGATACTGCCAACTTTTTCAATCTCAAAATTTTTTTTGGCCAGTGTTATCTTTCCTGTTGTGTTTCTTTGGAAACCGGTATTAATAAATATATAAAAACATGTGGAGTATATTCAAATGTGCTATCCGAAGTACATGAAATCGGAGGCTTAAATTGTTTGTGCCTATTAACGCCCACTTTTTTCAATGAAAACTTATAGCCTTGTATTATTGCAACATGTATGCTAAATTTCATTAAAATCGATTGAGTTAAACGCCTTAGATCTGTTTTTTAAATCCTGAGTCTTATGGGCGCAGCCCTGCCCCATAGGTAAAATATTTGAGTTTTTAGACTTTTCTAGTAATTTGCTAGTCTATAACTATTCGTTTATCAAATTTCAGTCCACTAGCCAAAGTTTACATTTTTTATTCTCATGGGCGTGTTCCCGCCAACTTTTTTAACCCAGGATTTTCTTTAGCTAGTGATTATCCTACCTGTTTGGTTTGGTTGGAAACGGATAACAGTAAATACATAAATAGTACATTTCAACGTGCTGACCCGAAGTACATGAAATAGTATGCTTAAATTGTATGGACGTGTTAACACCCAATTTTTTCAACAAAACTTTATAGCAATGTGTTATTACAACATGTGTACCAAATTTGATTTGATTTTAGTGATTTGAGTGATTTTATCACTTAAGTTAAACGCCTTTGATGCGTTTTTTTAGTTCTGAGCTTTCTGGGAGTAGCCCCACACCCTTGGTTAAAATGTTCGGTATTTAAGATTCTTCTAGGTGATTAACCACCTAGTTCCAAATTTCAGCTCTTTAGCTATATCAGAAGTGCTTTATCAATTTGATGAGTGATTAGTGAGTATGTTTTAAAATATGCAATTTTTGCACACTCATATCTCAGGTACTTTTTGTTCTAAAACTTTCAAACTTTGTATGTGAGGTGACATGAGTAGTATCGAAATGTATGCGCCAATGCAATTAAAATTGTCAAATTTGGGTAATTAAAATCGAAATTTGGTAATTTATAGGCTAAAATTTACATATTAAGGTAATTACTGTCAATGGTGTGAATTAACGAATGTTATGGAAGGTTTGTACATAGAAAAGTATAGTTTGATGTCGTTCCGTCGACGGGTTTTGGTTTTAATTTTATGGTTTGATATCCGTCCATCGATGTGCATAGTTAATTATGTAGGCACGCAGAAGCCCTTATACGTTTGTACGCAGTATGTTTTTTTTTAAATTTTATGGTTTGATATCCGGCCGTCGATGTGCATAGTTAATTATGTAGGCACGCAGAAGCCCTTGTTCGTTTGTACGTAGTATTTGTGTTTGTTTGTTATACGGTTGCAGCAGGTTTATGATTTTAGATTGTGTTTGCGTGTGTGCATAATTTATTTTTGTGAGAAAATTTTTTAGATATTTTAATTGAACTGTAGTGAATTTTAATCAGAAATAATTCATAGTTAGGCTTAAGTTCAGTAATTTCAATTCTTATTGAATGAAATATTTTTATTAATTAATGTGAGTTTCTAAAGAAGAGAAGAAAAATTAAACTTAGACTTTAAGCTGGGGGAAATACCGATACTTTTCTGTGCAGCCACGCACTTCATCAGCACCCTAGTCTATCTACTTGGGTAGAGATTCTTATTAACATCAGCTATTTAACTTAAATGTACAATGAACGGAATATGAGAAACGATTGTTGTGTATACAATTGATTTACCTTTGGTAAACACATTTATAAGTATCACTATTAATTTTCTGTTTTTTCCAATTTTTCATTTTTCTATTTAGGTTAGCACGAAATTATTTTACTCTACCTCAGTATGTTTAACTATTCTTACTTATCTTTTTACGATCATCACATTAATTATTTTTACTTATTCGATGTACCATCGGTACATGCATGTAAGTATTTTTGTAGTGGTCTATGTTACTTGTTGTTGCATTCTACAGTTTTTATTTTGATTATTCCAGTGTTCTGAAACTGTGATAACTAAGTGAACAGTGATTGCCAAGTGAACATATTTTTGTCACGTGCCCATGATGTGCGGTATTTCCCCCAGCTTAAAGTCTAAGTTTAATTTTTCTTCTCTTCTTTAGAAACTCACATTAATTAATAAAAATATTTCATTCAATAAGAATTGAAATTACTGAACTTAAGCCTAACTATGAATTATTTCTGATTATAATTTATTTTTTTTAATATTTTTTTTGTTTTTATTAAGTATGTTTTTTCGTTTGTTAAGCGGTTGCGGAAGCGTATTTGAGAATGAAATTATTTGGGAATCTATGAATGTTTTTTGTTGTTGGTTTTATTTAGTTTGATTTTTATTTGTTTTTTCCCCTATGTTTAAAGACTTTGAAGACATGAATAACATATATGGTTTGTGAGATTAACATGGTTTGATATCCATCCGTCGATGTACATAGTTAATTATGTAGGTACGAAGAATTGTATAGGTATGTAGGTTTTTTGTTTTAATTTTAAATTTGAATAAATTTTTTTTTGGTTTGTTTACCCGTTTGCAGGAGGTTTATGAGATAAAGTGTAAGTGCGTGTGTTCATAGAGAAAATGTTGCTTTGGTTTTTATTGTAATATTCTTTTTAGCTGGTGGTCATGGAAGGATATTTTAGAAAAAAATTATGTATGCTTATGGGAAAGTATATGAATGTGTTTCTTGGTGGGTTTATTTTCTTTGATTTTTTTTTTTTTTTTTTTTTAAACAAACACAATTCGCGAAGCGATCAGCTTGTCTGCAGAAAACACCCAGAGTCTATGGTGGGAATCGAACCCACGACCTCTGGACTAAGAGGCTAGCATCGCTACCACTCAGCCACAGGGGCACCCTATGTTTTAAGAGTTTGAGGAGAAGAATAAAATATGTAACTTCCCAGCTAAAAAAATTATATATGGTCCATATATTTTTAATATATGAATGTATATAACTATATATGAATATGTATGAATTCATTTATGGAAATATATGGGATTATACATGACAAAACTATTATATATGAACTAATATATGGACTAATATATGAAATGTATTATAATATATGAGCTCATATATGAAAATTTAATTATGAAGCTCTTCATATGTGGATCCATATATAAATATAAGATTTTATATATGGAGCCATATAAGAATGTATGCATACATGATATCTCACATAAGATCGTTTTTGCAACCAAAAAAGCTGGGAATTTTATCACTGCTGGATTGGAAATCCATTAGAAAATGCATACGGTATGCAAAGTTTATACATTATGCATACCCTCAGCGTTTAAAAAAGAAAAACTTTTTCTTGTATGATTTTATACATTGTGGCCCTATTTAATATATTAAATAATCAAAAGGATAATCCAGTCATTAATTTTATAGAAAATAACAAAATTCTCTAGATAAGAAACAAAGTTCATATTACTGTATTGAAAACTATTGTTAGACGGATTATTTTTTCTTTTATAATTAATTGCATTAGTTTTTAATCTGATTTCTTAAGCTAAATGTTATGTACGAATATGATTTATGTGTCTTTTAAATAATTGATTCACCTTTTGATGAATGAAATGACTTTTAGTTCGTTTTGAATTATTTGTCCAAACAAATGTTTCACTAAATACAACCTATCTCTATCAAGTCTAAAAAAATTTAATTTTAGTAATTTAATTTATTGCACAGCAGTGAGCTTTTGTGAATCAAGAGTGTATGAATATGAACTTTGCATACTGTGGAGGCAACTTACACATACATACATGTATGAAAATGTATCAATATATATAATCATATATGCCCATATACCCTCATTTTTCGGATCCGAACCATATATGGGATATCATATATGCTCCATACATATTTTTTTAGCTGGGTTATGAGCAATGAACTTATTTGAAGGTTGGAGAAATTGAAGTGTAAAGATATTTAGGATTGTCAAAAAGAATTAGAGATGCGTGATCATGGGAGCCAAAATTATGCTCAAGCGTGTGTATTTGTGTATGTTTTTACAATAACTTCACCGTTGGCATATGGGTAAATAATCGTATATGTATATGAAAAAAATTGAGTGTGTCTGGCATTTCTTGTGTTCTAATCTTTTTTTTTAATGTATGCAACGCCCTTCACACTATGTTTTTTATATGGAAACCAATACTACACAACATAAAATAAATAAGAAATCGGAAATGATAATCATTACTACTATTTTATAATATATGTTCATAATTAAAAATATCTTAACAGGAAAAACCTAAACAAATTCGTACATACATTTTAATTAATTATGAAAATGGTGTAAGTCAAATGCGTTTTTTGATTCAAAATAGTAAATAAATCTTTAACAAAATAAATTTATATTAATTGAGACTAGTACTAGTAGTAAATTAAACAGTTGCATAATAAAAAAATTTTGTATTTGTTCAAATGTAATCTACTAATTATCTCGACCCAAGAAATATATGACTTACCTTCCTTTTCACAATGTATGATTAAGAGTTAACGTGAAATTTAACTGTCAGTTCTTCCCACAAAACTTCTCGTTAAAGTCCCTGTTAGTTTTTAATTGTACGTTATGAAAAAGGCCGTTATACAACTTTCATAATTAAGGGCACATACATATGTTTGCATTCATTTGTACAAGGTGATACATTTTTGTAAATTAATTTTATAAATTCTCTTTAAAACTTTTGAAAATGAGATCAAAAACTAATTATTCCCATTTATTAAAGCTAATATTTTCATCATTATTGTTATCATCGGGCCATAAAACAGATTTCGTTTGAAATTGTGATGTTTGGTAAACATCATTACTATTAAGATGGTAACTTACACTATCAGGAAGTTGGTAGGTTTCACAACAAGAATTTTCCCGTTTTAATCCATTATTGTGTTAAATTTGCGTTGGTGCTACCAAAAATTAAATAAATTCAGTAATGTACGACTTTGACCCGCGCACGAAGGGTTCCGTACGGAACCGAGATATGTAATTCAATACGAACTTTAGTATCCTATATAAAATATAGTTTTGGCATTTTTTTGAGGTTTTTGTAATTATGGCGATTTTTTATTTTGGCGATTTTTTTAATTTTTGGCGATTTTTTTTTTGCTTTGCCGATTTTTCGGTTATTTGGACTTTTCTCCATTTTGGCCATTTTCTTAGTTTTGAAATTTTTTTCTCATTTTGGATTTTTTTTCGGTTTTTAGCGTTTTTTTATTTCTTGGCGCTTTTTTCGTTTTGGCGATTTTTTTTTGTTTTGGCGATTTTCGGTTTTTGGCATTTCTTCATTTTGGCGACTTTATTCATTTAAGCGCTTTTTTAGTTTTGACACTTTTTTCTCATTTTGGCGATTTTTTTTCGGTTTTTAGCGATTTTTCAATTTGGCGATTTCTTTTTAATTTTGGCGATTTCTTTCATATTACCAATTATTTTGTTACAGGACCCTTTTTCGCGTTTGGCGATATTTTCTGCTTTTAGCGCTTTTTAAATGAATAAAATTTGGATGATTTTTTCGAATTTTGCGATTTAATTTAGTGCTAGAATTTTTTTTTTAATTTTGGCAATTTTTTTCGTTTTGGCAATTTTTTTGAATTTTTGGCCATTTTTTTGGTTTGGTGATTTTATAATTTTCAGATTTTTTAGTTTTACAGTTTTTAAAAATTTCAAGATATAGCAAGATATAGCAAGTTGTCAAAATTACATAGTCAAAATTGCATTAACTGATGGACCACGCTCTAATTTAAATATTCTTACGATTCCTGAGGAAATATCGTGTGACGGACAGCGTAGCGAAAACAATAGTGTTCCTTTTTTCACCTTTGATGTACGGAACCCTAAGAACGCACCGAAATTTTAAAAAAGCGCACCACGCACTAACAAGGAATTTTTCGCACAAACAATTTCAAAAAGCACCCAAAATGGTGCGAATCGCACCAAGTTGACAACGCTGAAGCTAGAGTTGACGATTAAGAATTATTGTATATTTGAGCAAAAATTTCCTTCAATAACTTGTTGAAAAATCTTCAAAACTTTTAAGAAGCTAAAAAAAAACGTAAAAATCAGTTTTTATTGCAAACTTTGCAAAAAATCGCGAGGTTTTAAACAAACCATACTATTGATGAAAAGTCAGTAAAACTTTAAAGAATGCAAAAAAATTGGCAAAAATCGCGAAAATTATGAAAATTTTCAAAAACATTAAGAGTGGGATGATATAAAGTCTAATATTTTTTAAAAATTGGCAAAATTGTTGGGAAGCTTAACACATGAAAAAAGTCGCTTTTATGGCGAACTTTGCAAAAAATCGCGAGAAATTGTAGTTTTAAACAAGCCATAATATTGATTAAAAAAGGGATGCAAAAAATTCGGTAAAAATCGCGAAATTATGAAAATTCGCAAAAACTTCCTAACAGCCGCATGAGAACAAAGTTTTATATTGTTTAAAAATCGGCAAAACTGCCAGGAAGCTGCAAACTTGCAAAATGCACTTTTAACGCAAACTTTGCAAAAATTTTCGAGAAGTTGCAAAATTGGAAGCAAGCCTTAAAATTTATTAATAAGTTTGAAAAAAATTGCAATTTAGCCAAAAGTCGTGTGTTCGTCGTTGAAGTCGTGTGTCCGTGTAGCCTGCTGCAGTGAATATGTTTAATGCTTAAGATTTATATAGGATGAAGCCCATCAGGTAATATGCGCCGCCGTCATTTGCTTAAAGCACTTAGCCGCCGCCCACATATCCAGTTTTTTTAAGACTTTTTATTCGTTTTTCCAATGGCGGTATTTGATGTTTTTCGTAAATTGTCTTGCGTTAGTGCAAATGCAAAATGCCATAGCTTTTCTTTCAAATCCAACAATAAAATACACACACAATCGAAAGAAAAGCTACGATATTTTGCATTTGCATTTACGTAAGACAATTTGCATTAATCATCGAATACCACCATTATAAAACTCGGTATTTAAAATTAAGAAAAATTTGCCACACCTTACAGCATTTACTTCAGCAGACAGTGATCCAACGATTTCCGTTCCTCCGTCGTCTAAAATACATTTGGCACCCTGCAGCCGGCTTCAGCA
Source organism: Tachina fera (assembly GCA_905220375.1). Taxonomy (NCBI): domain Eukaryota; kingdom Metazoa; phylum Arthropoda; class Insecta; order Diptera; family Tachinidae; genus Tachina; species Tachina fera. Next base: position 90,578,436 of record LR999964.1, read on the forward strand.
TTATTGGCTTCTACTTCAGTTTATAGCAGAAAAAAGTAAAGAAACAAGTTGATTTTTTTGTAATCAACTGAAAATGATACAAAGTTGGAATATAAAATCGATGCGTTTTCTGTCACACCAAAACAACAGTTTTGTACATTTTGAGCGTACGATTTCATTTCAAATCGAACCGATTTCCATTACATGCCTGATAAATAGTATATTTAGAACGCCAACTTTTTTAAAGAAAAATTTATAGCCTTGCATTATTCACAAATGTATGCCGAATTTCAATAAAACTGCCTTGGCCAAACGCTTTAAATTGAATTTTTTAGTTCTAAGCTTAATAGGCGTAACCCCTCGCATATGGCTATATATTCCAGTTTTGGAGATTTTTTTTTAGCTTAGGCCTAGTCGTTTATCAAATTTCAGCTCACTAGCGCGAATTTTTATTGGGTATTCTTATAGGCGTGATACTGCCAACTTTTTCAATCTCAAAATTTTTTTTTGGCCAGTGTTATCTTTCCTGTCGTGTTTCGTTGGAAACGGGTATTCATAAATATATAAAAACATATACTAAATATTCAAATGTGCTATGCGAAGTACATGAAATACAAGGCTTAAATTGTGTGTGCGTGTTAACGTTCACTTTTTTCAATGATAAATTATAGTCTTGTATTATTGCAACATGTATGCTAAATTTCATTAAAGTCGCTTGAGTTAAACGCCTTAGATCTGTTTTTTAAATTCTGAGCATTATGGGCGTAGCCCCGCCCCATGTGTAAAATTTTGGGTTTTTAGATTTTTGTAGTAATTTGCTAGTCTCTACTCGTTTACCAAATTTCAGTCCACTAGCCCAAATTTAAATTTTTTATTCTCATCGGCGTGTTCCCGCCTACTTTTTTAACTTAGGATTTTCTTTAGCTAGTGATTATCTTACCTGTTTGGTTTCGTTGGAAACGGATAATAGTAAATGCATAAATAGTACATTTCAATATGCTGACCCGAAGTACATGAAATAGTATGCTTAAATTGTATGGACGTGTTAACACCCAATATTTTCAACAAAACTTTATAGCAATGTGTTATTACAACATGTGTGCCAAATTTTAATAAAATCACTTAAGTTAAACGCCTTTGATGCGTTTTTTTAGTTCTGGGAGTAGCCCCACACCCTTGGTTAAAATGTTCGGTTTTGTTTGTCAAGCGGTTACAGCAGGTTTATGACTTTAGAGTGTAAGTACGTGTGTTCATAGAGAAAATATTGCTTATGTTTTTTTTTGTAGTATTTTATTTAGCTGGTGGTCATTGAAGGTTATTTTAGAAAGAAATTATGTATGCTTATGGGGAAGAGTATGAATGCGTTTGTTGCTGGTTTATTTACTTTGATTTGCCTTTGATTATCCTATGTTAAAAAAGATTGAGTAGAAGAATAAAATATTTAATTTATGAGCAATGAACTTATTTGAAGGTTGGAGAAATTGAAGTGTAAATATATTTAGGATTCTCAAAGAGAATTAGAGGTGCGTGATCATGGGAGCCAACGTTATGCTCAAGCGTGTGTATTTGTAAATATTTTTACAATAACTTGACCGTTTGGCAGACGGGTAAGTAGTCGTATATGTATATGAAAAAAAGCGAGTGTGTAATGCCAAGTACACATCTGGCATTTCTTGTATTCTAATAATTTTTTTAATGTGTGCAACGCCCTTAACACTATGTTTTTTATATGGAAAGCAATACTACACAACATAAAATAAATAAAAAATTGGAAATAATAAACATTACCAGTAGTTCACACTGTTGCGATATCACAAAATATCATAGTCTGCACTCGGCATTACTTTTTTTGTTTGTAATATTCGTTTTAGCTCGGGGAAATGGAAAGGTATTTTAGAAAGTAATTATGCATGCTGGTGAGATATCAATGTTTTGTTTTTGTTGTTGTTTGATTTAAATTTTTTTGTGTGTAAAGGATTTGAGTAGATAGGTAATGGCGGTCTGAGTCCTCTTTTGGGAATTAGAAACCGGGAAAACAGGACTCAGACCGTCATTACCTCAAAAGTGATGGCAACCCTGTCCCGAATGGGGGATTTTGGGGATTTTCATGTCAAGATTTTGTGTGTGTGTGTGGTTGTGTGTGTTTGTGTGTGATTCTTTCTATGTATGTATGTACTTGTGTGTGTGCAGCTATTGTTGTTATTGTGGAGAAACGTTGTGCTTACAGTAGATGGATGTATCTGTGGGTGTTTGTATGTGTGTGTGTATATGTGTAAGTTTTTGTATTTACTAGTATGTTTGCTGGTGTCCGCTACTTTTGTTGACAGTACTACTCTCTAATTATCATCCATACAAAACTTTGTACTATAGACATTTAACATGTGCTTGGTATTGAAAACCTACTAGTAATAGTAAAACAATTGACTAGGTAGTGACTACGTAGGTGTTATGGAAGCATGGAGAAATATCAAGCAGACAGTTAGTACTGGTATATTTCTATAATTTACGTACGTACAAATGTATGTATATTGACAAGTTGTTGACAATTCCGCCGTATTCGTGTTGATCATATCTGCTTTCTCTCTTTCTTTTATAATCACGGATAGAAAATAACTTTTTATACTACAATTGTCTCTAGAATTTTAGTGTTGCAACAAAGACACTTCGTCCCACTCTGACTGCAGGGTAGTGTATTTGTAGGTATGTAGTAATCGTTATTTGATTGACTTTGACTTTGCTGTTATCGTTGAGTTATCGTTGGTATACTTATGTAGGGTTATTGTATGTATGCATTTATGTTAATGATCTCTGGGGAAATAATCTAATAGCTGCAGGTAGTGGCAACCCTGATAGCTCTTTAGAATGGAGGTGGATAGGGAATCTACTTGGTAATGTATGTAAATATATGCTATTGGCGTAATGTATTTGATCGTATCTATTTTTGCTTTAAATAATATAATTGCTTGTATGAATTACATCAATACTTTTTCGTATATATGTATGTTTTCTAGGCTATTTGCGTTGCTATTCTTATTGAGATAGAAAATATTGTGTTGGCATAAGTTTTATATATATATATATAAAGGTGAATTTCAGATGTTAAATGTTTTGAATCCTATCAGGTTGATAGGAAGAGCTTTTTAATAGGGATAATGATATTTTTATTTCAGTATATTTTCACTTTAATGAAACAATTGTAGGAAATAGCTTTTGGAGAAATACAGCAACAAATTATAGAAGCACCTACTTTCACATGTCCCGATTTTTCTCGTACGTGTGTATTACAAACTGATGCTAGCGATTTTGTTCTGAGTATTGCTGTGTATATGAATTTCATCATATATCGTAATACCAACAGTGAATTCTGGAAATGTCTATGTGTGTGTGAGAACGTACATGTGTGTGTATGTGTATGAATTTCATCATATACCGTAATAAATTAGATTTGATGACTACTACGCTTTTCGAATATAAAGTATATAAGTAGAAGAAATAATGTAGATTGTTATCAGTCTGCTCTGATATCTCAACAAGTGACAACCTATTTTCCCAACAAAAATTTCTAAAGTGTTCAAAATCCAAAAACTATAAAAGTGCTAGAACTAACTACTGTGTGATAAAAAAGCTTATAGTGTATAAAAAATAATTAAATAAATTGTTTATAGCTGAAATAAATTGTTTATAAACAAAATAATTAAATAAAATAATTAAATAAAGTCTTTATGACTCAAACAAAACTAAATCAGCATATGGAAACGCACTCGTATGCTAACCAATCAAAGGCTGTCCTTGGAACTAGTAAGCTAAATCTTCAAAACAAATATTGTGAGGATTGTGATGAGATGATCCCATCAAATGGTTATATGGCTCATGTCAGAACCACAAAACACAAAAACAGTTGTCACCAAGAACGGATTGATGATTTTCTCACTAAAAGAGTAAGTAACTTCAATGGGAGGATCGAGACATATATCCTCCTGAACAAAAATTTGGGTGTCTGGTTTCCGGAGGAGTTTCTGAAATCTGCCACGAGCTCCATGGTACAACAACTCAATGAATGTAGTAGGATACATAGTACATTTAAATTTAATATGGAGCTCACATGTGATTATATGAAGATGGTGAATGATGAGATGAATGTGTTCCAAATTGTACATATTTCGAAAATGATGTTGGTGACTTTGTCTGATGACATAGAAGACATGTACAAGAAACAGACGGAGGAGCTAAGAGCCAAAATGGAAGAATTTCAAGAGAGGGATAGCGGATGGACTTTGACTTCAATAAATTTCCTTGAAGTTAATATAAACAAGGCGTCGATAATAAGAGGATCGAACTTTATCCCTCTCCCAAAAAATAATGCAGCAAAACATGCATGCATAAATGTTGAGAATAATGACATTTATTGCTTTAAATGGTCTCTCATTGCTGCTTTGAATGTAAATAGTGGCCTGAGTCCTAAACAACTGAAAAACTGTAGAAATTACAATATTGCAAACATTTGTGATGAGAATATTATTATAGGGGAAATTGTATTAAATTTTGAAGGCCTAGAGTTTCCACTCCCATTGAAGCAGATAAAACAATTCGAGAGTCAAAATGGTATGAGCATAAATGTGTTTGGTCACAATGGAATATCGCTTATAGGACCATACTACATAACAAAAGGAGAAAAACACATTCATATTAATCTCTTATTGCTCCAGTCCAATGAGAAATTCCACTATGTGCTCATCAAAGATATATCAAAGTAAGTTTCATTAGTGCATTTATGCAAAATGTGTTCCCTATTTAAAAAATTTATTTCTTATTGTCATATTAATTTATATATTATTTTATTTTTCTCTCTTCTTTAGACTTCTTCGTTCCAGCATTACAATGCATGATCACAAGATTTATATCTGCAACACCTGCCTGTATCATTCACATGATGATTATCAGCATAAACATCTTTGTGGTAAAAAAGTCATCAGGATGCCCGAAGATGGATGTATTATTAAATACAAAAACTACTACAAACAGCTAGATGTACCATTTGTCATCTACGCAGACTTCGAGTCTATTTTAGAAAAACTCCATGATCCTGTAAGTAAAAGCACGACAAATGTACAGAAACACCATGCGTGTGCATTCGGCTATTTTATTACTTGTAGTTTTAAGAAGGAAAATAACTTATATATACATTATTTTGGTGAAGATTCGGCAAATGTATTTATCAAAAAAATAGTTGAAGATTGTACAGATATCTATTTAAATTATTTACTAAAAGTTAAGAAAATGTTCATGACCCCAATAGAAATAGCTCAATATAATAATGCAAAAAATTGTCATATATGTAAGAAAATATTAAATAACGATAAAGCTAGAGATCATTGTCATCTTACAGGCAGTTATCGTGAGGCGGCTCATAGCGAATGTAATTTAAATTATAAAACACCTCAGTTTATTCCAGTTATTTTCCATAATCTTTCTGCATATGATATGCACCTATTTTTCAAAGAACTTTCTACTATAAAAAATGGCACAATAAAAGTGATTCCCCAGAACACAGAACTTTATATATCTCTTTCAATTTTTATCAGATTGTATGAAAAATATGGATTCGAAATAAGATTTATAGACTCGTTTAGATACGTTAGCAAAAAATCTTGATAGCAATTATTTTAATACTATTCGATCATGTTTCGTTGATGAAGCTCATTTCAACCTGATTAGAAAAAAAGGTGTATTTCCGTACTCTTACATGGATTCCATGACTAAGTTTAAGGAAATTAAACTCCCTAGTAGAGAAGAGTTCTTCAATATTCTAACGAATGAAGAATGTGATGTTGTCGAGTATGAACATGCTCAAAAATATGGAGAGAGTTTAACTGTAAAACCCTCCTTGACTATACTGAACTCTACTTAAAGACAGATGATCTTCTTCTAACTGACGTGTTTGAAAATTTTAGGAAAATTTGTAGAGGTATATACGATTTGGACCCCTGTCATTATTATACAGCACCAGGCTTATCCTGGGATGCAATGTTAAAAACCACAGAAGTTTCACTGGAACAGTTCACTTATTCCGAAATGTATATGTTTATGCAAAACGGAATTAGAGGTGGACTAGTTCAATGCTCGCAAAGATATTCGAAAGCGAATAACAAATATTTGGAAGATTTTGATGCATCAAAACCATCAGAATTTCTTACCTACTTAGACGCAAATAACCTTTACGGTTGGGCGATGACGGAATATCTTCCTTACGGTGAATTTGAGTGGGTATGTGATACTGATTTTGATGTTAAGAAAATTTCTGATACTGCAGAGTATGGGTACATTTTGGAAGTGGATATAGATTATCCCGATTGTGTGCATGATCTACATAATGATTTGCCATTTTGTCCCCAAAATAAGCCAGTGGGGGGATCCAAAATCAAAAAATTACTTGCAGACTTACACGCAAAAACAAATTACACCATGCACTATAGAGTTTTAAAACAAGCCATTTCAAATGGCCTCATCTTAAAACAAATCCATAGAATACTCAGATTTAAGCAATCCCCTTGCCTTAAAAAATATATTGACTTAAACACATTACATAGGACAAATGCTAAAACTAATTTTGAAAAAGATTTCTTCAAACTTTTGAACAACGCTGTTTATGGGAAGACAATGGAAAACATTGAAAAACGTAAGGACATTAGAATTGCTTCATCTTGGGAAACAACAAACAGGAATCATTTAGGTCTCAGAGCATTAATTTCGAAACCAAATTTTATGCAGTTGACAAAATTTTCTGATGATATGTATGCGGTAGAGTTAGAAATAATGGAACCACTATATGATAAACCCATATATGTTGGCTTTACAGTACTAGAGTTATCCAAGTGGAGAATGTATGATTTCCATTATGGCTTCATGAAGCCTAAATTTGGAGAGAAAATTTCTCTCAACTATATGGATACTGACTCGTTTATTTATTCAATTAAAACTGATGATTTTTACGATGACATCCGTAATGATATTATTTTGAATTTTGATATCAGAATATCCTATAGATAATCAATTTCGTTTGCCTCTACTCAATAAGAAGGTTTTAGGTATGATGAAAGATGAAAACAGTAGGGATATAATGACAGAGTTTGTTGGTTTAAGAGCAAAAATGTATTCTCTGTCGACTCTTCGCTCGGAAGCTGTTAAGAAATCTAAAGGGGCCAAAAAGTCTGTAATTAAAAAGTTGTCCATTAATGATTACAAAAGTTGCTTATTTGAATCCAAAATTATCTCAGATGAAATGTTTTTGTTTAGGTCTAAAACACATCAACTATATACTCAAAAACTAAATAAAATAGCTCTTAGATTTTGTGATGATAAAAGAAATATAATGAAAGATAAAATAAAAACGCGTGCATGCGGGCATTACATAGACCGAAATAATGAAACAATGGATGTAGAATAGAATGCTTGCTACTAAATTGCATGTAAGATGTTAACAAGAATTTAATTTTGTACTAATTATACTTATTTATTAATATATTTATTACTTACTTATTTGTATATTAATTTATTTATGTATTTATTTCTGTATTTATTTATTAATTTATTTATTGGTTATATATATATATTTGTTTATGAATGTATCTATTAATTTTAGTATTTTATTCACACAAAAGCATGTTAAAATTTAATGGTCTAAAATTGTTATCTTTTTTTGCCTGTACCTAAATTATTTGTAAATAAGAATCAAACATTAGATTAATGATCTTTTTTTTTCTCTCTTTCTTTTTATATCATATATTTTTTTATATACATAGAGTTAAATTTGTATTAGTACTAAGATTTTTAAGAAAAAATTAGAAATAAAATATTGACAAAAGAATTAAATACATATGTGAATGGTTTTCATTTCTTTATTGGCTTCACTTCGTTGGATCAAAAAATTTTTGCTTTTTCCTTATATGCAAATTTCTGTTTTTATATTGCTTAAACATGCACAGTCTTGTTTTCATGTTACTTAAACATGCGCAATCATGTTTTCTTTGAGAGGTTCTATACAAGAGGAATTGAATTCCACAATAATATGAAATTCCATTAAATTTCATCAGATATTTTCTTATCGACACTAACTGCTTTAACACCATCTCATTATTGTTTGCTAACAGAAAATAGCAGAACAGGTATCAGCTATCAGGTCAGCTTTTTCAGCTATCAGATCAGCTTTTCAGGACCTGGTCTGGTTTTCAGATCAGCTTTTCAGGAGCTTGCCTGGTTTTCAGATTAGTTTTTCAGTAGGTGGTCTGGTTTTCAGATAAGCTTATCAGATATCAAATCAGCTTTTCAGGAGCTGGTCTGGTTTTCAGATTAGTTTTTCAGGAGCTGGTCTGGTTTTCAGATCAGCTTATCAGATATCAAATCAGCTTAACAGGTAGCTAGTCTGGCTTTCAGATCAGGCTTTCTGATTCAGATTGAATTATCAGTTTACAAGTAGCTAGGCATTTATATAATTTATATGAATGAAGTTTCAGGTCAGATTAATCAACTTAAGTCAATCTTTTATGAGCAGTAATTTTTTTATGAAAACATATAAAAGTTGAAGAACCTTAAGAAAATACTATATTATTTATCCTTCCAACACTCTCTACAAACTTCTTAAAACTTTTAAAAATTCATATTACATACAACATGATGCCTATAAACGTTCTTAATTTTTTTCTCATCTTGCATAAATATTATAATTACATTTGTCTCTTATTAAATGCTTACAACCATATTCATAAAAATATTAAACAGCATTTTGAATTTTGTTTAAGCAACATTCACTAAAATTGTATTCATATTAGAAATTTAGCCTAAAATACATCTTTTAAACCTTATATAAATCACATAATTTTAAAATTGACTGCACCCATATTTAAAATAATTTTGAGTAGACCTTGGTGTAATTTTGCTTCATATTTATTTCTATATTTAACTTTGCCTGTATGTATGTAGATATGTATACATGTATGTATTAGGAATACTGCTACAAGTTTGGCACAAGTACAATGATGACTCATTCTACTTGTGCCCCATACAAAAATATACACGTACATATATGTATGTATATTATTCTGCTTTTTAGATGCAACATCAGCAAATATCATAATTAAAATGCTTTAAGCTTTATTATAATATCTCATTCTTTTAAAAATGAAATTAACTTCTTCGGATATTCATATTTGACTTAGATAATTTGAGTATAAATAGAAATATTCGGAGTTGATTAGTAGTAGTGGAATGGGCATCCGGCGACAATTAAACTTGCAAAATTGTTGGTGAAATTGTTAAATTTGGGTAATTAAAATTTGAAAATTGTTAAATTCTTGGAAATTTGTGAAATTTGATACCTGCGAGGGAGGTTCAATAGGTGCATCTTATTTTTTGTTTACATAAGGAGTTCTTTGTTTACATTAACTTTGTGGGAACGGGTGATTTTTTTTGGGTAATATTTATTGTTATAACTGGTGATTTTTTTGTGGGTGTGGTTTAAGGGATTTTATGAGATTAAGATTTCACAAGTGTATATGCCGACGGCAAAAACGTGAAAAAAAATATTTTTGTAATGCCGACGGAAAAAACATGAAAATAAATATGTTTGTAATGCCGACGGGAAAAACGTAAGAAAAGAAATAAAAATATTTTTCCTAATGCCAACGGAAAATCCTAAAAGTGATTTTTCGTAATGTGGACGTTAAATTTTAATCAGCGCCGAATGCCCATTCCAGTACTACTAATCAAGTCCGAATATTTCTATTTATACTCAAATTATCTAAGTCAAATATGAATATCCGAAGAAGTTAATTTCCCAAGATGAAGCAATTCTAATATCCCTACGTTTTTCAATGTTTTCCATTGTCTTCCCATAAACAGCGTTGTTCAAAAGTTTGAAGAAATCTTTTTCAAAATTATTTTTAGCATTTGTCCTATGTAATGTGTTTAAGTCAATATATTTTTTAAGCCAAGGGATTGCTTAAATCTGAGTATTCTATGGATTTGTTTTAAAATGAGGCCATTTGAAATGGCTTGTTTTAAAACTCTATAGTGCATGGTGTAATTTGTTTTTGCGTGTAAGTCTGCAAGTAATTTTTTGATTTTGGATCCCCCCACTGGCTTATTTTGGGGACAAAATGGCAAATCATTATGTAGATCATGCACACAATCGGGATAATCTATATCCACTTCCAAAATGTACCCATACTCTGCAGTATCAGAAATTTTCTTAACATCAAAATCAGTATCACATACCCACTCAAATTCACCGTAAGGAAGATATTCCGTCATCGCCCAACCGTAAAGGTTATTTGCGTCTAAGTAGGTAAGAAATTCTGATGGTTTTGATGCATCAAAATCTTCCAAATATTTGTTATTCGCTTTCGAATATCTTTGCGAGCATTGAACTAGTCCACCTCTAATTCCGTTTTGCATAAACATATACATTTCGGAATCAGTGAACTGTTCCAGTGAAACTTCTGTGGTTTTTAACATTGCATCCCAGGATAAGCCTGGTGCTGTATAATAATGACAGGGGTCCAAATCGTATATACCTCTACAAATTTTCCTAAAATTTTCAAACACGTCAGTTAGAAGAAGAACATCTGTCTTTAAGTAGAGTTCAGTATAGTCAAGGAGGGTTTTACAGTTAAACTCTCTCCATATTTTTGAGCATGTTCATACTCGACAACATCACATTCTTCATCCGTTAGAATATTGAAGAACTCTTCTCTACTAGGGAGTTTAATTTCCTTAAACTTAGTCATGGAATCCATGTAAGAGTACGGAAATACACCCTTTTTTCTAATCAGGTTGAAATGAGCTTCATCAACGAAACATGATCGAATAGTATTAAAATCATTGCTATCAAGATTTTTTGCTAACGTATCTAAACGAGTCTATAAATCTTATTTCGAATCCATATTTTTCATACAATCTGATAAAAATTGAAAGAAAAGTTCTGTGTTCTGGGGAATCACTTTTATTGTGCCATTTTTTATAGTAGAAAGTTCTTTGAAAAATAGGTGCATATCATATGCAGAAAGATTATGGAAAATAACCGGAATAAACTGAGGTGTTTTATAATTTAAATTACATTCGCTATGAGCCGCCCCACGATAACTGCCTGTAAGATGACAATGATCTCTAGCTTTATCGTTATTTAATATTTTCTTACATATATGACAATTTTTTGCATTATTATATTGAGCTATTTCTATTGGGGTCATGAACATTTTCTTAACTTTTAGTAAATAATTTAAATAGATATCTGTACAATCTTCAACTATTTTTTTGATAAATACATTTGCCGAATCTTCACCAAAATAATGTATATATAAGTTATTTTCCTTCTTAAAACTACAAGTAATAAAATAGCCGAATGCACACGCATGGTGTCTCTGTACATTTGTAGTGCTTTTACTTACAGGATCATGGAGTTTTTCTAAAATAGACTCGAAGTCTGCGTAGATGACAAATGGTACATCTAGCTGTTTGTAGTAGTTTTTGTATTTAATAATACATCCATCTTCGGGCATCCTGATGACTTTTTTACCACAAAGATGTTTATGCTGATAATCATCATGTGAATGATACAGGCAGGTGTTGCAGATATAAATCTTGTGATCATGCATTGTAATGCTGGAACGAAGAAGTCTAAAGAAGAGAGAAAAATAAAATAATATATAAATTAATATGACAATAAGAAATAAATTTTTTAAATAGGGAACACATTTTGCATAAATGCACTAATGAAACTTACTTTGATATATCTTTGATGAGCACATAGTGGAAGTTCTCATTGGACTGGAGCAATAAGAGATTAATATGAATGTGTTTTTCTCCTTTTGTTATGTAGTATGGTCCTATAAGCGATATTCCATTGTGACCAAACACATTTATGCTCATACCATTTTGACTCTCGAATTGTTTTATCTGCTTCAATGGGAGTGGAAACTCTAGGCCTTCAAAATTTAATACAATTTCCCCTATAATAATATTCTCATCACAAATGTTTGCAATATTGTAATTTCTACAGTTTTTCAGTTGTTTAGGACTCATGCCACTATTTACATTCAAAGCAGCAATGAGAGACCATTTAAAGCAATAAATGTCATTATTCTCAACATTTATGCATGCATGTTTTGCTGCATTATTTTTTGGGAGAGGGATAAAGTTCGATCCTCTTATTATCGACGCCTTGTTTATATTAACTTCAAGGAAATTTATTGAAGTCAAAGTCCATCCGCTATCCCTCTCTTGAAATTCTTCCATTTTGGCTCTTAGCTCCTCCGTCTGTTTCTTGTACATGTCTTCTATGTCATCAGACAAAGTCACCAACATCATTTTCGAAATATGTACAATTTGGAACACATTCATCTCATCATTCACCATCTTCATATAATCACATGTGAGCTCCATATTAAATTTAAATGTACTATGTATCCTACTACATTCATTGAGTTGTTGTACCATGGAGCTCGTGGCAGATTTCAGAAACTCCTCCGGAAACCAGACACCCAAATTTTTGTTCAGGAGGATATATGTCTCGATCCTCCCATTGAAGTTACTTACTCTTTTAGTGAGAAAATCATCAATCCGTTCTTGGTGACAACTGTTTTTGTGTTTTGTGGTTCTGACATGAGCCATATAACCATTTGATGGGATCATCTCATCACAATCCTCACAATATTTGTTTTGAAGATTTAGCTTACTAGTTCCAAGGACAGCCTTTGATTGGTTAGCATACGAGTGCGTTTCCATATGCTGATTTAGTTTTGTTTGAGTCATAAAGACTTTATTGCAGATGGTACAACTTGTAGTATTCATTTTATTTAATTATTTATTTGTTTTATTAGTTAATTTAATTATTTTATTTAATTATTTTATTTAATTATTTTGTTTATAAACAATTTATTTCAGCTATAAACAATTTATTTAATTATTTTTTATACACTATAAGTTTGTTTATCACACAGTAGTTAGTTCTAGCACTTTTATAGTTTTTGGATTTTGAACACTTTAGAAATTTTTGTTGGGAAAATAGGTTGTCACTTGTTGAGATATCAGAGCAGACTGATAACAATCTACATTATTTCTTCTACTTATATACTTTATATTCGAAAAGCGTAGTAGTCATCAAATCTAATTTATTACGGTATATGATGAAATTCATACACACACACACATGTACGTTCTCACACACACATAGACATTTCCAGAATTCACTGTTGGTATTACGATATATGATGAAATTCATATACACAGCAATATTCAGAACAAAATTGCTAGCATCAGTTTGTAATACACACCTACGAAAAAAATCGGGACATGTGAAAGTAGTGCTTCTATAATTTGTTGCTGTATTTCTCCAAAAGCTATTTCCTATAATTGTTTCATTAAAGTGAAAATATACTGAAATAAAAATATCATTATCCCTATTTAAAAGCTCTTCCTATCAACCTGATAGGATTCAAAACATTTAACATCTGAATTTCACCTGTATATATATATAAAACTTATGCCAACACAATATTTTCTATCTCCATAAGAATAGCCACGCAACTAGCCTAGAAAACATACATATATACGAAAAACTGTTGATGTAATTCATACAAGCAATTATATTCTTTAAAGCAAAAATAGATACGATCAAATACATTACGCCAATAGCATATATTTACATACATTACCAAATAGATTTCCTATCCACCTCCATTCCAAACAGCTATTAGGGCTGTCACTACCTGCAGCTATTAGATTATTTCCCCAGAGATCATTAACATAAATGCATACATACAATAACCCTACATAAGTATACCAACGATAACTCAACGATAACAGCAAAGTCAAAGTCAATCAAATAACGATTACTACATACCTACAAATACACTACCCTGCAGTCAGAGTGGGACGAAGTGTCTTTGTTGCAACACTAAAATTCTAGAGACAATTGTAGTATAAAAAGTTATTTTCTATCCGTGATTATAAAAGAAAGAGAGAAAGCAGATATGATCAACACGAATACGGCGGAATTGCCAACAACTTGTCAATATACATACATTTGTACGTACGTAAATTATAGAAATATACCAGTACTAACTGTCTGCTTGATATTTCTCCATGCTTCCATAACACCTACGTAGTCACTACCTAGTCAATTGTTTTAGTATTACTAGTAGGTTTTCAATACCAAGCACATGTTAAATGTCTATAGTACAAAGTTTTGTATGGATGATAATTAGAGAGTAGTACTGTCAACAAAAGTAGCGGACACCAGCAAACATACTAGTAAATGCAAAAACTCACACATATATACACACACATACAAACACCCACAGACACATCCATCTACTGTAAGCACAACGTTTCTCTACAATAGCAACAAAAACTGCACACACACAAGTACATACATACATATAAAGAATCAAACACAAACACACACAACCACACACACACACAAAATCTTGACATGAAAATCCCCAAAATCCCCCATTCGGGACAGGGTTGCCATCACTTTTGAGGTAATGACGGTCTGAGTCCTGTTTTCCCGGTTTTTAATTCCCAAAACAGGACTCAGACCGCCATTACCTATCTACTGATTTGAAGAAATTAATAAAATATACAATTTATGCATGTTGTATTTATTAATTTTTTTTACTTATTTTGTAAAGAAATTGAAGTTTGTGATATTTAGGATTGTCAAAGATTGGTTGTTATTTTCACTGCTTGCTGACATTTGCCTCTGTCTATTGAACAAACCATGCATGTGTACATACAAGTTAACACATATGGTGAATACCATAATTATGTTCTTAGTTAACACATACCCATACAGTTTACACAAAGTCAATAACCCAAATATATTTTGCACACTAAACAACAAATTAACAAAACACATTCGACACGCTTAACAACAAACACAACAATTTCCTCAAACCCAATTTAGGCACAAACAAAAGAATTAAATTACAACCTAGTTTAAGTTATTGAATAAGCATATTCTTATTTTTTTATTAATATTAAATATTCAGCAAGTTCTCACACAATTTATTAATTTAAAATAATAAGCAAAATTGTATTTAGTTTAAGAAATATTATTATAAAATGATTTTGATTTGGAAAATAAAATTAGTTCTGTTCTGAAGTGCAACCAAACTCGTTTAGTGGCGCCCGAGCGGAGTACATAATTATACCCGGATATATTAAAAGTGTCTTAGTGCTAACAAAATAATATCGTGTAATCAGCAGTTACAAAAAAAAACGAAAGACAAAATAAGTAAAGGAATACAATTTTGATATTAACATTTGATAAATTTTGTGCTAAAAACAAGTGAGAGAAGAACTTTAGGAAAAAATCGTTTAAAAGGAAAAAACGTTCCAAGAAAATACAAACGGATTAATTAAGAAAAAAAGTTTGAGCTACAGACACTTATAAGAAAAAATACCGTTTTAAACCCAATAAAAAATAAGCGGGAACAAAATCTAAATAAAAAAAAGCTAAATTAAAAAGAACTCAACAAGCTAAACTACCGTTTTAAACCAAAAAAATATAAGCGGGAACAAAAGCTAAATCAAAAAAAGCTAAATTAAAAAAGAACTCAACAAGCTAAACTACCGTTTTAAACCCAAAAAATAACAAAAGCAAAAAAAAAACAAACAACGAGTGAACCACCGTTTTAAAACCAAGAAAGAAAAGCGGAAGGAACAACCAAAAAGCCATATCAGACAGACTCAACAAATCAGTTACTAGTGACGTCAGCCGTACCCTAGTAGATCTTCAAATTCAAACAGGATAAATACGGACCGTACAAGCAGCATGCTGATCTTTTTAATGTAATTATAAACCTTTAAAATTTATTAAAAATATATTATATTCTTGTGAAACTAAAACATCAAAATGATGTTAAGTCGTACTGAATTGATGTTAATCGTACTGAATTGAATTAAGCAAACAATCAACCTTGCTTTAAAAGTTATTTAAAACAAAACATTTTTTTACATTCACGATTTTGTTACAAACATATTGTTCTTGAACTGTGAAAATTACTTTTATTGAATAAAAATATATTGTAAACTTGCAACATAAAATTTTTGTTTGGGAAAAAGAATCACATAAACACACACACATAATGGAAAAAATTCAAGAAGCAATCACACAACTAACTGGTGCAATGAACGCACAAATAGAGCAGGTCAAACAGTTAAATAGTAGGATGGTTGGCTGGGAAAGAAAGATAACAGACTTGGAAACTAAGATAAATAGTCCTACTACTAAAGAGTCAAATCTTGCCCTACCCAAAACCGCTAAAGACTTAGATGATATACGTAGGCACCCAGACTGCGTAAGAGACCTACAAATTTTCGAGGGTAACCCTGTTCAGTATATTTCCTGGAACTATAGCGTAGAATCTATCCTAAAGGATTACGAAATTGTAAGGGAAAAACCAATATACAGAGCAATATTGCAACAGATTAGGCAGAAGGTTAGGGATCCAGCTGACACAGCTCTCATTTCTTACAACATATTTGACGAGAGCTGGGACAAGATTAAAAATTGTTTGTCTCTGCACTATGCAGACAAAGGGACCTTCAAACATTAGAATATGAGCTCAGTATTATGCGTCAAAAAAATTGCACTATAGATGAATTTTATGCTAGGGTAAACCACCAACTCTCGCTCATTATAAACAAAGTAAAAACCGATAATTACACAATAGAAACCATAGAAGCCTTAATATCTTGCTACAGGAACAGGACCTTAGATGTTTTCATACGAGGTATAAACGGGGATATTTCTCGAATGTTAATTATTCAAAAACCTAGAACCTTGCCTGAAGCTTACACTTCTTGTCTGGAATTTCAAAACCTAAATCTTAGGAATAACTCTATTCACCCACGAAATTTTAATAGCGTCACCACGCCAATCAATCAAATGTCTAGAAACAGAAATTTCAGTAAGCCACAAGCACCACAAAGGCCACTAAATATTCATGAGAAAGTACGAATCTACAACACGCCTATGCAGCCTCATTTACAAAACATACCACCTCCTAGGCCTACCCAACCGAAACCACCAGTACCGATGGAAATAGACCCTTCAAATAAGGTCTCGACAAATAAATTATATGAATATACCAGAGAAATCGCCATTGCCATATTCTAGTAATAATTCATCAAATATACCGCGGAAACAGCAGCTAGTTTTCAATACTGAAACCGTAGACAGCCAAGAGCAATACCCTCCATGTGAAGAAAACCAACAGGACGATGAAGACCCTTCAGAAGATAACCACTATGAAGAGGACACCGAATTCGGGCTAAATGAATTAAATTTTACGACGGACGCCTATCTAGCGTTCCTTACTTAGAAGTGCGTCCAAAAAACGGTAAAATTCTTAAATTTTTGATTGACGCAAGAGCCAACAACAACTTTGTTTCAGAAACATTTCTACAAAATTCCAAACCTGTAAATTCTATTTTTAAAATACAGTCGGCAACAGGTCAAATTCCAATTACTCATAAAATTTATGGCACCTTTTTTAAAACACTCGGCATTAACAAAAAATTAGTTTTCTTTGTCCTTCCTGGATCCTTCGATGGGATCATTGGTGACAATTCACTAAGGCAATTAGAGGCAGTAATAGACAGGAAAAATAACACGTTGAAGCTTTACAATGGCTCTATTATTAAACTTAAATCAAAATTTTCTAAACAAGTCAACAATATAAACACTGTACAACATGAAGATAAAGAAATAGAGAATTTAATAAACGAACACCGCACCCTATTTGGCCCAGTATCTGATAGTGGTGTGATTGAAACAAATGTTCGTGCAGAGATCAGGACCTCAACTGAGGAACCAATCTACACAAAGTCATATCCCTATTCAAGTCATTTAAAGTCCGAGGTGGAAAGTCGAATCAACCAAATGCTAGAAAATGGAATAATTAGACCTTCCAAGAGTCCATATAATTCACCTCTTTGGATTGTCGCAAAAAAGCCCAAACCAAATGGTGAAAAACAGTTTAGAGTTGTGATCGATTTCAAACGGCTTAATGTAGTAACTATTGCCGATGCCTATCCGATACCGGATATTAACACTACGCTTTATAGTTTGGAAAAATTTAAGTTTTTTACTACTCTAGACTTGATCTCTGGGTTTCACCACATTAGGATGAAGGACAAGGACATAGAGAAAATGGCATTTTCTACTAATAACGGAAAGTTCGAGTTTCTACGATTACCTTTCGGCCTTAAGAACGCCCCGTCGATATTTCAAAGAATGATAAACGACGTACTACACCCATTACTAGGAAAGGCTTGCTTCGTCTATATAGACGATATTATCGTTTTTGGAAGCAACAGAAATGAGCACATCGAAAATTTAAGGAAAGTGTTCATTTTATTAGAAAAAGCAAACTTAAAGGTAAATCTCGAAAAGTCGAAATTCCTAAAGACTAGTTTGGAGTTTCATACTACAGGCGATTCATAAAAGATTTTGCTGCTGTACCAAAACCTTTAACAAATCTAACTCGTGGAATAAATGCTCAAATCAAGGCGAACCAATCCAAACGTGTAAACATTAGCTTGGATGATAATGCCATAAAATCATTTGGGAATTTAAAAGAACTACTGATGTCATCAGAAATTTTAGCATACCCTGACTTTGAGAAGGCTTTCATTTTGACTACTGACGCCTCAAACTACGCAATAGGATCTGTTCTCTTGCAAGGAGAGCTTGGAAAAGATCGACCGATTATATATCTATCCAGATCCTTGAATAAAAGCGAGGAAAACTAATCCACGATAGAAAAGGAGATGTTGGCTATAGTTTGATCTATTGACAAACTTCGTTCTTATTTATATGGAGCTAGGGAAGTAAAAATTCTCACCGATCCTCAGCCGCTTACTTTTGCATTAAGCAATGCGAACAATAACGCAAAACTCAAAAGATGGAAGGCCAGGATAGAGGAATATAATTATAAACTGATATATAAGCCAGGCAAAACAAATGTCGTTGCTGACGCTCTATCACGCTTGCCAACGGAAGTAAACACACTCTCAGCAACTGACGATTGCTCTCAACATAGCGCTGAAGAGGACGGTGCACTGCTAATACACCATTATGAATCTCCGATAAATGTTTTCAGGAACCAAATAATATTTACGAACGGAATGAAGTCAAACTATATGGAAGTTCCTCATGACAAACTTCAACGACATTACGTAAGACTTGAAAACCTTAACGAAAAAAAGCTTATTCAGGTTTTAAAAAACAAATTAAACCCAAACTTAATAAATGGCGTAAAAATTCCCGAGGAAATGGTTACAATGTTGCAAAAGGTATACACAGAAAATTTTTCTAAATTTAAAATCAGAATTACACAGAGATTGGTAGAGGATATAGTTGATCCGGAGGAACAACTTACTATCATTCAAAGCGATCATAAGCGCGCATACAGAAATTTTGCCGAAAACAAGGAGCAAATTTTGGAAAAATACTATTTCCCAAAATGGCCAAGTTAGTTAGGGACTTCACAAGGTCTTGCAAAGTTTGTAGGAAGAATAAATACGACCGGCACCCCCAAATCCATAATTACAACCCACACCAATTCCTTCATACCCTACAGAAATTTTACATATCGACATATTGGAAATCAAGGGCGAAAAATTTATAACCTGTGTGGATAAATTTTCAAAATTCACAAAATTCTTTCACTTAAAGAATAAATCAGTTCTACACGTAAGAGATAAAATCATTAAATTACTGCATTTGTTTTCCGCGCCAAACACAATAGTAATGGACAACGAAAGCAGTTTTATAAGCCCGATAGTGTTAAATTACATAGAAGGATTAGGAATCAAGATATATTTTGCACCACCTCAAAAGAGTGAGGTAAATGGAGCTATCGAAAGAGTCCATTCAACAATTGTTGAAATGCTCAGATGTCTAAAAGAAGAATTTCCGGATTTTACACTCAAGGAACTAATAAACATAACAGTAGATATGTACAACAACACGGTTCATTCTGTCACTAAGAAGAAACCAGCAGACATATTTTTCGGACGAACTGAAAGGATTAACTACCAAAAATTAATAGTAAATAATGACTTACGCAATGAAATTGCTAGGAATAAAAAAATTAAACTATATAGAGAAAACGCGAAGAGACAAAAGCCTAGAACATACAGCCAAGGAGACATTGTCTTTAAGAAAAACAAACAAGTAAAAGGCAAAGATAAACCTATTTTTATAAAGCAAATTGTTGGGAAGGACAATACCGTCACAATTACAACAACCGATAATAAAAAAATTCACAAGTCCCATCTAAAAAACCAATAACTCTTTTTTTCCGGCTTCTGATCGACTGGACACACGCAACGGTTAACATCTACGAATATAACAGTCCACTTGTCACGATTAAACAGGGTACTGGCAAGTTAAGCAATGGAAACTACAGGATAATCCACACAATCAATCTAAAAGAGTACGAGCAGGCTGTTGCAGAAATCAGACCCATAATTCACCTTCAATCTAGGAAAACTGGATCAGTAGGACTACAGATGGAACACCAACTCGAGCAAATAGGAAATCTACTGGATCAACTTAGGATGAAAAACTCGTCAAAAAATAAACGCTCCATTAACTGGATCCTCCGCGTGGAAATGGATAGCGGGAAATCATGACGCTACTGATTGGGACAAAATTTTGGAAAAAACTAGTGATGTTGTTGAAAATAACAATAGGCAGTACTCTGTAAACCAATATTTAATTAAAACTACAAATAACCTTTTAGACAATTACAACAAAATTGTAGCAGAGTCAAATAATGATAACACACTAAGCCGCGCGCAAATACTTTTCAACAAGCTCGGATTAATAAAGGAAGAGATATCCCAGATAGTAATGGCAAGTCAGTTGGCGAAAAGAGGTATAGTACATTCGCATTTGCTCAACAAAGGCGATATTCTGAATATCCTGTCACAAACGAATGCACTTCCTTACAAAAATGAGCTCGAAGCTTTACAATTCGCAGAACCTTTAATGGTTGTAAAGGACTCACTTTTGCTATACATTATTTCTATTCCGCAAACTGAAGATACCCTTTTTAATTACGTTGTTCTACGTTCAACAATAAAAAATGAAAAGCAAATTTTTCTCAAATTTAAAAACGTACTAATTTCTCAAAAGGAAAAGTATGGCATAGTTGGAAAATGTTTGGAAATCGACGGTGTTACAATATGCAAACAAAATCAAATAGAAAAATTAGGTAATGACAGCTGTATTGTGAGGATACTCGAGGGCGAAACAGCATCATGCGAATACCAGATGGCAAAACAACAGGTGGTGGAACTTGTACTAGAGGGTACGCTTTTTGTAACTAATTTTATAGGAAACTTAACTTACGGCAATAGCTCCCAAAAGCTTAATGGCACCTTTATTATAAACTTTTCTAACGAAACGGTTGCCGTAAATGACGTCGGCTATTCAAATTGGCAGGCAACATCTTTTCAAATACTCCCACCAATAATGAGAAATAATGTGACTAAAAACGAAGTCAGGTTAGACCTGCAATATCTCCATCACCTTCATCTAGGCAATATTAAACACATAAAAGACATTTCTCATAAGGGCCTAATTTTTATTAGCTCTAACTTCTTAATGGTTCTCATAGGGTTTTCCATAATCATTTCATTTCAACTTTATTCAAAATACAAGAATAACAGAGGAGTTCTACAAATCCCACCTATGACAAATTTTCCCGAGATAAAAATAAATTATCCATAAATTCTAAAGATTAGCGCGACGCTAATACTTAAAAAGGGGGAGTTAACACATATGGTGAATACCATAATTATGTTCTTAGTTAACACATACCCATACAGTTTACACAAAGTCAATAACCCAAATTTATTCTGCACACTAAACAACAAATTAACAAAACACATTCGACACGCTTAACAACAAACACAACAATTTCCTCAAACCCAATTTAGGCACAAACAAAAGAATTAAATTACAACCTAGTTTACGTTATTGAATAATCATATTCTTATTTTTCTATTAATATTAAATATTCAGCAAGTTCTCACACAATTTATTAATTTAAAATAATAAGCAAAATTTTATTTAATTTAAGAAATATTATTATAAAATGATTTTGATTTGGAAAATAAAATTAGTTCTGTTCTGAAGTGCAACCAAACTCGTTTACTTACCTATGTGCATACTTACTTACTATATGCAAGTAAATGAATAAGCAGCAGTTTTGTATAGGTTTAAGCTACGTATTTATTTAAAAAATATATACATTTAATATGGAAATATATGTTGTAACAGTGTAAGAATAAAATATAAAAATAAATTGTTTTAATTATTTTCTTGATAAAATAATTATGCATTTCTTAAGACACATACTCCGTAATTGTGATAGCTACAGTAAAAATATTCCGGATATTTAAGTTGTATTTGCTTAAAGTTGATGTAGCCAATATCCTTGATGTTGAAAACTCTAAGTTGAAGTAGTTTCTCAAACCATTTCTTCTCTTCCACAAACTTAACATAGATTGAAGAATGTTATAAATTGGATTTTAAAAATTTTACAACACCCTTAAATGATAATGATCCGTCATTCCAATTGCTATTGATAATTTTTTGAAGTTAAACGGTAGTTTAATAATAAAATTTATGTGCTCCTTATTGTTAAAAACAATTGACATTTCTTTGCAATGAAGATGTTTGAATTGGATTTAAATCCTTGAATATCGATGAAAACTTTGTCCCCAATCATCTTTTTTTTATTTTTATTTACACCGTTTTACGAACTTGACCTTTTAAAGGTATGTACTCTGTTATGCGATTGTGGATGAGAATGCAAAAAGCAGATGTATCGGTAGGAATGTTGGAGCACGTTTCAATTTAAATTTTTATATCAACAGGACCGTTAGAGAGGGCTTCGTTTTTGGTGACTGACATCTGCTACCACTATCGGTACACTATTTTTAAACTCTTGAGCAGTTAGAAGCGTTTGTGATTCCCCCATGTAGTAGCTTTGTTGAAACCGTAAGCACATATCATATAAGATGACATACCAACTTTAAAATTTTATATTTAGATAATCATAAGAATACGATTCTGAATTTATTGGAAGATTTTGTAAAAATTTCGTTTACAAACGTTTCAAATTTGGATGAAAAATAACCAAAATTCGTTTCGAAAAATATTTTTTCCATACAAATTTTAAAACGAAAAAAACGTTTGTATTCACAAAATTTGGCCTTTAAATGCACTTTTAAATTGTTTAGATTACAGTGAACAAACTTATTTTCTTGATGAAAAGCAATCAACACAAAACGGGGTCGTTTTCTATTTGCAGCCAATTTAACAATCCATAAAAAGCTGAGGATTAATGTGACAATCCCAACTGCGAAATACTATCGGCCTAGAAGCACCACTGTTAATAATTTTAATCATATTCAATTTGTCCAGATCCGATAGTTTTACATGTGGAATTTTCCATGAAATGTTTCAGATACTAATTTTTGATTTGTCAGTAGCAACAGTTGAGTATAAGAGTTTTTCATCGTTCTTAGTACGTAAGAGAACTAATTCATGTTTACCGCTGAGTATAATTTTGTTATAGTGCTCAGCAAAACCTAAAAATTTTTTCAGTGGTACATAGAAATTAAAGCGTCCATTTGAAATATCCAAATCATCGAGTTTGTTCGATCCAGCATTGTACAAGCCAACACTTTCTGTTGGTGATAAAGAAACAAAGTTTTTTAGGCTGATTGTAATCGCTAAATGTCTTGTATGATCAATTTCTATGCCATTAAATTCATATCGAATTTCGTCAAAGAGATGTGCAACAAAGTTATTTTTTAATTTCAGTTTTAGAAAAGAAGATATTTTGTATTGAAATTCGAATCTCATCATTATTGTTGAATGATTATAGGTACGGTGTATGGGTGTGGTAGTCCTTTTTAGTTATACTCTCGTCTGATTGGGGTTTTTCTAGAACATCTAGTATGTAACTCATTTCTTTGTCAACTTTAAATTAAGAGACTTCAAAAATTTTTTATTTCCTTTTGTAAATTTTTTTATGTAAGGATCTCTATTATAGTGGTTTAGTTTGCAAGAGTGTGTTATAAGTGTATCCAATTTTATTCTTAAATTGGTTGACGTTATATATTATCATTATTTGCTAGATCTCAAATATATTCGTATTGTAATTTCCTCTCCTCGGAAATTATTTAATCACCGTTCTGATCAACTACGCGTAGAGTTAGAGAACTTATCTCTCAGCAGTTAACCGGCAAATAGCTAAGATTTCGAAGAATCTTCACAATTTTATACCCTGGTGGGACATTGATCGCAAATTCATGTAATATGTGTGCTTGTGAGTTATTCGTATATGTATGTGTTAACGACTATTGTACATTCAACACGCAAGATATTCACGATGAAAATATTGACTAGTAGATCTGAGTAATGGTCTTGGTTAGGAGCTAGAATTTTCTTATTGAATCCAAAAAGTTTTCCTATCGTGTTATCCTTGTTAAAGTATACGGGATCCTTAGAGCTTTTAAATTTAACTTGCATTGTATTGTTGTTAGCTTCTATATCAATTTTATTTTCCGGACAATACTGCTTATACTGATGTTAAGTATAATCAAATATATCATTCAATTCATAAGATCCATCCTATTGGTATTTTAATTACATGTTCACAAAACTTAAATATATTGTTATAACCATCTACATTGGGAATGCTGTTATATGAATGAAAAACAGTTAGAGCACATTCATATTCTCCATCTAAACGAATAGGAGGAAAGTAGTTAGCAGATAACTCAGAGGAGTTTGAGCTAAGAGTAAGTGTTATGGACATTATGTTTGTCTGATTACAAATAAGTGAAATTAAACACAACACTTTGTATAAGAAAAGAGTTTATATATAATTATATTTTATTTAATATATAAGATACAAATATATACTTATATATATACATATATTAACTTAACTACAATATTTAATTTTTATTGATCCAACAATTGTGTTCATTTGTAAATCCTTACCATTTAACATATGCCTTCTCTCCTTTAGTTTTAAAACTTTTTCAACTAGATATGTATTTGGATATATAGTTTTTGAAAGTTCTTCATCATAGAAACCACCTTTAATAGGATTACCACGAAAGTCTTCTAATATGTATGTAGCGGGTTAGGAATATGGAACTCTTTAAATCGTGAAAATTTCTGTGGTCCAATTTGGTTTATATCCTTTTTCAAAAACATGTTTATATATACTTATGCGCACATGATCTTTTACATTGAATTTTGACGATTTGAAAAGTTAATAAACGGTTATATACCGTATTTAATAATTTTTTCTCGTTTGTAGAGTTAACTTGAATTATGGCATTTTGATGGTACGATGAATTTTTCTATTATATGTATTAATCAAGTCTTTGTAAATGTCGATCCAGTTATAAGACAGATGGAATGCCTTATATTGTTGTTTTGAATGCAATCATAAAAAAACCTGTATATTATTGCCAATCCACAACATTTGATAAAACAACGCATGGCACAATCGAAAGAATGAGTGCGGCAAATTGTATTGCGTGCATTGCTTGTTTTATATAAATGTTCACTGGACTTGTCAAACGCAACGAATACTCCGTGAATGGAGCGAATGCATTTTACTGTGATTTACCCCAACGTAGTCTTTGTACTTTGTGCTTGTATAAAGCTCTTACAATAGTATGTATTCATAAACCACGATATATATTTGAAATGTATTTTATGTAAAATTTTATATAAAACAGTTATTTGAAATACATATCAGATCTATTTTACATTTTCAAAATTATACTTTTTATATTTTCTTTTTTCTAAAAGGGCTATTACACAGGCATTCTTGTCTGCAGACATATGCGATGGCATACCAAAACTCACTGTGTAATAGCATGTATACGAGTACGTTAGACATGTAAATATGTTATTTTTCAAAAAGTTTTGATTTTCTGATGTTTCTCGGACACCTAGTATAAAGTACGCCATCAGCGTTCGACAATGTAATAGCAAAACCCAAAGTATGCCATCGTACATGCCTGTAGACAAGTTTGTCTGTGTAATAGCCCTTTAACACCGTCAAAATCTCCATTTAATTTTTCTAAAATTTCCTCCCTCACACTGCATTTTTTTTATTTACAATCATTAAAATCACTTAAAATAAACTTGTTATTTAATCGTGATATACAAAAGATCAGCAAATACTGAGGTAATGGTATAAAATACATGCACTTTTTCATGCTGCATTATTTCATTTCGCTGCTTGCCTTATATCGGGATCGCAAATCGCAATGAATAGTTTCATAGCAATTACATTTGTTATTGTTGTCGAATAAATGCGTGCCAACAGCTACGAATTTATAAATTGTTAGCAAATGTGAATGGTCTCAGTCTGTTGTCTGGTTCTTAACTCACCTCTTAACTTAAATACTTAATTTCGAGTTTTTTTAAACTCAAGATTTTGTTGTGAGCAGCACTTATTAGCAGCAATTATCATCGTCCACTTTTAAAGATGATAGTTTTAAGTTAAAGCTTCAGTTAAAAGCTTTATTACAGTATTAGTATGGACTCTGCCACACCTGTTAAAAATATTGGGGTTTTAAGATTTTTGTATTTGTTTTCTCCATTGTTTTTCCATTTAAAAAAAAAAGAAAACGCACCAAGCTTAGACTTTCTTTTTTTAGTTTAAAATGTTTGTTGAAACAATTTTGCATAAAACGTACATATATTATTTTTTGTTTTTAATTTAACAATATAACAGACTCTTACAGCTTAGGGCTAAAAACCAATACAACCTAAAAAGACAAATAATATTTTTTATATTCATTTGTACTACATAGATTAATATGAGATTATGTATGAGTTTCAAAGCCTACTAAGCTTATTTTGTCTTTGTGATTTTCAAAAATATTATTATTTTATGAATTCTCATATAGTTTTTGAAAGTCTGTGCATAAAGTAAGAGGTTTGTGACTGTTCAAAATTTGTGGTTGAAGTCTACTGATGATTTGGTTCAAGCGTCAATGAAATACATATATAGACCAAGCTAAACCACTAGCAAATAAATTTCAAATCATAGATTAATATTTTTTTTTAATTTCATAAATTATTTACAAACCTTTTTAAAGAGATGCATAATTAATAGTAAGGATTCAAAACTAATAAAAGCTCAGCACTTATTATTTTATTCAAATATTTTTAAGCATTTCTTTAATCAGGAGCTCAATATTTTCATATTAAAAATATAACAATAAAAACAAACAGGCTTTTGCAATATGTACATAATTTAAAAAAAACTTAACAGGAAAAACCTAAACAAATTCGTTCATACATATTAATTACTTATGAAAATGTTCTAAGTCATACGCGTTTTTGATTCAAAATAGTAAATAAATCTTTAAAAAAATAAATTTATATTAATTGAGACCAGTGCAACTCTAAATTAAACAGTTGCATAATAAAAAAAAATTTGTATTTGTTCAAATGTAATCTAGTAATTATCTCGACTAAAGAAATATATGTCTTACCTTCGTTTTCACAATGTATGATTAAGAGTTAACGTGAAATTTAACTGACAGTTCTTCCCACAAAACTTCTCGTTAAAGTCCCTGTTAGCTTTTAATTGTACATTGTGAAAAAGGCCGTTATACAACATTCATAATTAAGGGCACATACATATGTTTGCATTCATTTGTACAAGGTGATACAATTTTGTAAATTAATTTTATAAATTCTCTTTAAAACTTTTGAAAATGAGATCAAAAACTAATTATTCCAATTTAATAAAGCTAATATCTTCATCATTATTATCATCGGGCCATAAAACAGATTTCGTTTGAAATTGTGATGTTTGGCAAACATCATTACTATTAAGATGGTAACTAGCACTATCAGGAAGTTGGTAGGTTTCACAACAAGAATTTTCCCGTTTCAATCCATTGTTGTGTTAAATTTGCGTTTGTGCCACCAAAAATTAAAAAACACACAAAAAATTTCAAAAAGCACCCAAAATGGTTGACGATTAGGAATTATTGTATATTTGAGCACAAAATTTTCTTCAATAACTTGTTTAAAAATCTTCAAAGCTTTTAAGAAGAAAAAAAACACGCAAAAAGCCGACTATTTGTAAAATTTTAAACAAACCATACTATTGATTAAAAGTCAGTAAAACTTTAAGGAATGCAAAAACTCGGCAAAAATCGCGAAAATTATGAAAATTTTCAAAAACTTATTAACAGTGGGATGATATAAAGTCTAATATTTTTTAAAAATCGGCAAAATTGTTGGGAAGCTGAAAACATGGAAAAAGTCGCTTTTATCGCGAACTTTGCAAAAAATTGCGAAAAGTTGTAAAGTTTACAACAAGCCATAATATTGTTTAAAAATCGGCAAAACTGAGAGGAAGCTGCAAACTTTCAAAATGCGCTTTTAACGCAAACTTTGCAAAAATTTGCGAGAAGTTGCAAAATTGGAAGCAAGACTTAAAATTTATTAATAAGTTTGAAAAAAATTGCAATTTAGCCAAAAGTCGTGTGTTCGTGTAGCCTGCTGCAGTGAATGGGTTTAATGCTTAAGATTTATATAGGATGAAGCCCATCAGGTAATATACGCCGCCGTCATTTGCTTAAAGCACTTAGCCGCCGCCCACATAGCCAGTTTTTTTAAGACTTTTCATTCGTTTTTCCAATGGCGGTATTCGATGTTTTTCGCAAATTGTCTTGCGTTAGTGCAAATGCAAAATACAGTAGCTTTCCTTTCAAATCCAACAATAAAATACACACACAATCGAAAGAAAAGCTGCGATATTTTGCATTTGCATTTACGTAAGACAATTTGCATTAATCATCGAATACCACCATTATAAAACTCGGTATTTAAAATTAAGAAAAATTTGCCACACCTTACAGCATTTACTTCAGCAGACAGTGATCGAACGATTTCCGTCGTCTAAAATATCTTTGCCAATCTGCAAGCGGCTTCAGCAATATTGCCTTCTACTTCAGTTTGTAGTAGAATAAAGAAACAAGTTGATTTTTTTGTAATCAACTGAAAATGATACAATGTTGGAATATGAAATCGATGCGTTTTCTGTCACACCAAAAACAGTTTTGTACGTTTTGAGCGTACGATTTCATTTCAAATCGAACCGATTTCCATCACATGCCTGACAAATAGTATATTTAAAACGTCCAGTTTTTTGGAGAAAATTTATAGCCTTGCATTATCAAAAATGTATGCCAAATTTCAATAAAACTGCCTTGGCCAAACGCTTTAAATTGATTTTTTTAATTATAAACTTAATAGGCGTAGCCCCTCGCCTATGGCTATATATTCCGGTCTTTGAGATGTTTCTAGTTATTTTCTAGCTAAGACCTAGCGTTTATCAAATTTCAGAACACTAGCGCAAATTTTAATTGTTTATTCTTATGGGCTTGATACTGCCAACTTTTTCAATCTCAAAAATTTTTTTGGCCAGTGTTATCTTTCATGTTGTGTTTCTTTGGAAACGGGTATTAATAAATATATAAAAACATGTGGAGTATATTCAAATGTGCTATGCGAAGTACATGAAATCGGAGGCTTAAATTGTTTGTGCCTATTAACGCCCACTTTTTTCAATGAAAACTTATAGCCTTGTATTATTGCAACATGTATGCTAAATTTCATTAAAATCGCTTTAGATCTGTTTTTTGAATTCTGAGCCTTATGGGCGCAGCCCCGCCCCATAGGTAAAATATTTGAGTTTTTAGATTTTTCTAGTAATTTGCTAGTCTATAACTATTCGTTTATCAAATTTCAGTCCACTAGCCCAATTTTACATTTTTTATTCTCATGGGCGTGTTCCCGCCTACTTTTTAACCCAGGATTTTCTTTAGCTAGTGATTATCTTACCTGTTTGGTTTGGTTGGAAACGGATAATAGTAAATACATAAATAGTATATTTCAATGTGCTGACCCGAAGTACATGAAATAGTATGCTTAAATTGTATGGACGTGTTAACACCCAATTTTTTCAACAAAACTTTATAGCAATGTGTTATCACAACATGTGTGCAAAATTTTAATAAAATCACTTAAGTTAAACGCCTTTGATGCGTGTTTTTAGTTTCGAGCTTTATGGGAGTAGCCCCACAGCCTTGGTTAAAATGTTCGGTATTTAAGATTTTTCTAGGTGATTAACCACCTAGTTCTACTTGTGTACCAAATTTCAGCGCACTAGCGCAAAGCCTAATTTTTATGAGTGTTACCCCGCCCCTGGATAAAATGTCTGCCTTTTTAGATTTTTTAGTTAATTGCTCACCTAGGTCTACTTGTGTACCAAATTTCAGCTCTCTAGCTATAGCAGAAGTACTTCATCAATTTGATGAGTGATCAGTGAGTATGTTTTAAAATATGCAATTTTTGCACACTCATATCTCAGGTACTTTTTGTTCTAAAACTTTCAATTTTTGTATGTGAGGTGACATGAGTAGTATCAAAATGTATGCGCCAATGCAATTAAAATTGTCAAATTTGGGTAATTAAAATCGAAATTTGGTAAAATGTAGGCTAAAATTTCAATATTAAGGTAATTACTGTCAATGGTGTGAATTAACGAATGTTATGGAAGGTTTGTACATAGAAAAGTATAGTTTGATGTCGTTCCGTCGACGGGTTTTGGTTTTAATTTTATGGTTTGATATCCGTCCGTCGATGTGCATAGTTAACTATGTAGGCACGCAGAAGCCCTTATACGTTTGTACGCAGTATGTTTTTTTTTTAAATTTTATGGTTTGATATCCGGCCGTCGATGTGCATAGTTAATTATGTAGGCACGCAGAAGCCCTTGTACGTTTGTACGTAGTATTTTTGTTTGTTTGTTAAGCGGTTGCAGCAGGTTTATGATTTTAGATTGTGTGTGCGTGTGTGCATAGTTTAGTGTTTTTTTAATATTTTTTTTGTTTTTATGAAGTATGGTTTTTCGTTTGTTAAGCGGTTGCGGAAGAGTATTTGAGAAATAAATTATTTGGGAATCTAAGGAATGTTTTTTGTTGTTGGTTTTATTTAGTTTGATTTTTATTTGTTTTTTCCCTATGTTTAAAGACTTTGAAGACATGAATAACATATATGGTTTGTGAGATTAACATGGTTTGATTACCATCCGTCGATGTACATAGTTAATTATGTAGGTACGAAGGATTGTATAGGTATGTAGGTTTTTTGTTTTAATTTTAAATTTGAATAAATTTTTTTTTGGTTTGTTTACCCGTTTGCAGGAGGTTTATGAGATAAAGTGTAAGTGCGTGTGTTCATAGAGAAAATGTTGCTTTGGTTTTTATTGTAATATTATTTTTAGCTGGTGGTCATGGAAGGATATTTTAGAAAGAAATTATGTATGCTTATGGGGAAGTCTATGAATATGTTTCTTGGTGAATTTATTTTCTTTGATTTTCCTATATCCTATGTTTTAAGAGTTTGAGGTTGGAGAAATTGAAGTGTAAAGATATTTAGGATTGTCAAAAGGAATTAGAGATGCGTGATCATGGGAGCCAAAATTATGCCCAAGCGTGTGTATTTGTGTGTTTTTACAATAACTAACAAACAAATAACTAACAAACCATAAAATAAATAAAAAATCGGAAATGATAAACATTACCACTAGTGCACATTGTTGCGATGTCACAAAATATCATAGTTTGCATTCGGCATTACTTTTTTTGTTTGTAATATTCATTTTAGCTGGGGGAAATGGAAGGGTATTTTAGAAAGTAGTTATGTATGCTGGTGAGATATCAATGTTTTGTTTTTGTTGTTGTTTGATTTAAATTTTTTTATATGTAAAGAGTTTGAAGAAATTAATAAAATATACAATTTATGCATGTTGTATTTATTAATTTTTTTACTTATTTTGTAAAGAAATTGAAGTTTGTGATATTTAGGATTGTCAAAGATTGGTTGCTGACATTTGCCTCTGTCTATTCAACAAACCATAAATGTGTACATATGTGCATACTTACTTATTATATGCAAGTAAATGAATAAACAGCAGTTTTGTATAGTTTTAAGCTACGTATTTATTTAAAAAATATATACATACAATATGGAAATATATTTTGTAACAGTGTAAGATTAGAATATGAAAATTAACTTTTTTGTTATTTTCTTGATAAAATAAATATGCATTTCTTAAGGCGCTAACTCCGTAATTGTAATAGCTACTGTAAAAATAAAATGAATAATGTAGCCGATATCCTTGTTGTTGAAAATTCTAAGTTAAAGTAGTTTCTCAAACCATTTGTTCTCTTCCACACCCTTAACACAGATTGAAGAATATTATAAATTACATTTTAAAAATTTAACAACACTCTTAAATGATAATGATCCGACATTCCAATTCAGATGATGATTTTGATAATCTTTTGAAGTTAAACGGTAGTTTAATAATAAAATTTATGTACTCCGTATTGTTAAAAACAAATTTATATTTCTTCTGCAATGAAAATGTTTGAATTGGATTTAAATCCTTGCATATCGATGAAAACTTTGTCCCCAATCATCTTTTTTTATTATTTTTTTACATTATTTTACGAACTTGACCTTTTAAAGGTTATGTATTCTATTATGCGATCACGGATGAGAATGCAAAAAGCTGATGTATCGTTAGGAATGCTGGAGACCGTTTCAATTAAAATTTTTATATCAACAGGACCGTTAGAGAGGGCTTCGTTTTTAGTGACTGACATCTGCTACTACTATCGGCACACTATTTTTAAATTTATGAGTAGTTAGAAGCGGTTGTGATTCCCTCATGTAGTAGCTTTGTTGAAACCGTAGGCACATATTATATAGGATGACATACCGATCATTTTCAAATTTTATATTTAGATAATCATATGGGTACGATTCTGAATTTATAGGCAGATTTTGTAAAAATTTCGTTTATAAACGTTTCAAATTTGGATGAAAAATAACGAAAATTCGTTTCAAAAAATATTTTTTCCATACAAATTTCAAAACGAAAAAAACGTTTGTATTCACAAAATTTGGCCTTTAAATGCACTCCTAAATTGTTTAGATTACAGTGAACAAACTTATTTTCTTGTTGAAAAGCAATCAACACAAAACGGGGTCGTTCTCTATTTGCAGCCAATTTAACATTCCATATAAAGCTGAGGATTAATGTGACAATCCCAATTGCGAAATGCTATTGGTATAGAAGCACCAATGTTAATAATTTTAATCATATTCAATTTGTCCAGATCGGATAGTTTTACATGTGGAATTTTCCATGAAATGTTTGAGATACTAATTTTTGGTTTGTCAGTAGCAACAGTAGAGTATACGCGTTTTCATCGTTCTTACTACGTAAGAGAACTAATTCATGTTAACCGCTGAGTATAATTTTGTTATAGTGTTCAGCAAAACCTAAAAATTGTTTCAGTGTCACATAGAAATTAAAGTGTCCATTTGAAATATCCAAATCATCGAGTTTGTTCCATCCAGCATTGTACAAGCCAACACTTTCTGTTGGTGATAAAGAAACAAAGTTTTTTAGGCTGCTTGTAATCGCTAAATGTCTTGTATGATAAATTTCTATGCCATTAAGTTCATTTCGAATTTCATCAACGAGATGTGCAACAAAGTTATTTTTTAATTTCAGGTTTAAAAAAGAAGATATTGTGCTGTTATTATCATCTACAACACTTCCCTTGACCTATATGTCGCTTTTGCTGGGTAGCACATATAAGTCTTGATTTTGTATTTAAATTCGAATCTCATCATTATTGTTGAAGGATTATAGCTTCGTTTAGGTACGGTGTATGGGTGTGGTAGTCCTTTTTAGTTATACTCTCGTCTGATTGGGGTATTTCTAGAACATCTAGTATGTAACTTATTTCTTTGTCAACTTTAAATTAAGAGACTTCAAAAATTTTTTATTTCCATTTGTCAATTTTTTTTATGTAAGGATCTCTTTTATAGTGGTTTGGTTTGCAAGAGTGTGTTATAAGTGTATCCAATTTTATTCTATTCATTATTTTATTTTATTTTATTCATTATTTGCTAGATCTCAAATACGAATATTCTACATTCAACACGCAAGATATTCACGATGAAAATATTGACTGGTAGATCAGAGTAATGGTCTTGGTTAGGAGCTAGAATTTTCTTATTGAATCCAAAAAGTTTTCCAATCGTGTTATCCTTGTGAAAGTATACGGGATCCCTAGAGCTTTTAAATCTTACTTGCATTGTATTGTTGTTAGCTTCTATATCAATTTTATTTTCCGGACAATACTGCTTATACTGATGTTAAGTATAATCAAATATATCATTCAATTCATAAGATCCATCCTATTGGTATTTTAATTACATGTTCACAAAACTTAAATATATTGTTATAATCTTCTACATTAGGGATGCTGTTATATGAATGAAAAACAGTTAGAACACATTCATATTCTCCATCTAAACGAATAGGAGCAAATTAGTTAGCAGATAACTCAGATGAGTTTGAGCTAAGAGTAAGTGTTATTGACATTATGTTTGTCTAATTACAAATAAGTGAAATTAAACACAACACTTCGTATAAGAAAAGAGTTTATATATAATTATATTTTATTTAATATATAAGATACAAATATATACTTATATATATATATATGTATATATATATATATATATATATACATATATAAACTTAACTAAACTTAACTACAATATTTCATTTTTATTGATCCAACGATTGTGTTCATTTGTAAATCCTAACCATTTAACATATGCCTTCTCTCCTTTAGCTTTAAAACTTTTTCAACTAGATATGTATTTGGATATAGAGTTTTCTAAAGTTATTCATCATAGAATCCACCTTTAACAGGATTACCACGATATTCTCCTAATATGTATGTAGCTTGATATGTATTTTGAACTCTTTTAGTCGTTAAAATTTCTGTGGTCCAATTAGGTTTATATCCTTTTTCAAAAACATGTTAAATATACTTATGCGCACATGATCTCATACAGTGAACTTTGAAAATTTGAAAAGCCGTTTAAAAGGTTATATACCGTATTTGATAATTTTTTCTCGTGTGTAGAGTTAACTTGAATTGGAGGCATTTTGATGGTACGATGAATTTTTCTATTATATGTATTAATCAAGTCTTTGTAAATGTTGATCCAGTTATAAGACAGATGGAATGCATTATTTTGTTGTTTTGAATGCAATCATAAAAAAACCTGCATATTATTCTCAATCCACAACATTTGATAAAACAACGCATGGCACAATTGAAAGAATGAGTGCTGCGAAATTTATTGGGTGCATTGCTTGTTTTATATAAATGTTCACTGGTCTTGCCAAAAGCAACGAATACTCAGTGAATGGTGCGAATGCATTTTACTGTGATTTACCACAACGTAGTCTTTGTAATTTGTGCTTGTATAAAGCTCTTACAATAGTATGTATTCATAAACCACGATATAGATTTGAAATGTATTTTATGTAAAATTTTATATAAAACAGTTATTTGAAATACATATCAGATCTATTTTACATTTTAAAAATTATACTTTTTGTATTTTCTTTTTTCTAAAAGGGCTATTACACAGGCATTCTTGTCTGCAGACATATGCGATGGCATACCAAAACTCACTGTGTAATAGCATGTATACGAGTACGTTAGACATGTACATATGTTAGTTTTCAAAAATTTCTGATTTTCTGATGTTTGTCGCACACTTAGTATGAAGTATGCCGTCAGCGTTCGACAGTGTAAAAGCAAAACCCAAAGTATGCCATCGTACATGTCTGCAGACAAGTTTGCCGGTGTAATAAATAGCCCTAAAACAGCTTCAAAATTTCCATTTTTTATTTACAATCATTAAAATCACTTAAAATAAACTTGTTATTTAATCGTGATATACAAAAGATCAGCAAATACTGAGTTAATGGTATAAAATAAATGCATTTTTTCATGCTGCATCATTTCATTTCGCTGCTTGCCTTATATCGGGATCGCAAATCGCAATGAATAGTTTCATAGCAATTACATTTGTTACTGTTGTAGAACAAATGCATGGCAATAGCAAAGAATTTATGAATTGTTAGCAAATGTGAATGGTATCAGTCTGTTCTCTGGTTCTTAACTCACCTCTTAACTTAAATTCTTAATTTCGAGTTTAAAAAGCGATTGAAACTTCAAGGATTTTATATCTTTCTTAGTGATCTCTAATTTAGATTTATTTGTGTATCCAATTTAAGCTCTCTAGTGCTAATTCTAGCTTTAAATGTTATGGGTGTTACCCCACTCTCCGTCTTTTTTTTAAACTCAAGATTTTGTTGTGAGCAGCACTAATTAGCAGCAATTATCATCGTCCACTTTTAAAGATGATAGTTTTAAGTTAAAGCTTCAGTTAAAAGCTTTATTACAGTATTAGCATGGACCCTGCCACAGCTGGTTAAAATATTGGGGTTTTAGGATTTTTCTATTTGTTTTCTCCATTGTTTTTCCATTTACAAAAAAAAAGAAAACGCAGAAAGAAAAGTTTAGAATTTCTTTTTTCAGTTTAAAATGTTTGTTAAAACAATTTTGCATAAAATGTACATATATTATTTTTTGTGTTTAATTTAACAATAAAACAGACTCTTACAGCTTAGGGCTAAAAACCAATAAAACCAAAAAAGGCAAATAAAATTTTTTATATTCATTTGTACTACATAGATTAGTAATTTTTTTTAATTTCATAAATTCTTTACAAACCTTTTTAGAGAGATGAATAATTAATAGTGAGGATTCAAAACTAATAAACCTTCAGCACTTATTATTTTATTCAAATATTTTTAAGCTTTTTTTTTGATCAGAAGTTCAATATTTAAAAATATAACAATAAAAACAATATGTACATAATTAAAAAAACTTAACAGGAAAAACCTAAGCAAATTCGTACATACATATTAATTAATTATGAAAATGGTCTTAGTCATATACGTTTTTGATTCAAAATAGTAAATAAATCTTTAAAAAAATAAATTTATATTAATGGAGACTAGTACAAGTCTAAATTAAACAGTTGCATAATAAAAAAATTTTGTATTTGTTCAAATATAATCTACTAATTACTAATTATCGACTAAAGAAATATATGACTTACCTTCCTTTTCACAATGTATGATTAAGAGTTAACGTGAAATTTAACTGACAGTTCTTCCCACAAAACTTCTCATTAAAGTCCCTGTTAGCTTTTAATTGTAGATTGTGAAAAAGGCCGTTATACAACATTCATAATTAAGGGCACATACATATGTTTGCATTCATTTGTACAAGGTGATACATTTTTGTAAATTAATTTTATAAATTCTCTTTAAAACTTTTGAAAATGAGATCAAAAACTAAATTATTCCAATTTAATAAAGCTAATATTATCATCATTATTATCATCGGGCCATAAAACAGATTTCGTTTGAAATTGTGATGTTTGTGATGTTGTGATTTAACAATATCAGGAATTGGTAGGTTTCACAACAAGAATTTTCCCGTTTTAATCCATTGTTGTGTTAAAATTGCGTTGGTGCCACCAAAAATTAAAAAACGCACAAAAAATTTCAAAAAGCACCCAAAATGTTTGACGATTAGGAATTATTGTATATTTGAGCACAAATTTTCTTCAATAACTTGTTTAAAAATCTTCAAAGCTTTTAAGAAGATAAAAAACACGCAAAAAACCGACTATTTGTAAAATTTTAAACAAACCATACTATTGATTAAAAGTCAGTAAAACTTTAGGGAATGCAAAAAACTCGGCAAAAATCGCGAAAATTATGAAAATTTTCAAAAACTTATTAACAGTGGGATGATATAAAGTCTAATATTTTTTAAAAATCGGCAAAATTGTTGGGAAGCTGCAAACATGGAAAAAGTCGCTTTTATCGCGAACTTTGCAAAAAATCGCGAAAAGTTGTAAAGTTTAAAACATGCCATAATATTGTTTAAAAATCGGCAAAACTTCCAGGAAGCTGCAAACTTGCAAAATGCGCTTT
The DNA here is from genome assembly GCA_905220375.1 of Tachina fera. NCBI lineage: Eukaryota > Metazoa > Arthropoda > Insecta > Diptera > Tachinidae > Tachina > Tachina fera. Next base: position 90,616,523 of record LR999964.1, read on the forward strand.
TAACGCAAACTTTGCTAAAATATGCGAGAAGTTGCAAAATTGGAAGCAAGCCTTAAAATTTATTAATAAGTTCGAAAAAAAATTGCAATTTAGCCAAAAGTCGTGTGTTCGTGTAGCCTGCTGCAGTGAATGGGTTTAATGCTTAAGTGTTATATAGCATGAAGTCCATCAGCTAATATGCGCCGCCATCATTTGTTTAAAGCACTTAGCCGCTGCCCACATAGCCAGTTTTTTTAAAGACTTTTCATTCGTTTTTTCAATGGCAATATTCGATGTTTGTCGCAAATTGTAGCTTTTCTTTCAAATCCAACAATAAAATACACACACAATCGAAAGAAAAGGTACGATATTTTGCATTTGCATTTACGTAAGACAATTTGCATTAATCATCGAATACCACTATTATAACACTCGGTATTTAAAATTAAGAAAAATTTGCCACACCTTACAGCATTTACTTCAGCAGACAGTGATCCAACGTATTCCATTCTGCCGTCGTCTAAAATATATTTGCCAATCTGCAAGCGGCTTCAGCACTATTGGCTTATACTTCAGTTTGTAGTAGAATAAAGAAACAAGTTGGTTTTTTTGTAATCAACTGAAAATGATACAAAGTTGGAATATGAAATCGATGCGTTTTCTGTCACACCAAAAACAGTTTTGTATGTTTTGAGCGTACGATTTCATTTCAAATCGAACTGATTTCCATTACATGCCTTATAAATAATATATTTAGAACGCCAACTTTTTTAAAGAAAAATGTATAGCCTTGCATTATCCACAAATGTATGCCAAATTTCAATAAAACTGCCTTGGCCAAACGCTTTAAATTGAATTTTTTAATTCTAAACTTAATAGGCGTAGCCCCTCGCCCATGGCTATATATTTCGGTCTTTGAGATTTTTCTAGTTAGTTTCTAAGTTATACCTAGATCAAATTTCAGCACACTAGCGCAAATTCTAATTGTTTATTCTTATGGGCGTGATACTGAAAACTTTTTCAATCTCAAGATTTTTTTTGGCCAGTGTTATCTTTCCTGTTGTGTTTCTTTGGAAACGGGTATTAATAAATATATAAAACATGTGGAGTATATTCAAATGTGCTATGCGAAGTACATGAAATCGGAGGCTTAAATTGTTTGTGCCTATTAACGCCCACTTTTTTCAATGAAAACTTATAGCCTTGTATTATTGCAACATGTATGCTAAATTTCATTAAAATCGCTTTAGATCTGTTTTTTAAATTCTGAGCCTTATGGGCGCAGCCCCGCCCCATAGGTAAAAAATTTGAGTTTTTAGATTTTTCTAGTAATTTGCTAGTCTATAACTATTCGTTTATCAAATTTCAGTCCACTAGCCCAATTTTACATTTTTTATTCTCATGGGCGTGTTCCCGCCTACTTTTTTAACCCATTATTTTCTTTAGCTAGTGATTATGTTACCTGTTTGGTTTCGTTGGAAACGGATAACAATAAATACATAAATAGTACATTTCAATGTACTGACCCGAAGAACATGAAATAGTATGCTTAAATTGTATGGACGTTTTAACACCCAATGTTTTCAATAAAACTTTACAGCAATGTGTTATTACAACATGTGTGCAAAATTTTAATAAAATCACTTAAGTTAAACGCCTTTGATGCGTTTTTTTAGTTCTGAGCTTTATGGGAGTAGCCCCACACCCTTGCTTAAAATGTTCGGGTTTTAAAGTTTTTCTAGATGATTAACCACCAAGTTCTACTTGTGTACCAAATTTCAGCGCACAGCGCAAGCCTAATTTTTATCAGTGTAGCCCCGCCCCACGGATAAAATGTCTGCCTTTTTTAGATTTTTTAGTTAATTGCTCACCTAGGTCTACTTGTGTACCAAATTTCAGCTCTAGCAGAAGTGCGTTATCAATTTGATGAGTGATCAGTGAGTCAGTGAGTATGTCTTAATATATGCACGTTTTGCACACTCAAATCTCAGGTACTTTTTGTTCTAAAACTTTCAAACTTTGTATGCGCCAATGCAATTAAAATTGTCAAATTTGGGTAATTAAAATCGCAATTTGGTAATTTATAGGCTACAATTTACATATTAAGGTAATTACTGTCAATGGTGTGAAGTAACGAATGTAATGGAAGGTTCACGCCCACTTTTTTTAACAAAAATCTATATCAAATTTCAATAAAACCGCTTGAGTTAAACGCTTTAGATATGTGTTTTTAATTCTGAGCTTTATGGTTTTAGCCCCGGCCCCTGGTGATAACTCTTTTAGTTCTACTTGTGTACCAAATTTCAGCTCACTAGCACAAAGTTTAAATTTTATGGGCGTAGCCTCACCCAGCTGGTTAAAACTTTCGGGTTTTTAGATTTTGATAGCTCATTGCTTACCTAGATCTACTTGTGTATCACATTTCAGGTCTCTAGCTATAGTGGAAGTGCTTCATAATATTGATGAGTGAGTCAGTCGGTCAGTGGATCAGTGAGTATGTCTTAAAATATGCACTTTTTGCACTTCCATATCTCCGGAAATATGTACTTTTTACTTATAATACTTTCAAACTTCGCATATGAGGTAACATGAATTTATTTTAATTATGGTTTAAATTTTATAATTTTACGATTGCGGGGATAAAAACAGCTCGAATGGCTTTTTACAAATATACACACTGCATGCATTGGACAGAACTTGGCATGGCGCACTCCCGTGCGCAGTTCTATACCGTATAATATTACGCCAACTTGTAATAGCAAAACCCAAAGTATGCCATCGTACATGTCTGTAGACAAGTTTGCCTGTGTAATAGCCCTTTAACACCGTCCAAATCTCCATTTAATTTTTCTAAAATTTCCTCAACTCTAAATTGAAGTAGTTTCTCAAACCGTTTCTTCTCTTCCACACCCTTAACATAGATTGAAGAATGTTATAAATTGGATTTTAAAAATTTTACAACACTCTTAAATGATAATGATCCGTCATTCCAATTCAGATGATGAAAGTTTCTTGTTAGCCAATTCGTTTCTCTTTGTTTAGCTATTGATAATCTTTTGAAGTTAAACGGTAGTTTAATAGTAAAATTTATGTGCTCCTTATTGTTTTATTTTTTATTTTTTTTGCATGTTTTTTTTTTATATATTGTATCTTCATATATGAACTAACAATAAGTATTCAAATCTTAAATCTAACATATAGTTAATAGGCCCGACCAATGTCAGACATAACTAAGTGATAGTTGTAAATAATACATAAGTAGTGATAAGCAAAAAAAAAGTATTTTCAAGCAACTTCATTCGGAGTGTTTAGTATTAGAGCCCTTGTAGCTCTCTTTTTTAAGCGGATGTGTCCAGTAAAGTTCAAAATATTATGAGCAACCGGATTAGGATGTGAGTCGAGTTTTGTTAGATATTTGCCTGCGTATTTTGCAATTTCTTCAGTCACTAGTGGCATATTTAAATCACGATGTATATTTGAATTCTTAATTTACCATGGAGCAGATGTTATTAACCTTAAAACTTTGTTTGGTCTTCCTTGAATTCTCTCTACATTGGAAGCAGAAGCAGTGCCCCATAACTGTATACCGTAACACCATATTGGCTTTAAAAGCGACTTGTATATTAAAAGTTTGCAGTCTAGGCTGAGTGTTGAATTTCTGCCAATAAGCCAATGTACCTGAGTTAATTTTAGTTTCATTTGAGTTAACTTATAGTCAATGTGATGTTTCCATCTAAGGCGTCGATCGAGGGTATACCAAGATATTTCACATGTGAATGTTGAGGAACAACTTGATTATTAATCCGAATGGGGGAACAAGTATCTCTTCGTAAGGTAAATGTTATATGGACACACTTTTGTTCATTTACCTTAATTCTCCATAAGTTTAACCATAGTTCCATCTGGCTAATTTGTTCTTGGAGTTTTCGGGATGCCTCATCAGGGTTTTGTGCATACTAAAGCAGGCGGTATCGTCGAAAATTGTAGAAGTGTGGATACTACTGCTCACAGGCATATCACAAGTATAAATCAAATATAAAAATGGCCCCAGTATACTCCCCTGTGGCACACCGGATGAAATAGTTTCAGGCATACTCATAAAGTGTCCTTCCACAACTGTAAATTTTCGTGCAAGAATGTAACTTTCCAAAATATTTAGAATGTTTATTGGTAAGTATGTATTCAATTTCAAAATCAGGCCTTCATGCCACACTTTATCAAATGCCTGAGAAACATCAATAAACAGGGTACAACAATACATCTTTTCCTCAAATGTTTTTCTGATAAATTGAACCAGTCTATGCGTTTGCTCAATGGTGCTATGCTGGCTTCTAAAACCAAATTGATGGTCCGGGATGCACACATTATCAGTTAAAATTGAAGACAACTTTGTCATGAGTAACTTTTCAAAAAGCTTTGACATTGTTGACAGAAAACTTATTGGCCTATATGACTCAGCCTTGGTAAGATCTTTACCTGGGTTTGGAATCATTTTAACCTTGGCAAGCTTCCAGTAGTCTGGATAATATTCCAGTCGTAAAATGGCATTAAAAATGAATAACAGGATTATAATTGCAGTACGAGGTAACTTAATCAGCATGTGGTTACTAATTCCATCCATACCGGGAGCTTTTTTCGGGTTGAGTTCGGCAATTAGTTTTTGTACATCACACATCGTAAATTTTAAGGGTCGAGGGGGTAGAGCAACTGCAGTCGGCAAATCAGCAACACCGGTACATGTATTTGGTGTAAATACGGATTTTAAATGCTCAGCAAATATGTTACCTTTTTCAGTATCGCTTCTTGCCCAACCTCCGGTAGATGTGCGCAGAGGTGGCTTAAACTCAATGGGTGTTTTAAGCTTTTTAGCAGCGCGCCACAAAGAGTAATTAGATGCTGGTGTGGCATCAAGGCCTTCCAGATAATTTTTGAAAGATGCAGTTTTTTCAGATGCAAGCAACTCTTGGAGTCGTTTAGTGCACTCTTTAAATCTGATTTTGTGTTGAGGTGATCTGTGCTGTTGCCATTCCCTTCTAGCTCTTCTTTTTTCACGTACGAGATGTTCAACGTCTGTAGAATAAATTTTATTGAACCCAGTATACGGATGGGAGGTAGTGGCGTGTTCAGAAGCTTGTTTAATATTCTCGTTAAGATTTGCAATGTTCGATTCAATATCATTAGGTGTTCTTAACGTAATATTTTCCGTGCAATGACTACTAAGATATTTTTTGAATCCCAGCCAATTAACACGATTTATCATCTTGACATATGGGTGAGGTAAAGCGCTTCTCAGTGGGCTACAGATTGTAACGATCGTGGGAGAGTGATCAGACGACAGATCTAGGGAAGCTTCAACGTGAATTAATTCCCTAGAAACACTTTTTATGACGCCGAAATCTATAACATCCGGAATTTTTCGTAAGTCAGTAGGCCAGTAAGTAGGCTCCCCACTTGAAATAACATCCAAACCCATTTTTGAAATTGTGTTGAACAACGCCCTACCTCTAGGCGTAATAAGACGCGAACCCCAGAACGTATGCTTAGCATTGTAGTCGCCAGCTGCAACGAAACAAGGTCCAAGAGATTTGTAGAACTTCTCGTATTGGTCCTCAGTGATTGAAAATCTGGGAGGGGAGTAAATTGAAGATATCACGAAATTTGTACAAAAATTTTCAATGCAGATATTTGTTGCTTGTAGATGTTCTTCACAAATGTTGTCAAGAATATAGTGCTTGAGTCTTGACTTTATTAGAATTGCTGATCCACCGCATGCTCTCCCTCTAGGGTCCTTTGTGTCATATAAAGTGTAGCCATTAATTTTAAAGAGGCTTCTAGAAGTCAAATGAGTCTCAGAGAACAACATTATATCAATATTTTTCTCCGTAAGGAAGTGCTCAAGTTCATTTTTATGTTGGCGAATGCCGTTTGCGTTCCAGAAACATATTTTTAACGTGTTCATGGCTTGTTAATTAATGCTTCAAGCAGAGTATTCTGCATTTGCAGCATTTCTTGCATCATGCTAGTCATATTTGTTGTAAAGTTGTTTATAATTAGCACCAGATTCTTAATAGTAGCTTCAAGGCAACTAAAGCTAAAGCTTGAGTTTGCATTCGTTGAATTATTTGGCGGTGAAACATTTTGTGTGGGAATAGAACTAGCCTTAGCAGCATTAGCATATGATACAGGTGAATTAACTGGTTGGCTCACTTGAGCAAAAGAGCCGGAGTACGCGTTTAATGGTTGAGCTGGAGCTAATTTAGGTTTTTGCACCATAGCTTGCTTGACGAAAGAGTACACAGGACATCCTCTGTAGTTAGCGGTGTGATTACCTCCTCAATTACTGCATTTTTTTCCGCTTGATGTTTTGGTTTGTTACAACTTGCAGTACCGTGCAATTCACCGCAGATAACACACACTGTAGGTAAATTGCAGTAAGCTTTTGTATGGCCATAATCTTGGCAATTATGACACTGCACGGGACCTGAACGCTTATGAGGCTCTTCAACTGTGATTTTTTGTACAATGGATATCTTAGGCTATAAATAGGATGAATCTCGTTTTTTTTCAACTGTATATCATTCGGCTCCAGTTCAACACGAAATAGGGGTTGGGGTACCCTTTCTCTGTTCATTACGTTAGATACATTCTTTACCTTAAATCCCTGGAGGACAAGTGCATCTTTTATTTCTTCAGGGACAACATAAGAATATATGCCCTTCAATACGATCTGCAGGCCTTTAGCGCTCTTAAACTGGTATGTGTAGAAGCTTGTTTTATTTGTTTCAAATTCAGAAACCATTTTGCGGAAATCCTTTTCGTCATAAATCTGAATTTTAGTTTCGTCGATATTGCCACGTTTTATTGGGACAATGTGGAATTTATTTTCACCAATGACCGAAATTAATTTTTTAATAAGGGCATTTGAATTTTTCTCTCTCAAGTAGATTGGTGGCGGCTTGGATGTTTTATTCGAGGATACATCGGGTTTGTCGTTTGCAAAATTTTAAAACGGTTTTGGCGATTAGTTGAGGATGCGCTGTTATCCCTAGACATTTTTGAAGAATTCGGGCTTCGCCCACGCTTTACCACGGTTATATATTTGTCCATACCGACTTGCACCTTGGGTTTTGAAATACTGTTATCTGTAGTGATAACTTTGTTAAGTGACGAATACGAGCCTGAAGGGGATGATATTACTGACTTATATGAAGAAGTACTAGGCAATTGTAATGTTAATGAATCACTACTATTTGGCATTGGACAAAGCGAAGTTGATCGCTGACGAAAAATTGGCTTTGCCGTTAAAAAAACACTTTCATTAGATTTATTATTACTATTTTTTTCATTAAGAGCTCAGAACTCACAGTAAAATAGGCATTTCTGCCGTTAGAACTCACTTCATAATTTTTTGTATTTGAGGCACTCATATAGAGTATTCCTCAAGGGCACTTTTTGTGTTTTTTTGCTTACGATTTTTTTGTTTTTGTAATTTATGATTGTTTGTGTGTTTTTGATGTACTCGTATAGAGTATTCCTCAATGTCACTGTTTATTTTTTTTTTTTTGCGTTTTTTTTGTATTTGTTATTTCCACTATGTAAAAAATATTATCAAAGCAATAAAGCTTATTTATTTAATTCAGTATGTATCTATTACGAATAATATGTACTACGAATATTTTTTTTTATAATTTATTGTTTGGTTGGTATGTAAAAATTCCGCTAATCGACTGTTCGCTATGAAGGTACCACGAGAACTTATTGTTAAAAACAATTTATATATCTTTTGCAATGATGATGTTTGAATTGGATTTAAATCCATGCATATCGATGAAAACTTTGTCCCCAATCATCTTTTTTTAATTATTTTTTTACATTATTTTACGAACTTGACCTTTTAAAGGTATGTATTCTACTATGCGATCACGGATGAGAATGCAAAAAGCTGATGTATCGGTAGGAATGTTGGAGCCCATTTCAATTTAAATTTTTATATCAACAGGACCGTTAGAGAGGGATTCGTTTTTGATGACTGACATCTGCTACCACTATTGGCACACTATTTTTAAATTCTTGAGCAGTTAGAAGCGGTTGTGATTCCCTCATGTAGTAGCTTTGTTGAAACCGTAGGCACATATTATATAGGATGACATACCGATAATTTTAAAATTATATATTTAGATAATCATATGGGTACGATTCTGAATTTATAGGCAGATTTTGTAAAAATTTCGTTTACAAACGTTTCAAATTTGGATGAAAAATAACGAAAATTCGTTTCCAAAAATATTTTTTCCATACAAATTTCAAAACGAAAAAAACGTTTGTATTCACAAAATTTGGCCTTTAAATGCACTCCTAAATTGTTTAGATTACAGTGAACAAACTTATTTTCTTGATGAAAAGCAACCAACACAAATCGGGGTCGTTCTCTATTTGCAGCCAATTTAACAATCCATAAAAAGCTGAGGATTAATGTGACAATCCCAACTGCGAAATGCTATCGGCCTAGAAGCACCACTGTTAATAATTTTAATCATATTCAATTTGTCCAGATCCAATAGTTTTACATGTGGAATTTTCCATGAAATGTTTCAGACACTAATTTTTGATTTGTCAGTACCAACAGTTGAGTATAAGAGTTTTTCATCGTTCTTACTATGTAAGAGAACTAATTCATGTTTACCGCTGAGTATAATTTTGTTATAGTGTTCAGCAAAACCTAAAAATTGTTTCAGTGGTACAATTAAAGTGTCCATTTGAAATATCCAAATCATCGAGTTTGTTCCATCCAGCATTGTACAAGCCAACACTTTCCGTTGGGAATAAAGAAACAAATTTTTTTAGGCTGCTTGTAATCGCTAAATGTCTTGTATGATCAATTTCTATGCCATTAAGTTCATATCGAATTTCGTCAAAGAGATGTGCAACAAAGCTATTTTTTAATTTCAGGTTTAAAAAAGAAGATATTTTGCTGTCATTATCATCTACAACACTTCCCTTGACCTATATGTCGCTTTTGCTGGGTAGCACATATAAGTCTTGATTTTGTATTTAAATTCGAATCTCATCATTATTGTTGAAGGATTATAGGTACGGTGTATGGGTGTGGTAGTCCTTTTTAGTTATACTCTCGTCTGATTGGGGTCTTTATAGAACATCTAGTATGTAACTCATTTCTTTGTCAACTTTAAATTAAGAGACTTCAAAAATTTTTTATTTCCATTTGTCAATTTTTTTTATGTAAGGATCTCTTTTATAGTGGTTTGGTTTGCAAGAGTGTGTTATAAGTGTATCCAATTTTATTCTTAAATTGGTTGACGTTATATATTATCATAATTTGCTAGATCTCAAATATATTCGTATTGTAATTTCCTTTCCTCGGAAATTATTTAATCGCCGTTCTGATCAACTACGCGTAGAGTTAGAGAACTTATCTCTCGGCAGTTAACTGGCAAATAGCTAAGATTTCGAAGAATCTTCACAATTTTATACCCTGGTGGGACATTGATCGCAAATTCATGTAATATGTGTGCTTGTGAGTTATTCGTATATGTATGTGTTAACGACTATTGTACATTCAACACGCAAGATATTCACGATGAAAATATTGACTGGTAGATCTGAGTAATGGTCTTGGTTAGGAGCTAGAATTTTCTTATTGAATCCAAAAAGTTTTCCAATCCTGTTAACCTTGTTAAAGTATATGGGATCCTTAAAGCTTTTAAATCTAACTTGAATTGTATTGTTGTTAGCTTCTTTATCAATTTTATTTTCCGGACAATACTGCTTATAGTGATGTTAAGTATAATAAACTACATCATTCAATTCATAAGATCCTATTGGTATTTTAATTACGTGTTCACAAAACTTAAATATATTGTTATAACCATCTACATTGGGAATGCTATTATATGAATGAAAAACAGTTAGAGCACATTCATATTCTCCATCAAAACGAATAGGAGGAAAGTAGTTAGCAGATAACTCAGAGGAGTTTGAGCTAAGAGTAAGTGTTATGGACATTATGTTTGTCTGATTACAAATAAGTGAAATTAAACACAACACTTTGTATAAGAAAATAGTTTATATATAATTATATTTTATTTAATATATAAGATACAAATATATACTTATATATATATATACATATATTAACTTAACTACAATATTTAATTTTTATTGATCCAACGATTGTGTTCATTTGTAAATCCTTACCATTTAACATATGCCTTCTCTCCTTTAGTTTTAAAACTTTTTCAACTAGATATGTATTTAGATATATAGTTTTTGAAAGTTCTTCATCATAGAAACCACCTTTAATAGGATTACCACGAAAGTCTTCTAATATGTATGTAGCTGGATATGAATTTGTATGTATATGTATATGTATATTTTAATAGTGAAAATTTCTGTGGTCCAATTTGGTTTATATCCTTTTTCAAAAACACGTTTATATATACTTATGCGCACATGATCTTTTACATTGAACTTTGACAATTTGAAAAGTTTATAAACGGTTATATACTGTATTTAATAATTTTTTCTCGTTTGTAGAGTTAACTTGAATTGGTGGCATTTTGATGGTACGATGAATTTTTCTATTATATGTATTAATCAAGTCTTTGTAAATGTTGATCCAGTTATAAGACAGATGGAATGCATTATTTTGTTGTTTTGAATGCAATCATAAAAAAACCTGCATATTATTCTCAATCCACAACATTTGATAAAACAACGCATGGCACAATTGAAAGAATGAGTGCTGCGAAATTTATTGGGTGCATTGCTTGTTTTATATAAATGTTCACTGGTCTTGCCAAAAGCAACGAATACTCAGTGAATGGTGCGAATGCATTTTACTGTGATTTACCACAACGTAGTCTTTGTATTTTGTGCTTGTATAAAGCTCTTACAATAGTATGTATTCATAAACCACGATATAGATTTGAAATGTATTTTATGTAAAATTTTATATAAAACAGTTATTTGAAATACATATCAGATCTATTTTACATTTTAAAAATTATACTTTTTGTATTTTCTTTTTTCTAAAAGGGCTATTACACAGGCATTCTTGTCTGCAGACATATGCGATGTCATACCAAAACTCACTGTGTAATAGCATGTATACGAGTACGTTAGACATGTACATATGTTAGTTTTCAAAAATTTCTGATTTTCTGATGTTTGTCGCACACTTAGTATGAAGTATGCCGTCAGCGTTCGACAGTGTAAAAGCAAAACCCAAAGTATGCCATCGTACATGTCTGCAGACAAGTTTGCCTGTGTAATAAATAGCCCTAAAACAGCTTCAAAATTTCCATTTTTTATTTACAATCATTAAAATCACTTACAATAAACTTGTTATTTAATCGTGATATACAAAAGATCAGCAAATACTGAGTTAATGGTATAAAATAAATGCATTTTTTCATGCTGCATCATTTCATTTCGCTGCTTGCCTTATATCGGGATCGCAAATCGCAATGAATAGTTTCATAGCAATTACATTTGTTACTGTTGTAGAACAAATGCATGGCAATAGCAAAGAATTTATGAATTGTTAGCAAATGTGAATGGTATCAGTCTGTTCTCTGGTTCTTAACTCACCTCTTAACTTAAATTCTTAATTTCGAGTTTAAAAAGCGATTGAAACTTCAAGGATTTTATATCTTTCTTAGTGATCTCTAATTTAGATTTATTTGTGTATCCAATTTAAGCTCTCTAGTGCTAATTCTAGCTTTAAATGTTATGGGTGTTACCCCACTCTCCGTCTTTTTTTTAAACTCAAGATTTTGTTGTGAGCAGCACTAATTAGCAGCAATTATCATCGTCCACTTTTAAAGATGATAGTTTTAAGTTAAAGCTTCAGTTAAAAGCTTTATTACAGTATTAGCATGGACCCTGCCACAGCTGGTTAAAATATTGGGGTTTTAGGATTTTTCTATTTGTTTTCTCCATTGTTTTTCCATTTACAAAAAAAAAAGAAAACGCAGAAAGAAAAGTTTAGAATTTCTTTTTTCAGTTTAAAATGTTTGTTAAAACAATTTTGCATAAAATGTACATATATTATTTTTTGTGTTTAATTTAACAATAAAACAGACTCTTACAGCTTAGGGCTAAAAACCAATAAAACCAAAAAAGGCAAATAAAATTTTTTATATTCATTTGTACTACATAGATTAGTAATTTTTTTTAATTTCATAAATTCTTTACAAACCTTTTTAGAGAGATGAATAATTAATAGTGAGGATTCAAAACTAATAAACCTTCAGCACTTATTATTTTATTCAAATATTTTTAAGCTTTTTTTTTAATCAGAAGTTCAATATTTTCATATTAAAAATATAACAATAAAAACAATATGTACATAATTAAAAAAACTTAACAGGAAAAACCTAAGCAAATTCGTACATACATATTAATTAATTATGAAAATGGTCTTAGTCATATACGTTTTTGATTCAAAATAGTAAATAAATCTTTAAAAAAATAAATTTATCTTAATGGAGACTAGTACAAGTCTAAATTAAACATTTGCATAATAAAAAAATTTTGTATTTGTTCAAATGTAATCTACTAATTATCTCGACTAAAGAAATATATGACTTACCTTCCTTTTCACAATGTATGATTAAGAGTTAACGTGAAATTTAACTGACAGTTCTTCCCACAAAACTTCTCATTAAAGTCCCTGTTAGCTTTTAATTGTAGATTGTGAAAAAGGCCGTTATACAACATTCATAATTAAGGGCACATACATATGTTTGCATTCATTTGTACAAGGTGATACATTTTTGTAAATTAATTTTATAAATTCTCTTTAAAACTTTTGAAAATGAGATCAAAAACTAAATTATTCCAATTTAATAAAGCTAATATTATCATCATTATTATCATCGGGCCATAAGACAGATTTCGTTTGAAATTGTGATGTTTGTGATGTTGTGATTTAACAATATCAGGAATTGGTAGGTTTCACAACAAGAATTTTCCCGTTTTAATCCATTGTTGTGTTAAAATTGCGTTGGTGCCACCAAAAATTAAAAAACGCACAAAAAATTTCAAAAAACACCCAAAATGTTTGACGATTAGGAATTATTGTATATTTGAGCACAAATTTTCTTCAATAACTTGTTTAAAAATCTTCAAAGCTTTTAAGAAGATAAAAAACACGCAAAAAACCGACTATTTGTAAAATTTTAAACAAACCATACTATTGATTAAAAGTCAGTAAAACTTTAGGGAATGCAAAAAACTCGGCAAAAATCGCGAAAATTATGAAAATTTTCAAAAACTTATTAACAGTGGGATGATATAAAGTCTAATATTTTTTAAAAATCGGCAAAATTGTTGGGAAGCTGAAAACATGGAAAAAGTCGCTTTTATCGCGAACTTTGCAAAAAATCGCGAAAAGTTGTAAAGTTTAACACATGCCATAATATTGTTTAAAAATCGGCAAAACTTCCAGGAAGCTGCAAACTTGCAAAATGCGCTTTTAACGCAAACTTTGCTAAAATATGCGAGAAGTTGCAAAATTGGAAGCAAGCCTTAAAATTTATTAATAAGTTCGAAAAAAAATTGCAATTTAGCCAAAAGTCGTGTGTTCGTGTAGCCTGCTGCAGTGAATGGGTTTAATGCTTAAGTGTTATATAGCATGAAGTCCATCAGCTAATATGCGCCGAAATCATTTGTTTAAAGCATTAGCCGCTGCCCACATAGCCAGTTTTTTTTTTAAACTTTTCATTCGTTTTTTCAATGGCGATATTCGATGTTTGTCGCAAATTGTAGCTTTTCTTTCAAATCCAACAATAAAATACACACACAATCGAAAGAAAAGGTACGATATTTTGCATTTGCATTTACGTAAGACAATTTGCATTAATCATCGACTACCACTATTATAACACTCGGTATTTAAAATTAAGAAAAATTTGCCACACCTTACAGCATTTACTTCAGCAGACAGTGATCCAACGTATTCCATTCTGCCGTCGTCTAAAATATATTTGCCAATCTGCAAGCGGCTTCAGCACTATTGGCTTATACTTCAGTTTGTAGTAGAATAAAGAAACAAGTTGGTTTTTTTGTAATCAACTGAAAATGATACAAAGTTGGAATATGAAATCGATGCGTTTTCTGTCACACCAAAAACAGTTTTGTATGTTTTGAGCGTACGATTTCATTTCAAATCGAACCGATTTCCATTACATGCCTGATAAATAATATATTTAGAACGCCAACTTTTTTAAAGAAAAATGTATAGCCTTGCATTATCCACAAATGTATGCCAAATTTCAATAAAACTGCCTTGGCCAAACGCTTTAAATTGAATTTTTTAATTCTAAACTTAATAGGCGTAGCCCCTCGCCTATGGCTATATATTTCGGTCTTTGAGATTTTTCTAGTTAGTTTCTAAGTTATACCTAGATCAAATTTCAGCACACTAGCGCAAATTCTAATTGTTTATTCTTATGGGCGTGATACTGAAAACTTTTTCAATCTCAAGATTTTTTTTGGCCAGTGTTATCTTTCCTGTTGTGTTTCTTTGGAAACGGGTATTAATAAATATATAAAAACATGTGGAGTATATTCAAATGTGCTATGCGAAGTACATGAAATCGGACGCTTAAATTGTTTGTGCCTATTAACGCCCACTTTTTTCAATGAAAACTTATAGCCTTGTATTATTGCAACATGTATGCTAAATTTCATTAAAATCGCTTTAGATCTGTTTTTTAAATTCTGAGCCTTATGGGCGCAGCCCCGCCCCATAGGTAAACTATTTGAGTTTTTAGATTTTTCTAGTAATTTGCTAGTCTATAACTATTCGTTTATCAAATTTCAGTCCACTAGCCCAATTTTACATTTTTTATTCTCATGGGCGTGTTCCCGCCTACTTTTTTAACCCATTATTTTCTTTAGCTAGTGATTATGTTACCTGTTTGGTTTCGTTGGAAACGGATAACAATAAATACATAAATAGTACATTTCAATGTACTGACCCGAAGAACATGAAATAGTATGCTTAAATTGTATGGACGTTTTAACACCCAATGTTTTCAATAAAACTTTACAGCAATGTGTTATTACAACATGTGTGCAAAATTTTAATAAAATCACTTAAGTTAAACGCCTTTGATGCGTTTTTTTAGTTCTGAGCTTTATGGGAGTAGCCCCACACCCTTGCTTAAAATGTTCGGGTTTTAAAGTTTTTCTAGATGATTAACCACCAAGTTCTACTTGTGTACCAAATTTCAGCGCACTAGCGCAAAGCTTAATTTTTATGGGTGTTACCCTGCCCCTGGATAAAATGTCTGCCTTTTTAGATTTTTTAGTTAATTGCTCACCTAGGTCTACTTGTGTACCAAATTTCAGCTCTAGCAGAAGTGCGTTATCAATTTGATGAGTGATCAGTGAGTCAGTGAGTATGTCTTAAAATATGCACTTTTGGCACATTCATATCTCAGGTTCTTTTTGTTCTAAAACTTTCAAACTTTGTATGTGAGGTGACATGAGTAGTATCGAAATGTATGCGTCAATGGAATTAAAATTGTCAAATTTGGAAGGTTTGTACATAGAAAAGTATAGTTTGATGTCGTTCCGTCGACGGGTTTTGGTTTTAGTTTTATAGTTTGATATCCGTCCGTCGATGTGCATAGTTAATTATGTAGGCACGCAGAAGCCCTTGTACGTTTGTACGTAGTATTATTTTTTTGTTTGTTAAGCGGTTGCAGCAGGTTTATGATTTTAGATTGTGTGTGCGTGTGTGCATAGTTAAGTTTTTTAAATATTTTTTTGTTTTTATGAAGTATGGTTTTTCGTTTGTTAAGCGGTAGCGAAAGGGTATTTGAGAAAGAAATTATTTGGAAATCTATGAATGTTTTTTGTTGAATGAATGTTTTTAGTTTGATCCTTATTTGTTTTTTTCCTATGTTTAAAGACTTTGAAGACATGAATCAAATATATGGATTGTGAGATAAACATGGTTTGATATCCGTCCGTCGATGGACATAGTTAATTATGTAGGTACGAAGTATTGTATAGGTATGTAGGTTTTTTGTTTTAATATAAATTTTGAATTAATTTTTTTTTGGTTTGTTTACCCGTTTGCAGTAGGTTTATGAGATAGAGTGTAAGTGCGTGTGTTCATAGAGAAAATGTTGCTTTGGTTTTTTTGTTAATATTCTTTTTAGCTGGTCGTCATGGAAGGATATGTGCGTGTGCTCATAGAGAAAATGTTGCTTTGGTTGTTTTTTTAATATTCTTTTTAGCTAGTGGTCAAGGAAGGATATTTTAGAAAGAAATTATGTATGCGTATGGGGAAGTCTATGAATGTGTTTCTTGGTGGGTTTATTTTCTTTGATTTTCCTATATCCTATGTTTTAAGAGTTTGAGGAGAAGAATAAAATATAAAATAAATATATAATAAATTTCTTAAATGTTAAATATTAGATTTTATTTTTCATTTTGCCTTGTAATTACTTTTATTGTTATCCAATGGATTTCTAATTGTATAAAGGTGTAGAAAAATAAAATGGATTCATATCGAATATAAATTATTTGCTGGGTTTTGTATGAGTTACAAAGCCTACTAAGCTTATTTTGTCTTAGTCATTTTCAAAAATATTATTATTTTATGAATTCTCATATAGTTTTTGAAAGTCTGTGCATAAAGTAAGAGGTTTGTGACTGTTCAAAATGTGTGGTTGAAGTCTACTGATGATTTGTTACAGCAACAATGAAATACGTATATAGACTAAGCTGAACCACAAGCAAATAAATTTCAAATTTTACAACACTCTTAAATGATAATGATCCGTCATTCCAATTCAGATGATGAAAGTTTCTTGTTAGCCAATTCGCTTCTCTTTGTTTAGCTATTGATAATCTTTTGAAGTTAAATGGTAGTTTAATAATAAAATTTATGTGCTCCTTATTGTTAAAAACAATTTATATTGCTTTTGCAATGAAGATGTTTGAATTGGATTTAAATCCTTGCATATCGATGAAAACTTTGTCCCCATCATCTTTTTTTTATTATTTTTTATAACCTTTACCAAAAAATGGTAAAAGTGTATATATAGGTTTGTCATTCCGTTTGTAATTTCTACAATATTAATAAGCGACACATAAAGTATATATATTCTGGATCCTTATGCATAGGGAAGACGAACAAGCGATGTCCGTCTGTCCGTCTGTCTGTATGTGAAATCGGTTTTCCCAAGCTCCCAGAAGAGCTAGAGACTTCGTTCTTGGACTAGTGTGTCAGAAATTTTCCGAAAAATTTTGCTATTGAAAATCAGCAAAATCGAGCAGACGGTTTCAGAGCTGGAAAACTCAAACTCTATTTTTCCGTAGAAAATAACTACCGAAAACAAGTTTTTATTACTTTTTTATTAAATTAACTTATTTTATACTTCGGTATGAATAAAATTGGTATTTATAATTAAAAAAAATTTAATAATTTAAAAAATTAAAAAAACGTTTCCAGGGTTTGAAAACTTTAACTTTCTTCCTGATAATTAAACATATTTCATGTTTTAGGAAGAAGGCTATTTTCTCAGGAACGGTAAAAGCTACGGGTCTGAAATTTGAATAGTGTATGTAGAACATATATATAAAAGCTAAAAATTAAAGGGTGTTCCAAAATGAGTGACGAAAACTTTTAAAATCCCATGTAATATACATACAATTGTATGTACATATGTATATTGGCAATTGAAATTTGTAAAATTAGTGTATCGTTATATAGGCTACATCAATTAACACTCAAAATAAAAAATTTTAGTTTGAAGTTTTGTAAACGCACTAATAATCCCAAAATTATATTTTACTTATTCAGTAAAATATTTTTTTAATAAAATACATTGAAATTGATTATTGAGGGGTTTAGCTGGATCCTATGCGCATTTCACTGTTGCTAATGCAGATCATCAGGGAACCTTTACCCAAAGTTTCTTAGAACAACTAGAGTCATTATGTTATAAACTTTCATTTAAATAAATGAGAAGCTCAACAACAAATAACAAAGTTGAAACAAGAACTCAATAATCAACATGTTTTTTATTTTCTTACTTTACCATTACTACAATAGCTGACTTTTTTTCAGCATCAAATTGTAGATATAAAGAGTATGTAAAAAGAAAATAAATGTAAATAACAACAACAGCTATTCAAGATAGAGTGTTGCCACACAAGTATTTTTTTTGACCGGGTGCCGTCAAATTAATAATTAGTGTTTTTATGGGAATTTTTACAATTTAAGTTTGAAGTTTTGTAAACGCACTAATAATCCCAAAATTATATTTTACTTATTCAGTAAAATATTTTTGTTTTTGTTTTGCTGTTGTTGTTTATTTAAATGAAAGTTTATAACATAATGACTCTAGTTGTTCTAAGAAACTTTGGGTAAAGGTTCCCTGATGATCTGCATTAGCAACAGTGAAATGCGCATAGGATCCAGCTAAACCCCTCAATAATCAATTTCAATGTATTTTATTAAAAAAATATTTTACTGAATAAGTAAAATATAATTTTGGGATTATTAGTGCGTTTACAAAACTTCAAACTTAAATTGTAAAAATTCCCATAAAAACACTAATTATTAATTTGACGGCACCCGGTCAAAAAAAAAATACTTGTGTGGCAACACTCTATCTTGAATAGCTGTTGTTGTTATTTACATTTATTTTCTTGTTACATACTCTTTATATCTACAATTTGATGCTGAAAAAAAGTCAGCTATTGTAGTAATGGTAAAGTAAGAAAATAAAAAACATGTTGATTATTGAGTTCTTGTTTCAACTTTGTTATTTGTTGTTGAGCTTCTCATTTATTTAAATGAAAGTTTATAACATAATGACTCTAGTTGTTCTAAGAAACTTTGGGTAAAGGTTCCCTGATGATCTGCATTAGCAACAGTGAAATGCGCATAGGATCCAGCTAAACCCCTCAATAATCAATTTCAATGTATTTTATTAAAAAAATATTTTACTGAATAAGTAAAATATAATTTTGGGATTATTAGTGCGTTTACAAAACTTCAAACTTAAATTGTAAAAATTCCCATAAAAACACTAATTATAAAAAATTTTAATTAAAGGGTGGCCCATCAGTTAATTTAATTTTGACCATATAATTTTGACAAATTGCTATATCTTGGAAACCGTAAGAGTTAAATTCTTGAAATTTTCAAAAACGGTAAACCTAAAAATTATAAAATCGTAAAAAATTTAAAAAAATCGCCAAAACGAAAAAAATTGCCAAAATGAAAAAAATCGCTAAAATTAAAAAAAAAGTTAAAAACCGGAAAAATTGCCTATATGAACAAAAATCGCCAAAAATTAAAAAAAAATCACATAAATTCAAAAAAAACGCCAAAATCAAAAAAACTCGCCAAAACGAAAATAAATCGCCAAAAATGAAAAAAAAACGCAAAAAACCGAAAAAATTGCCAAAAGTAAAAAAATCGCCAAAATAAAAAAAATCGCCAAAATTTAAAAAGCACCAAATAAAAAATAATGCAAAAAACCTAAAAAATCGCCAAACGAGAAAAACGGGTCAAAACTAAAAAAAAATTCCACAATGAAAAAAACCCCAACAACCGAAAAAATCGCGAAAACAAAAAAAAATTGCTTATATGAACAAAAATCGCCAAAATGAAAAAAAATCGCCAAAATCAAAAAAATCGTCATAACGAAAATAAATCGCCAGAAATTAAAAAAACTCCAAAAACCGAAAAAAATCGCCAAAACAAAAAAAAAAATGCCTATATGAAAATAAATCCCCAAAAATTAAAAAAATAGGCAAAATCAAAAAAACCACCAAATCGACAAAAAATTGCCTATATAAAAAAATCGCCAAAACGAGAA
This sequence comes from Tachina fera, assembly GCA_905220375.1. Lineage (NCBI taxonomy): Eukaryota > Metazoa > Arthropoda > Insecta > Diptera > Tachinidae > Tachina > Tachina fera. Next base: position 90,636,376 of record LR999964.1, read on the forward strand.
AAAAGTCAAAACTAAAAAATTGCCACAAAGAAATAAAAACGCCATAAACCGAAAAAATCGCCAAAACAAAAAAAGTTGCCTATATGAAAAAAATCGCCAAAATGAAAAAAACGTCAAAAACCGAAAAAAATCGCCAAAACCAAAAAAAAATTCTTTAAATTAAAAAAAATAGCCAAAATTAAAAAAGTCACCAAAATAAGATAAATCGCCAAAATTTAAAAAGCACCAAATTAAAAATAATGCCAAAAACCTAAAATATCGCTAAAACGAGAAAAGAAGCACCAAAACTATAAAAACGTCCAATTAAAAAAATGGCAAAAACAAAAAAAAAACGAAAAAAACACCAAATTAAAAAAACGTCAAAAACGCAAAAAAACGGAAAAACTAAAGAAAACACTATTGAAAACGCTTAAAACCGGAAAAGCCCCAAAAACGAAAGAAATGCCAAAACTATATTTTATATAGGCTAAAGTTCATATAGTATTACTACGGAACCCTTCGTGCGCAAGTCAGAGTCGCACTTTACTGAATTTATTTTTAGTAAATGGAGATGGAAATAAAATGTATCGCTAAATTACAGTCTTAACTATAAAGTTAAATAAGGAACATGTTCTGTTTCATTTCCCTGAAACCGTTCCTTGTAGCTCACTATATATACCTTTTCCAATGGGATGTTTAAATTGAGGAAATTAACAATTTTGCAAAATCAAAGATTATTAAATAAAAAAATTTACATAGTTTACTTGGTATGGAGGTACAATACTAAAACTATTTTCGAAGTTCGAAGCTTAAGCGAACATTAGATCAAATCTCATGTCATCTAGGATATTAAAATTGGTTTTCATTTGATAATTTTGATATAACGGCATTATTTGTTTGTTTAGCTATAAGTGCAACTAACGAGTAACTTACTGCTCAAATATCAAGAATTAAAATTACTCTTAATGCACCAAACTCGTATCTCAATAAATGCGCTTCATAATTAAACTTACTATATATAGATGTAATCAATTCCTTAATAATTGCATATGAACTTTTATCCAAACACCGAAGTATAAAGACACGAACCGTTTCTTTTTTGCTCTCCTGAAAACTTGTATTTTTTATATATATATATAAAAAAAACCTATTCAATCGAAAAATACCGAGAGGTCACTGATTAAAAATTGCACTAGATCAAAAATTATGAATTTTTTCACAAAATTAATATCTACATACATATGTCTGTGCTTATGTATGTATCTCTATACTACATAAACGCACTTTGGTAAAGGGTATATAATATTCGGCACAGCCGAATATAGCACTCTTACTTGTTTTACATTATTTTACGAACTCGTGTTCATCACTTAATAAAGTTATCACTACAGATAAAAGTAGTTTAAAACCCAAGGTACAAGTAGGAATGGACAGCTACATAACAGTGGTAAAGCGTGGGCGAAGCCCGAATTCTTCAAAAATTTTATCTGCTCCAAAGATGTCTAGGGATAATAGCGCAGCATCTACCAATCGTCAAAATCGTTTTTCATTATTGCAAGTCACCGACGACAAGCCCGCTGCATCATCGCAAAAGTCTTTTAAGCCACCACCTATATATTTGAGAGAGAAAAATTCTATCGCCCTAATTAAAAAATTAGTCTCGGCCATTGGTGAAAACGCATTTCATGTTATTCCAATAAAGCGTGGTAACATTGACGAGACTAAAATTCAAATATACGAAGAAAAAAATTTCCGCAAAATAGTGACTGAATTTGTAAAAAAACAAAACAAGTTTTTATACGTACCAGCTTAAGAGTACCAAAGATATGCAGATCGTATTGAAGGGCATTGACTCTTATGTTAATCCCGAAGAAGTAAAAGATGCACTAATGATACAAGGATTTAAGGTAAAAAATGTTACCAACATAATCAATAGGGAGAAGAATTGAATTGAATTGGAGCCGAATGATATACAGCTGAAAAAAAAACGAGACACACCCAATTTATAGCCTAAAATACCTCTTATACCGAAAAATCACAGTTCAAGAGCCACATAAGCGATCAGGTCCCGTACAGTGCCATAATTGCCAAGAATATGGCCACACAAAAACATACTGTAAACTACCCACTGTTTGTGTTGTGTGCGGCGAATTACACGGCACTGCTAGTTGCAATAAGCCAAAAGATCAAAGTGATAAAAAATGCAGTAATTGTGGAGGTAATCACACCGCTAACTACAGAGGTTGTCCTGTGTACTCTTTTGTCAAACAGACTATGGTGCAAAAACCCAAATTAGCTCCATCTCAATCAGCAAACGCTTACTCCGCAACTTTTGTGCAAATGAGCCAACCAGTTACTTCCCGTGTATCGTATCCCGATGTTGCTAAAACAAATTCTATTCCCCCACAAAAAAAATGTTCCACCTCCAAATAATTCAACGAATGCAAACTCAAGCTTTAACTTTAGTCGCCTTGAAGCTCGTATTGACAATTTGGTGCTAACTATAAACAACTTTACAACAAATATGACTACCATGACGCAAGAAATGCTGAGAATACAGAATACTCTGCTTCAAGCATTAATTAACAAGCCATGAACACGTTAAAAATATGTTTCTGGAACGCAAACGGCATTCGCCAACATAAAAATGAACTTGAACACTTCTGTATAGAAAAAAAATATTGATATAATGTTGGTCTCTGAGACACATTTGACTTCGAGAAGCTTTTTCAAAATAAATGGCTACACTATGCATGATACAAAGGACCCTAGAGCGAGAGCATGCGGTGGATCTGCAATTCTTATTAAGTCAAGACTCAAGCACTATATCCTTTACAACGTTAGTGAAGAATATATGCAAGCTACGAATATTTTTGTAGAAACTTTTTGTTCTAATTTCGTGATATCATCAATTTACTAACCTCCCAGATTTTCAGTTACCGAAGATCAGTATGAGAAGTTCTACAAATCGCTTGGATCTTGTTTCGTGGCAGCTGGAGACTACAATGCAAAGCATACGTACTGGGGGTCTCTCCTTGTAACACCTAGAGGTCGAGCTTTGTTTAATACAATTTCAAAAATGGGCTTAGATGTTATTTCGAGTGGTGAGTCCACTTATTGGCCTACTGACGTACGAAAAATTCCGGATGTTATTGATTTTGGCGTAATGAAAAATATTTCTAGGGATTTAATTAATGTTGAAACTTCTCTAGATCTCTCCTCCGATCACTCCCCCACTATCTTTACAATTTGTAACCCACTAAGAAGTGACTTACCTCACCCATATATGAAGATGACCAATCGTGTTAATTGGCTGGGATTCAAAAAATATCTTAGTAGTCATTGCACGGAAAATATTGCGTTAAGAACACCCAATGACATTGAAACTAACATTGCCAATCTTAACGAAATTATTAAACAGGCTGCTGAACATGCCACTACCTTCCACCCGCAGTCTGGGTTTAATAAAATTTATTCCAGGGATATTGAGCATCTCGTATGTGAAAAAAGAAGAGCTAGAAGGGAATGGTAACAGCACAGATCACCCCAACATAAACTCAGACTTAAAGAATGTTCTAAACGACTACAAGAGTTGCTTGCATCTGAAATAACTGCATCTCTTAAAAATTATTGTTGGTCTTGATGTCACACCAACATCTAATTACTCTTTGTGGCACGCTGCTAGAAAGCTTAAAACACCCGTTGAGTTTCAGCCACCTCTGCGCACATCTACCGGAGGATGGGCCAGAAGCGATACGGAAAAAAGTAAAATATTTGCTGAGCATTTAAAATCCGTATTTACCCCAAATACATGTACTGGTGTTGCTGATTTGCCGAGTGTAGTTGCTCTACCCCCTCGAGCCTTAAAGTTTAAGATGCGTGATGTACATAAAGTAATTGCTGAACCCAAGCTAAAGAAAGCTGCAGGTATTGATGGAATTAGTAACAAGATGCTGATGAACTTGCCGCATATTGCAATAAGAATCTTGCTGTTTATTTCTAATGCCATATTACGACTGGAGTATTATCCACAACTCTGGAAGCTTGCAAAAATCAAAATGATTCCAAAGCCGGGCAAAGATCTTACTAAAGCTTGTAGCAAATGAGGCTCAAATATTTATTATTAATTATTTGAAATAAAAGGGCCTACCAGACGGCGAAGCGTACTAATTGACCACAGATATTTATAATAATGTTATTTATTTAAAGTATGTACGAGGCCCACACAGCACAGCCCAAACTACTGCTAACGCTTCTCATTCTGTTGTCGAGTAATTTCTTTCAGCGGAAAGAAGTAGACGATTAGCATATTATATTGGGTGTTCGTTTTCTTTCTCCCCCTGAAGTAGAACAGCTCCAAGTGCGTAATTACTGGCATCCGTTTTCAAGACAAATGGTTTCTTTTCGTCCATTTGCTGCAAAATTGGTGGTGATACTAAGCATTGCCTTAGTTTGTTGAACGAATTTTTCTCTGCATCAGCCCATTTCCATTTCGTGTTTTTTCTTGTTAGATTTGATAAGGGTTTTGAAATTTCTACAAAGTTAGGAATGTAACGTCGATACCACGAGCAGGTTTGTAAAAATGAGGTCAATTGTTTTAAGTTTTTCGGGTGTGGCCTTTGTAAAATTGCTGCTGTTTTTTCAGGATCAGGCTTCAATCCATTAACTGTCAAAACGTGTCCTAAATACTTAACCTCTGCTCTAGAAAAATTAAATTTTTCGCGATTCAATTGAAGCTTAAACAGTTTTATTCTCTCTAATGTTTTTCTAAGATCTTCTATATGGGACTTAAAATCAATCGAGCAAATAATTATGTCATCTAAATATGCTAGTATGACTATCCCCGGTAGACCGTTTCGAAATTTGTCGACAAGTCTTTGAAAGGTCGCCGGTGCATTTTGGAGTCCGAATGGCATTCTATTAAATACGTAAATACCAAAAGGGGTTGTGAAGGCAGTTTTTAGTTTATCGGTTTCAGACATTTTTATTTGCCAATATCCTGCTTTTAGATCTATAGTAGACATGTAAGAAGATACTTTTGCGGCTTGCAGTAAATCATCCATTCTTGTTAGAGGATATTTATCAGTAACGGTGATTGCATTTAGACGACGATAGTCAACACATACTCTAATGCCTCCGGTTTTCTTTGGAATCAAGACAACAGGAAATGCCCATGGTGATTCTTCTTCCTTAATTATTTAATTTTTTAGCATATCGGCGATTTCTATTTTTAGCTTTTCTTTCATAACAAGTGAGATACGGTATGGTAAGCAAGAAATAGGAGGATGTGCGCCTGTATCAATAAAGTGTTGATCATGTGGAACTGTTTCTGTGGTACTTTCAAAAACAGATTTAAACTCCTTTAATAAATTTTCCAGACATAGTTTTTGGTTTGCTGATAAGTTTGTTCCTTCTGAGTCTTTAAGTTTAAAATCAAATGAATTTATATTGATGGCATGGGTTCCAACAATTTCCTGTGATTTATCATCAGATTTAGTTCTTTTTAGCGGTGGAAAAAGGTCCCAATCATATACGTCGGTTTCTAAATCATTTGGTATACTCCCTGCAAAAATTTTTTTTATTTCCCCAGGAGAATAATGGTAATTGGACGCATTATCTACTCTTTTAGGTGTTTGTTTACCGGAATTTTGGTTTTTATTTGAATCCTCAAACCATGTTAGAAAATTTTCTACGTTGCTATTGTGTTCCACAATATTTGTATGCGTTAACGGAACTTGTTTTAATACGTTTGGCTTAGACCTTTTAAAGTCAAAATGTGTAGCAGGCTCATCCTTCAAATGCCAAATTCTTTGGGCTAAGTCTAAAACGATTCCAGCTTGTTCCATAAAATCAATGCTCTTGCATTAGGCAGGCAAATGAATCGAATTCTCTTAAGTCGCTCCCCAATTAAGACATTCACGATTGTTGAATAAACTATTTCTTGACGTGGTATACCATCCGCTAAAATAATCTCCGCTGACACTTTTTGAAATTCTACTTCTTTTTCTTTTAATTTTTTAAATAGAGAATAGCCAGCAACGCTTGTACGAGCTGCTGTGTCTAGATATGCTTCACCATTTAAACCACTTATGCATATATCGACTGTTGGGATATCTCCTCCAACTACAGTAGTATAGAATTGCGTTGAAATCAAGCTTTTCTGGGCTATTTAACGGATTTTTCTTGTTACAATTAGGGCAGTTTGAGCGGTAGTATCCTGACAAGCCACACCCATAACAATTCAACGTAGTTTCTTTATTTTTTATGTTCCCTTTGCGTTCAGCTTCGATTCTTTTATAACATGACTCTGATGTGTGGTTTTTCCTTCTGCACACAAAGCAACGTATAGGCTTATCGGTAATATCAGCCAACCTTTGTTTCGGTTCCTTGTTTTCTTGAATAAGCATTTCAATATCTCTAGCCTTTTGTAACAGTTCTTGAAAAGAACTTATATTTTCTCTGGAAATTTTTTCTGGTATAGGGAGGAGTAGTTGTGAAAAAACAATATTAAGCATTGTATTTTCTGACAGACGTTCGGAAAGTTGTGCAAAAAGTCTACGTTTGCTGCATATAAAAGAATCCATGGATTCAAAAAATTTTTGTTTTTCTTGACTTATTTCCGCAAATATTCTCCAATCTGGTTTCGGAGGGGAAAAGGCTTTTCTCAATAAATCTATTGCTATATCGAAATTTGTGGCTTCATTCTTGACGCCTTGCCACCAACTGGATGCGTATCCTTCTAGTAATAGGGGCAAGCTAGTTAGAGCCATTGCATCCGACACATTTTCTGCTTGTTTGAAAACTAATATTGTTGCAATAAAGTCATCGATTTTAGTGGCACTTCTACCACCACAAAATCTTGCACTGCAATTTACGAAAGTTATTTTTGGTTCTGGACGAATATTTAAATTACCTATCAAGCTCATAAACTGTCCTTGCGTAAGTATAATATTACTAGAATTATTGTTTAAGTTTTGTGTGGCATTTAGTGAAAGGTCGTCTGAGTTTTGAATATTAGCTGAGGATGGATCTTGTGCTATATTACTGGTATTTATAGACCCTGTTATATGTCGCGTATTAATTGAAGTTTCTTTGTTTGCTAGATTTTGGGTATCATTTGCCGTGTTTCGTGGACTTCTTCTCATTATGATGATGTTTCGTATATTAATAAGGTTTTATTTAATGTATTAAGTCCAATTCAGCAGATTTGAACTTTAATGAAGTCAGGAGATCTATTCGAGGTTTGAACAAACAGACTTTGCGTTATATTCGCCTACATACAAATATTTAATATTTGGTTATGTATATTTTCTTTAATAAAAAAACCTTTGGTTTGATTAAAATAAGATGGTCTTTATTTGACGACTGCTTAACATGGAAGGAATGATTTATACAATCTGATCTCTTCTTATAATCAAATTTTTTAAGAAGTAGTCTGACAAATTATTGGAATGGGAAATAAACAGTTAACTATGATATTAAATAAGAAAGAGTATGTAGATTTGTTAAATAATAAAATACAAAGTTTTAAAGCACATATACATTCACACTTATGTTTGTGTTGGTGGTTCGTTTTGCGTGTAATATATTTTCTCTCATACCAGCGAATACACATTGAAATAATACAATTATCTTTTATTGCTCTCTTCATTATTGTGAGATCACACGCAATTGTATGTGATTGATTTTAAAAAACTCTGATTTAAGTACATTGTAATATTAAATGAGAATGTTTGAATAATGAAACAAGATTTAAAGATATAATGTTAAATGAGAGTGTTCATATGTATGTTTGGTTAATAATTAAACAACAGGATTTATATACTTATAGGTATGTACACATTTGAATCGGACAGAAAACAAATATTGAATATTACTCAGCATACAAACAGTTAAGGGCAAAATAATTACATCGCTAGAATGATAAGCAATAGTTAATTGTACAATAAAAAAATTAATAATAAGCGTTCCGCTACAAGCTGGGTCATATAGGCCAATAAGTTTGCTGTCAACTATGTCAAAACTCTTCGAAAAGCTGCTCATGACAAAATTGTCCCCAACCTTAACTGATAGTGGGTGCATCCCAGACCATCAATTTGGTTTTAGAATTCAGCATAGCACCATTGAACAAACTCATAGATTGGTTCAATTTATAAGAAAAACATTTGAGGAAAAGAATTATTGTTCTGCCCTGTTTATTGACGTTTCTCAGGCATTTAATAAAGTGTGGCATGAAGGCCTAGTTTAATAATTAAAATCATATCTACCAATAAATTTAGTGAATTTATTAGAAAGTTACATTACTACCCGGAAGTTCACAGCTGTGGAAGGAGAATTCTTGAGTGTGCCCGAATTTATAACATCCGGTGTGCCACAGGGTAGCATACTGGGGCCAGTTTTGTATTTGATCTATACTTGTGATATGCCTTTGAGCAGCAATATCCATACATCTACGTTTGCCGATGATTCAGGCTGCCTGAGTATGCACGAGAACCATCACGAGGCTTCACGAGATCTACAAGAACATATTACACAATTGGAAATCTGGTTGAACTTATGGAGAATTAAGGTAAATGAACAAAAGTGTGTCCATATAACGTTTCCCTAAGAAGAGATACTTGTTCCCCAATTCGAATCAATAATCAAAATATTCCTCAACATTCCCAAGTGAAATACCTTGGAATACACCTTGATCGAAGGCTTACATGGAAACATCATATTGACTTTAAGCTAACTCAGATGAAACTTAAGTTATCTCAAATACACTGGTTGATTGGCAGAAATTCAACACTTAGCCTGGACTGTAAACTTTTAATATACAAGTCGCTTTTGAAGCCAATATGGTGTTACGGTATCCAGTTATGGGGCACTGCTTCAGCTTCCAATGTAGAGAGAATCCAACGAAGGCAAAAAAAAATTTTACGGTTAATAACATCAGCTCCATGGTACATCAAAAATTCCAATATCCATCGTGATTTAAATATGCCACTAGTGATTGAAGAAATTGCAAAATACGCAGGAAAATATTTAACAAAACTCGAGTCACATCCTAATCCGCTTGCTCGTAATATTTTGAACTTCACTGGACACATCCGCTTAAAAAAGAGGGACACAAGGGCTCTATTACTCAACACTCCAGATGGGATTTCTTGAAAATACTTTTTTTATACTTTTTATAAATTTTTTCTCTTTTGGATTATCACTACTGATGTATTATTTATAACTATTAACAAGTTTATGTCCGATAAACTAATAATTATATTTTAGATTTAAGATTTGAATATTTATTGTTAGTTCATAGTTGAAGATACAATAAATAAATACATGTATTAAAAAAAAAAATTTTACGAACTAGACCTTTTAAAGGTATGTATTCCATTATGCGATCACGGATGAGAATGCAAAGAGCTGATGTATCGCTAGGAATGTTGGAGCCCGTTTCAATTTAAATTTTTATATCAACAGGACCGTTAGACAGGGCTTCGTTTTTGGTAACTGACATCTGCTACCACTATCGGCACACTATTTTTAAATTCTTGAGCAGTTAGAAGCGGGAGTTCTCGTGGTACCTTCATAGCGAACAGTCGATTAGCGGAATTTTTTCTTATATACCAAACAAACAAAAAATTATTCGTAATAGGTACATACTGACTTTAATAAATAAGCTTTATTGCTTTGATAATATTTTTTACATAGTGGAAATAACAAATACAAAAAAAACATAAACAGTGACATTGAATAATACTCTATACGAGTACCTCAAAAACAGACAAACAGTCATAAATTACAAAAACAAAAAAACCGTAAGCAAAAAAACACAAAAAGTGCCCTTGATGAATACTTTATATGAGTGCCTCAAATACAAAAAATTATGAAGTGAGTTCTAACGGCAGAAATGCCTATTTTACTGTGAGTTCTGAAGCTCTTAGTGAAAAAAATAGAAATAATAAATTTAATGAAAGTGTTTTTTTAACGGCAAAACCAATTTTTTGTCAGCGATCAACTTCGCTTTGTCCAATGCGAAATAGTAATGATTCATTAACATTACAATTGCCTAGTACTTCTTCATATAAGTCAGTAATATCATCTCCTGCAGGTTCGTATTCGTCACTTAACAAAGTTATCACTACAGATAACAGTATTTCAAAACCCAAGGTGCAAGTCGGTATTGACAGATATATAACCGTGGTAAAGCGTGGGCGAAGCCCAAATTCTTCAAAAATTTCATCCGGTCCAAAGATGTCTAGGGATAACAGCGCATCCTCAACTAATCGCCAAAACCGTTTTAAAATTTTGCAAGATGAAAACGACAAACCCGAACCGTCGAATAAAACATCCAAGCCGCCACCAATCTACTTGAGAGAGAAAAATTCAAATGCCCGTATTAAAAAATTAATTTCGGTCATTGGTGAAAATAAATTCCACATTGTCCCAATAAAACGTGGCAACATCGATGAAACGAAAATTCAAATTTATGACGAAAAGGATTTCCGCAAAATGGTTTCTGAATTTGAAACAAATAAAACAAGCTTCTACACATACCAGTTTAAGAGCGCTAAAGGCCTGCAGATCGTATTGAAGGGCATATATTCTTATGTTGTCCCTGAAGAAATAAAAGATGCACTCGTCCTCCAGGGATTTAAGGTAAAGAATGTATCTAACATAATGAACAGAGAAAGGGTACCCCATCCCCTATTTCGTGTTGAACTGGAGCCGAATGATATACAGTTGAAAAAAATCGAGACTCATCCCATTTGTAGCCTAAGATACCTTTTATACAGAAAAATCACAGTTGAAGAGCCACATAAGCGTTCAGGTCCCGTGCAGTGTCATAATTGGCAAGAATATGGCTATACAAATGCTTACTGCAATTTACCTACAGTGTGTGTTATCCGCGGTAAATTGCACGGTACTGCAAGTTGTACCAAACCAAAAGATCAAGCGGAAAAAATGCAGTAATTGTGGAGGTAATCACAGCGCTAACTACAGAGGATGTCCTGTGTACTCTTTCGTCAAGCAGGCTATGGTGCAAAAACCTAAACTAGCTCCAGCTCAACCATTAAACGCGTACATCGGCACTTTTGCTCAAGTGAGCCAACCAGTAATTCACTTTTATCGTATGCCGATGCTGCTAAGGCTAGTTCTATTCCCACAAAAAATGTTTCACCGCCAAATAATTCAACGAATTCAAATTCAAGCTTTAACTTAAGGCGCCTTGAAGCTACTATTGAGAATCTGGTGCTAACTATAAACAAATTTACAACAAATATGACTACCATGATGCAAGAAATGCTGAGAATGCAGAATACTCTGCTTCAAGCATTAATTAACAAGCCATGAACACGCAAACGGCATTCGCCAACATAAAAATGAATTTAAGCACTTCCTTACGGAAAAACATATTGATATAATGTTGGTCTCTGAGACCCATTTGACTTCTAGAAGCCTCTTTAAAATGAATGGCTACACTTTATATGATACAACGGACCCTAGAGGGAGAGCATGCGGTGGATCAGCAATTCTAATAAAGTCAAGACTCAAGCACTATATTCTTGACAACATTTGTGAAGAACATCTACAAGCAACAAATATCTGCATTGAAAATTTTTGTACAAATTTCGTGATATCTTCAATTTACTCCCCTCCCAGATTTTCAATCACTGAGGACCAATACGAGAAGTTCTACAAATCTCTTGGACCTTGTTTCGTTGCAGCTGGCGACTACAATGCTAAGCATACGTTCTGGGGTTCGCGTCTTATTACGCCTAGAGGTAGGGCGTTGTTCAACACAATTTCAAAAATGGGTTTGGATGTTATTTCAAGTGGGGAGCCTACTTACTGGCCTACTGACGTACGAAAAATTCCGGATGTTATAGATTTCGGCGTCATAAAAATTATTTCTAGGGAATTAATTCACGTTGAACCTTCCCTAGATCTCTCGTCAGATCAATCTCCCACGATCGTTACAATCTGTAGCCCACTGAGAAGCGCTTTACCTCACCCATATGTCAAGATGATAAATCGTGTTAATTGGCTGGGATTCAAAAAATATCTTAGTAGTCATTGCACGGAAAATATTACGCTAGAACACCCAATGATATTGAATCGAACAATGCAAATCTTATCGAAAATATTAAACAAGCTTCTGAACATGCCACTACCTCCCATCCGCATACTGGGTTCAATAAAATTTATTTTACAGACGTTGAACATCTCGTACGTGAAAAAAGAAGAGCTAGAAGGGAATGGCAACAGCACAGATCACATAAACACAAAATCAGATTTTAAGAGTGCACTAAACGACTCCAAGAGTTGCTTGCATCTGAAAAACCTGTATCTTTTAAAAATTATCTGGAAGGTCTTGATGTCACACCAGCATCTAATTACTCTTTGTAGCACGCTGCTAAAAATCTTAAAACACCCGTTGAGTTTAAGCCACCTCTGCGCACATCTACCGGAGTTTGGGCAAGAAGCGATACTGAAAAAGGTAACATATTTGATGAGCATTTAAAATCCGTATTTACACCAAATACATGTACCGGTGTTGCTGATTTGCCGAGTGTAGTTGCTATACACCCTCGACCCTTAAGATTTACGATGTGTGATGTAACAAAACTAATTGCTGAACTCAACCCGAAAAAAGCTCCCGGTATGGATGGAATTAGTAACCAGATGCTGATTATGTTACCTCGTACTGCAATTAGAATCCTGTTATTCATTTTTAATGCCATTTTACGACTGGAGTATTATCCAGACTGATGGAAGCTTGCCAAGGTTAAAATGGAATCATTACCAAGGTTGAGTCATATAGGCCAATAAGTTTACTGTCAACAATGTCAAAGCTTTTTGAAAAGCTACTCATGACAAAGTTGTCTTCAATTTTAACTGATAATGTGTGCATCCCGGACCATCAATTTGGTTTTAGAAGCCAGCATAGCACCATTGAGCAAACGCATAGACTGGTTCAATTTATCAGAAAAACATTTGAGGAAAAGAGGTATTGTTCTACCCTGTTTATTGATGTTTCTCAGGCATTTGATAAAGTGTGGCATGAAGGCCTGATTTTTAAATTGAATACATACTTACCAATAAACATTCTAAATATTTTGGAAAGTTACATTCTTGCACGAAAATTTACAGTTGTGGAAGGACACTTTATGAGTATGCCTGAAACTATTTCATCCGGTGTGCCACAGGGGAGTATACTGGGGAAATTTTTATATTTGATTTATACTTGTGATATGCCTGTGAGCAGTAGTATCCACACTTCTACATTTTCCAACGATACCGCCTGCCTTAGTATGCACGAAAACGCTGATGAGGCATCCCGAAAACTCCAGGAACACATTAGCCAGATGGAACTATGGTTAAACTTATGGAGAATTAAGGTAAATGAACAAAAGTGTGTCCATATAACATTTACCTTACGAAGAGATACTTGTTCCCCTATTCAGATTAATAATCAAGTTGTTCCTCAACATTCACATGTGAAATATCTTGGTATACACGTCCAGCGACGGCTTAGATGGAAACATCACATTGACTATAAGTTAACTCAAATGAAACTAAAATTAACTCAGGTACATTGGCTGATTGGCAGAAATTCAACACTCAGCCTAGATGCAAACTTTTAATATACAAGTCGCTTTTAAAGCCAATATGGTGTTACGGTATTCAGTTATGGGGCACTGCTTCTGCTTCCAATGTAGAGAGAATTCAACGGAGACAAAACAAAATTTTAAGGTTAATAACATCTGCTCCATGGTACATTAAGAATTCAAATTTGCATCGTGATTTAAAAATGCCACTAGTGACTGAACAAATTGCAAGATACGCAGGCAAATACTTAACAAAACTCGAGTCACATCCTAATCCGCTTGCTCGTAATATACAATACAAGGGCTCTAATACTAAACACTCCGAATGAAGTTGCTTGAAAATACTTTTTTTTTGCTTATCACTACGTATGTATTATTTACAACTATCACCTAGTTATGTCTGACATTGGTCGGGCCTATTAATTATATGTTAGATTTAAGATTTGAATACTTATTGTTAGTTCATATATGAAGATACAATAAATAAAAAAACATGCATAAAAAAAAATTAGAAGCGGTTGTGATTCCCTCATGTAGTAGCTTTGTTGAAACCGTAGGCACATATTATATAGGATGACATACCGATCATTTCCAAATTTGATATTTAGATAATCATATAGGTACGATTCAAAATTTATAGGCAGATTTTGTAAAAATTTCGTTTACAAACTTTTCAAAAAAAAATTTGTCCTTTAAATGCAATTTTAAATTGTTTAAATTACAGTGAACAAACTTATTTTCTTGTTGAAAAGCAATCAACACAAAACGGGGTCGTTCTTTATTTGCAGCCAATTTAACATTCCATATAAAGCTGAGGATTAATGTGACAATCCCAACTGCGAAATACTATCGGTACATAAGCACCACTGTTAATAATTTTAATCATATTCAATTTGTCCAGATCGGATAGACTTACATGTGGAATTTTCCATGAAATGTTTGAGATACTAATTTTTGGTTTGTCAGTAGCAACAGTTGAGTATAAGAGTTTTTCATCGTTCTTACTACGTAAGAGAACTAATTCATGTTTACCGCTAAGTATAATTTTCGTATAGTGTTTAGTAAAAACTAAAAATTGTTTCAGTGGTACATAGAAATCAAAGAGTCCATTTGAAATATCCAAATCATCGAGTTTGTTCCATCCAGCATTGTACAAGCCAACACTTTCCGTTGGGGATAAAGAAACAAATTTTTTTAGGCTGCTTGTAATCGCTAAATGCCTTGTATGATCAATTTCTATGCCATTAAGTTCATATCGAATTTCGTCAAAGAGATGTGCAACAAAGCTATTTTTTAATTTCAGGTTTAAAAAAGAAGATATTTTGCTGTCATTATCATCTACAACACTTCCCTTGACCTATATGTCGCTTTTTCTGGGTAGCACATATAAGTCTTGATTTTGTATTTAAATTCGAATCTCATCATTATTGTTGAAGGATGGGTGTGGTAGTCCTTTTTAGTTATACTCTCGTCTGATTGGGGTTTTTCTAGAACATCTAGTATGTAACTCATTTCTTTGTCAACTTTAAATTAAGAGACTTCAAAAATTTTTTAATTCCTTTTGTAAATTTTTTTATGTAAGGATCCATTTGATATTGGTTTGGTTTGCAAGAGTGTGTTATAAGTGTATCCAATTTTATTCTTAAATTAGTTGACGTTATATATTATCATTATTTGCTAGATCTCAAATATATTCGTATTGTAATTTCCTCTCCTAGGAAATTATTTAATCACCGGTCTGATCAACTACGCGTAGAGTTAGAGAACTTATCTCTCGGCAGTTAACTGGCAAATAGCTAAGATTTCGAAGAATCTTCACAATTTTATACCCTGGTGGGACATTGATCGCAAATTCATGTAATATGTGTGCTTGTGAGTTATTCGTATATGTATGTGTTAACGACTATTGTACATTCAACACGCAAGATATTCACGATGAAAATATTGACTGGTAGATCTGAGTAATGGTCTTGGTTAGGAGCTAGAATTTTCTTATTGAATCCCAAAAGTTTTCCAATCCTGTTATCCTTGTTAAAGTATATGGGATCCTTAAAGCTTTTAAATCTAACTTGGATTGTATTGTTGTTAGCTTCTTTATCAACTGCTTATAGTGATGTTAAGTATAATAAACTACATCATTCAATTCATAAGATCCTATTGGTATTTTAATTACGTGTTCACAAAACTTAAATATATTGTTATAACCATCTACATTGGGAATGCTATTAAATGAATGAAAAACAGTTAGAGCACATTCATATTCGCCATCTAAACGAATAGGAGGAAAATTTATCAGATTAATCAGATGAGTTTAAGCTAAGAGTAATTGTTATTGACATTATGCTTGTCTGATTACAAATAAGGGAAATTAAATACAACACTTTGTATAAGAAAAGAGTTTATATATAATTATATTTTATTATATATATTAGATACAAATAAAGACTTATATTTATATACATATATAAACTTAACTACAATATTTCCTTTTTATTGATCCAAGAATTAAATTGATTGGTAAATCCTAACCATTTAACATATGCCTTCTCGCCTTTAGTTTTAAGAACTTTTTCAACTAGATATGTATTTGGATATCTGGTTTTTGAAAGTTCTTCACCATAGAATCCACCTTTAATAGGATTACCACGAAAATCTTCTAATATGTATGTAGCTGGATATGTATTTTGAACTCTTTTAATCGTGAAAATTTCTGTGGTCCAATTTGGTGTATGTCCTTTTTCAAAAACATGTTTATATATACTTATGCGCACATGATCTCTTACATTGAACTTTGAAAATTTGAAAAGTTTTAAACGGTTATATACCGTATATATATATATATTCTGGATCCTTGTGCATAGGGAAGACGAACAAGCGATGTCCGTCTGTCCGTGTGTCTGTATGTGAAATCGGTTTTCCCAAGCTCCCAGAAGAGCTAGAGACTTCGTTCTTGGACTAGTGTGTCAGAAATTTTCCGAAAAATTTTGCTATTGAAAATCAGCAAAATCGAGCAGACGGTTTCAGAGCTAGAAAACTCAAATTCTATTTTCCCATAGAAAATAACTACCGAAAACAAGTTTTTATTACTTTTGTATTAAATTAACTTATTTTATACTTCGATATGAATAAAATTGGTATTTATAATTAAAAATTTTTTTTTTTAATTTAACAAAATAAAAAAACGTTTCCAGTGTTGGAAAACTTTAACTTTTTTCCTAATAATTAAACATATTTCATGTTTTAGGAAGAAGGTTATTTTCTAGGAACGGTAAAAGCTACGGGTCTGAAATTTGGACAGTGTATGTAGAACTTTGGTCGCTACAACAACAAATATATAAAAAAGCTAAAAATTAAAGGGTGTTCCAAAATGAGTAATGAAAACTTTTAAAATCCCATGTAATATACATACAATTGTATGCACATACATACATATGTATATTGACACTTGAAATTTGTAAAATTAGTGTATTTTTATATAGGCTACAACAATTAACACTAAAATTAAAAAAATTTTAATTAAAGGGTGGTCCATCAGTTAATGAAATTTTGACTCTGTAATTTTGACAAATTGCTATATCTTGGAAACTGCTAGAGTTAAACTCTTGAAATTTTCAAAAACAGTCAAACTAAAAAATCCGGAAATTATAAAATCGCCAAAAATTAAAAAAAATCGCCAAAATGAAAAAAAAACTCTAAAATAAAAAAAAACGCCAAAAACCGAAAAAGAACGCTAAAACGAGAAAAACGTGTCGAAACTAAAAATAAATATCCACAATGACAAAAAACGCCAAATTCCGCAAAAGTCGCCAAAACAAACAAAAAATGCTTATATGAAAAAAAAATCGCCAAAATAAAAAAATAGCCAAAACGAAAATAAATCGCCAAAATTAAAAAAACGCCAAACACCGAAAAAAATTACCCGTATGAAAAAAAATTGCCAAAAACCGAAAAAAAATCGCCAAAACGAGAAAAAAGTGTCAAATCAAAAAAAAATTCTCAATGACAAAAATCGCCAAAAAATACTTATATGAACAAAAATCGCCAAAAATTAAAATAAATCGCCTTAATGAAAAAAAATCGCCAAAATCAAAAAAAATCGCAAAAATTAATAAAAAACGCAAAAAACCGAAAAAATCGCTAAAACAAAAAAATTGCCTATATGCAAAGAATCGCCAAAAATTAAAAAAATCGCTGAAACGAAAAAAACGTCAAAATCAAAAAAAACCGCCAAACGAAATAAATTAAAAAAAAGCCAAAAACCGAAAAAAATCGCCAAAACGAGAAAAAAAGTGTCAAAATTAAAAAATTGCTACAAAAAATAAAATATATAAAAAATAAAAAAAATAGCCTAAATGAAAAAAAATCGTCAAAATCAAAAAAATCGGCAAAACGAAAAAATCGCCGAAAACCGAAAAAATCACCAAAACCAAAAAAAATTGCCTGTATGAAAAAAAATCGCCAAAACTAAAAAATCAGTAAAATAAAATAAATCGCCAAAATTTAAAAAAGCACCAAATTAAACATAATGCCAAAAACCTAAAAATTGCACTAGTAAAAAAGTATGAATTTTTCACAAAATAATATGTATCTACATATCTCTGTGCTTATGTATGTATCCCTATACTACATAAACGCACTTTGGTAAAGGGTATATAGGATTCGGCACAGCCGAATATAGCACTCTTACTTGTTTTTATGTAAGGATCTCTTTTATAGTGGTTTGGTTTGCAAGAGTGTGTTATAAGTGTATACAAATATATACTTATAACACATAAAATGGATTTGGATATGTAGTTTTTGAAAGTTCTTTATCATAGAAACCACCTTTAATAGGATTACCACGAAAGTCTTCTAATATGTATGTAGCTGGATATGTATTTTGAACTCTTTTAATCGTGACAATTTCTGTGGTCCAATTTGGTGTATATCCTTTTTCAAAAACATGTTTATATATACTTATGCGCATATGATCTCTTACATTGAACTTTGACAATTTGAAAAGTTTATAAACGGTTATATACAGTATTTAATATTTTTTTCTCGTTTGTAGAGTTAACTTGAATTGGTGGCATTTTGATGGTACGATGAATTTTTCTATCATATGTATTAATCAAGTCTTTGTAAATGTCGATCCAGTTATAAGACAGATTGAATGCATTATTTTGTTGTTTTGAATGCAATCATAAAAAAAACTGCATATTCTTCTCAATCCACAACATTTGAAAAAACAACGCATGGCACAATCGAAAGAATGAGTGCGGCCAATTTTATTGCGTGCATTGCTTATTTTATATAAATGTTCACTGGTCTTGTTAAAAGCAACGAATACTCAGTGAATGGAGCGAATGCATTTTACTGTGATTTACCACAACGTAGTCTTTGTACTTTGTGCTTGTATAAAGCTCTTACAATAGTATGTATTCATAAACCACGATATAGATTTGAAATGTATTTTATGTCAAATTTTATATAAAACAGTTATTTGAAATACATATCAAATCTATTTTACATTTTAAAAATTATACTTTTTGTATTTTCTTTTTTCTAAAAGGGCTATTACACAGGCATTCTTGTCTGCAGACATATGCGATTGTATACCAAAACTCACTGTGTAATATCATGTATACGAGTACGTTAGACATGTACATATGTTAGTTTTCAAAAGTTTCTGATTTTCTGATATTTGTTGAACACCTAGTATGGAAAGCAATACTACACAACATAAAATAAATAAAAAATCGGAAATGATAAACATTTCCACTAGTGCACACTGTTGCCATGTCACAAAATATCATAGTTTGCATTCGGCATTACTTTTTTTGTTTGTAATATTCGTTTTAGCTGGGGGAAATGAAAGGGTATTTTAGAAAGTAATTATATATGCTGGTGAGATATCAATGTTTTGTTTTTGTTGTTGTTTGATTTAAATTTTTTTATGTGTAAAGAGTTTGAAGAAATTAATAAAATATACAATTTATGTATGTTGTATTTATTAATTTTTTTTTACTTATTTTGTAAAGAAATTGAAGTTTGTGATATTTAGGATTGTGAAAGATTGGTTGCTGACATTTGCCTCTGTCTATTGAACAAACCATACATGTGTAAATATGTGCATACTTACTTACTATATACAAGTAAATCAATAAACAGCAGTTTTGTATAGTTTTAAGCTACGTATTTTTTTAAAAAATATATACATATAATATGTAACAATGTAAGAATAGAATATGAAAATTAATTTTTTAGTTATTTTCTTGATAAAATAAATATGCATTTCTTAAGACACTAACTCCGTAATTGTGATAGCTACAGTAAAAATATTCCGGATATTTAAGTTGTATTTGCTTAAAGCTGATGTAGCCAATATCCTTTTTGTTGAAAATTCTAAGTTAAAGTAGTTTCTCAAACCATTTGTTCTCTTCCACACCCTTAACACAGATTGAAGAATATTATAAATTACATTTTAAAAATTTAACAACACTCTTAAATGATAATGATCCGTCATTCCAATTCAGATGATTGATAATCTTTTGAAGTTAAACGGTAGTTTAATAATAAAATTTATATGCTCCTTATTTTTAAAAACAATTTATATTTCTTTTGCAATGAAGATGTTTGAATTGGATTTAAATCCTTGCATATCGATGAAAACTTTTTCCCTAATCACCATTTTTTATTATTTTTTACATTATTGTACGAACTTGACCTTTTAAAGGTATGTATTCTATTATGCGATCACGGATGAGAATGCAAAAAGCTGATGTATCGGTAGGAATGTTGGAGTCATTACATCAACAGGACCGTTAGAGAGGGCTTCGTTTTTGATGACTGACATCTACTACCACTATCGGCACACTATTTTCAAATTCTTGAGCAGTTAGAAGCGGTTGTGATTCCCTCATATAGTAGCTTTGTTGAAACCGTAGGCACATATTATATATATAGGATGACATACCGATTTTCTGATATTTGTCGCACACCTAGTATGAAGTATGCCGTCATTGTTCGACAGTGTAATAGATAACCCAAAGCATGCCATCGTACATGTCTGGAGACAAGTTTGTCTGTGTAATAAATAGCTCTATAACACCGTCAAAATATCCATTTTTTTATTTACAATCATTAAAATCACTTAAAATAAACTTGTTATTTAATCGTGATATGCAGAAGGTCAGCGAATGCTGTCAATTACATTTGTTACTGTTGTCGAATAAATGCATGGCAATAGCAACGAATTTATGAATTGTTAGCAAATGTGAATGGTCTCAGTCTGTTGTCTGGTTCGTAACAAACCTCTTAGCTTAAATTCTTAATTTCGAGTTCAAAGTGCGATTAAAACTTCCAGGAATTTAGATTTTTTTTAGTGATCTCTAATTTAGATTTATTTGTATATCGAACTTAAGCTCTCTAGTGCAAATTCTAGCTTTAAATGTTTTGGATGTTACCCCACTCTCCATCTTTTTTTAAACTCAAGATTTTGTTGTGAGCAGCACTTATTAGCAGCAATTATCATCGTCCACTTTTAAAGATGATAGTTTTAAGTTAAAGCTTCAGTTAAAAGCTTTATTACAATATTAGCATGGCCCCCTCCACTCCTGATTAAAATATTTGGGTTTTTAGATTTTTCTATTTGTTTTCTCACCTTGATCTACTTGCCTATCAAATTTTAGCTCTCTAGCGCAAATTTAATTACTTAATTTTTATGGACGTATCCAGTCCACTTTTTTAAAAGAAAAAATTTTTTAGCCAGTGCGAGTCATACTGTGTCAAATTTCATTGGAAACGGATATAATATCTACGTACAGGTATGTGATAGAAATAGTTTTCGATTTAAAATCGATTGGAAAACGTTTAAGGTTGTCACACACATTTATTTCGATTTCATTCCGGTTTTGTTTAAATCGAAATCTATTTCATTTCCCATCTTGTTCTATGAAAACATAAAAAAAATGTGATGGAAAATGGAATTTGTGTTGTTTTTGCGTTTTTAAATCGAGTAAGCTGGACAGTGTTGTCAATTTTGAAATTTCAAAACGCACCAAAATGGAGAAAAAACTCGCCATTTACAAACAAACGCGCCAAGCTTAGAATTTCTTTTTTTAGTTTAAAATGTTTGTTGAAACAATTTTGCATAAAACCTAAAAAGACAAAACAAATTTGTTTATATTCATTTGTACCACATAGATTAATATTTTTTTTTAATTTCATGAATTCCTTACAAACCTTTTTAAAGAGATGAACGATTAATAGTAAGGATTCAAAACTAATAAAAGTTCAGCACTTATCATTTTATTCAAATATTTTTAAACATTGTTTTAATCAGAAGTTCAATATTTTTATATTAAAAATATAACAATAAAAACGAACAGGCTTTTATAATATATGTTCATAATTAAAAAAAACTTAACAGGAAAAACCTAAACAAATTCGTACATACATTTTAATTAATTATGAAGATGGTGTAAGTCATATGCGTTTTTTGATTCAAAATAGTAAATAAATCTTTAAAAAATAAATTTATATTAATTGAGACTAGTACAACTCTAAATTAAACAGTTGCATAGTAAAAAAATTTTCCAAAAAAATTTTTTTTTCACAATGTATGATTAGGAGTTAACGTGAAATTTAACTGAAAGTTCTTCCCACAAAACTTTTCGTTAAAGTCTCTGTTAATTTTTAATTGTACGTTGTGAAAAAGGCCGTTATACAACTTTCATAATTAAGGGCACATACATATGTTTGCATTCATTTGTGATACATTTTTGTAAATTAATTTTATAAATTCTCTTTAAAACTTTTGAAAATGAGATCAAAAACTAGTTATTCCAATTTATTAAAGCTAATATTTTCATCATTATTGTTAGCATCGGGCCATAAAACAGATTTCGTTTGAAATTATCATTACTATTGAGATTATTACATTAGTCAAATTACATAGTCAAAATTGCATTAACTAATGGACCACCCTCTAATTTAAATTTTTTTAAATTTTAGTGTTAATTGTTGTAGTCTATACAAAAATACACTAATTTTACAAATTTCAAGTGTCAGTATGTACATACAATTATATGTATATTACATGGGATTTTAGCATTTTTCGTTGCTCGTTTTGAGACTCCCTTTAATTTTTAATTCTCGTGTATTTGTTTTTGTAGCGGCCAAGGTTCTTCATACTCTGTGCAACTTTCAGGTCCGTAGCTCTTACGGTTCCTGAGGAAATACCGTGTGACGGATAGCGTAGCGAAAACAATAGTGTTCCTTTTTTCACCTTTGATGAACGGAACCCTATAAACGCACCGAAATTTAAAAAAAGCGCAACACGCTCTAACTTAGGAATTTTTCGCACAAGCAATTTTAAAAAGCACCCAAAATGGTGCGAAACGCACCAAGTTGACAACGCTGAAGCTGGAGTTGACGATTTAGGAATTATTGTATATTTGAGCAAAAATTTCCTTCGATAACTTGTTTAAAAATCTTCAGAACTTTTAAGAAGCTAAAAAACACGCAAAAATCCGTTTTTATTACAAACTTTGCAAAAAATCGCGACAATTTGTGAAATTTTAAACAAACCATACTATTGATGAAAAGTCAATAAAACTTTAAGGAATGCAAAAAACTTGGCAAAATCGCGAAAATAATGAAAATTTTCAAAAACTTATTAACAGTGGGATGATATAAAGTCTAAAATTTTTTAAAAATCGGCAAAATTGTTGGGAAGCTGAAAACATGAAAAAAGTCGCTTTTATCGCGAACTTTGCAAAAAATCGCGAGAAGTTGCAAAAAAAAAAAAAAGAGCCATAATATCGATTAAAAAACGTCAAAACTAATTATTAATTTTTTCGTTCAGCTTGAGGTCTGGTTATAAAATTTAAAAACAGGATAGAAATTTATTTAATTATAATTTCATTTTTGTTTTTTATTTTTCCCAATATTTCGATCAACACCGTTGATCATCTTCAGGGGATCTAAAATGTATAAGTACATAAAAACACAAATAGAAATATTATAATAACAACATTAATTAATAGTATTGCACAAATTAATATATATATGTAATTACATTTATAAAAACAAATGGTGTAATTATTAATTTTAAAGTTTTAAAGGCTTTTCTTAAGCGTCTCGTCTATTTTGTAAACAGAACTCTAATGATGGTTTGGCCTGTGCTTTTTTATTGTGTTTCTGTAAATCTGCACGCATTTCTCTACATCACTCTTATAATTTAATCTCTTGTCAGGAGGTACATCAATAATGTGAAGCATTTCAAGAGTATATCTCTTTTTGTAGTTATTCTCTGTTGTTAACACTTTAATATTAGAGAAATTTGGTTTGTGACCAGTTACAGCACAGTGGGCCGCAAGAGCAGTTTTTTTGGTTTAAAGGTTTGTGTTTTGATTTTAAATCTGACTTATGTGAATAAATTCTGGTTTTTAATTTTGTTTTAGTAGTGCCAACATATACTTTCGGGCATATATTGGTTCCGTCACCATCGCAGTTAATTTGGTACACAATGTTCGACTTGTCATCATTTGTCAGTTTTGATTTTGTTTTACTAAATAATTTGTTGTTTGTATTGAACGTTTTGAAGGTTAATTCGTTCTTTTCTCTGTCATAGATGTCTGAATGTTTCAGTCTTTCAGAAAACCCAGGTATGTACGTTGACGCGTTGTATGTTTTTTGCGTTCTTTCAGCTCTAATATTATCATTATTAATTTTTAATTTTGTATATTTTAATAATTCCAAAATAGTTTTCTTTGGGAAATCATTCTTAGTTAATATTTTTATTATTTTGTATTCATTTTTTTGATGAAATGACTGGTCGCTAATAGACAAAACTCTGTTATTAAAATTAATGGCAGTACCTATAATAATTTTCCATGGATGTTTTGAATAGAAGTTTATCATTCTATCAGAACACATTGGCTTCTGATACCAATCTAATTTTAATTTATTATTTTGTCTAATTATAATGGAGTCTAGATATGGTAGCTTGCCTTCATTTTCCACCTCCATTGTAAATTTTATTTGTTTGTCGAAAGAAAGAATAAATAAAGGTCTACGATATACACAATAAAAGAAAGTTTACACGGAAAGCACACCGCAACTGAAGTCATAATGACTCTATATAGGAAGATTAAACGAAAATACAACAAAAACACAATTAACATCATAAAGAAATATTCCAAATACAATAGAAGTGTGTCAAATATAAAAACAACAACAACGTTCCTCATAAAATGCAGGCAGTTGGGCATTATTCCAAATTGTATATATAATTCATTAAAGCATATATATAATCTGTTTAAAATTAAACACAAAATACCCAAAAACATCCAGAGGGCTCTAAATAAACATATTTACAATTTTCATTTTATTATATTGAAGTTGATGATACAACAAAAACATAAGCAAATAATTAACAGAAACAAAATAGTTAATACAACAAAAACAAATATCAAAAACCTTGTGGATGGTGATGATTTTAATATGCTTATGGAGAGTGAAGAGAACAACTTAAAAAGCTTTTTGATCAAAAAGAAAGGAGTGCATATAAAGAAGTTAGAAAAGTTAAAACAAAAAACTAACAAGGAGTTAAATATAAAATATAACAGGGGTTGGTTTATCAATAAAACAAACATAGAAATACCAACAAATATTCAGTGGCTACTTTCACTTGGACCAAAATTTGCATTACCACATACAACAAAAACATTCCCTTTGTTTAAATGCATTGTAGATGGTGAAGATTGCATACAAACAATAAACGGCAGAGAGCAACAAGAAATAGCGCGAACGAAACTTGTATCACTTATTGACAACCACATACACAGGAACAAACACAATAAGAGAGATAAACTTATACTTGACACAGTGGGACAGGCAGAACGGTTTTTAAAGCAAAATAAAGATTTATTAATATTAAATTCGGATAAGGGAAATAATACGGTGGCTATTATGAAAAATGAGTATGAAACGAAAATGAATAACATTATCGGAGATTTATGTACATATAGGCGACTTAGAAAAGACCCTACCTCTAGTCTTCAAAATAAAAACAATATATTAACGGAACAACTTTTCAATATGAATCTTATTGGTTTAACGGACAAAAATTGGTTAACCACCAAAACTGCTACACCACCAAGTATTTATGGTCTACCTAAAATACATAAAATTGATATGCCTCTTCGCCCGATTTGCTCATCAATAAATTTGCCATCTTATAGATTGAGTAAATTCGTAGGTGAAACGCTAAAACACTTGACAAAAAATTCGGTCTATAATGTTAAGGATGCCAAAGATCTGAAAAACAAAATTACATATGTTACAATAAGTGACAATGAAGTTCTTATTTCGTTTGATGTGGTTTCTCTCTTTCCTAGCATTCCCGTAAATCTGGCACTAAAAACGATTGAGAAAAAATGGAATGTGTTGGAACAATATACGAAGATACCTAAAAATAGTTTTATGGAGTTAGTATCGTTTTGCATAAAAGAATGCAGATATTTTAAATATCAGGATAAATTATATGAACAAAAGAAAGGAATGCCAATGGGCTCACCCATCTCACCGATAATAGCGGACATAATAATGGAAGAATTATTAGACGTGTCTCTCGGAAAAATTGAAAATAAACCAAAAATAATCATCAAATATGTTGATGACCTATTCGCCGTGATTGAAAGAGACAGTATTGAAAACATTTTGAAAACATTAAATTCTTTCGACAAACAAATAAAATTTACAATGGAGGTGGAAAATGAAGGCAAGCTACCATATCTAAACTCCATTATAATTAGACAAAATAATAAATTAAAATTAGATTGGTATCAGAAGCCAATGTGTTCTGGTAGAATGATAAACTTCTATTCAAAACATCCACGGAAAATTATTATAGGTACTGCCATTAATTTTATTAACAGAGTTTTGTCTATTAGCGACCAGTCATTTCATCAAAAAAATGAATACAAAATAATAAAAATATTAACTAAGAATGATTTCCCAAAGAAAACTATTTTGGAATTATTAAAATATACAAAATTAAAAATTAATAATGATAATATTAGAGCTGAAAGAACGCAAAAAACATACAACGCGTCAACGTACATACCTGGGTTTTCTGAAAGACCGAAACATTCAGACATCTATGACAGAGAAAAGAACGAATTAACCTTCAAAACGTTCAATACAAACAACAAATTATTTAGTAAAACAAAATCAAAACTGACAAATGATGACAAGTCGAACATTGTGTACCAAATTAACTGCGATGGTGACGGAACCAATATATGCCCGAAAGTATATGTTGGCACTACTAAAACAAAATTAAAAACCAGAATTTATTCACATAAGTCAGATTTAAAATCAAAACACAAACCTTTAAACCAAAAAAACTGCTCTTGCGGCCCACTGTGCTGTAACTGGTCACAAACCAAATTTCTCTAATATTAAAGTGTTAACAACAGAGAATAACTACAAAAAGAGATATACTCTTGAAATGCTTCACATTATTGATGTACCTCCTGACAAGAGATTAAATTATAAGAGTGATGTAGAGAAATGCGTGCAGATTTACAGAAACACAATAAAAAAGCACAGGCCAAACCATCATTAGAGTTCTGTTTACAAAATAGACGAGACGCTTAAGAAAAGCCTTTAAAACTTTAAAATTAATAATTACACCATTTGTTTTTATAAATGTAATTACATATATATATTAATTTGTGCAATACTATTAATTAATGTTGTTATTATAATATTTCTATTTGTGTTTTTATGTACTTATACATTTTAGATCCCCTGAAGATGATCAACGGTGTTGATCGAAATATTGGGAAAAATAAAAAACAAAAATGAAATTATAATTAAATAAATTTCTATCCTGTTTTTAAATTTTATAACCAGACCTCAAGCTGAACGAAAAAATTAATAATTAGTAAAATAAAGGTCTACGATATAAAAATTCGGTAAAAATCGCGAAATTATGAAAATTCGCAAAAACTTACTAACAGCCGGATGAGAACAAATTATTATATTGTTTAAAAATCGGCAAAACTGCCAGGAAATTGCAAACTTGCAAAAATGCGCTTTTAACGCGATCTTTGCAAAACTTTTCGAGAAGCTGCAAAATTGGAATTATACAAATACAAAAAGTTTGAAAAAATTGCAATTTAGCAAAAAGTTGTGTCATTTGTTTAAAGCACTTAGCCGCCGCCGCCAATTTTTTTAAAGACTTTTCAATCGTTTTTTCAATGGCGGTATTCGATGTTTGTTGCAAATTGTCTTGCATTAGTGCAAATGCAACATATCGTAGCTTTTCTTTCTAATCCAACAACAAAACACACACACAATCCAAGGAAACGGGATTTTGCATTTGCATTAACGTAAAACAATTTGCATTAATCATTGAATACCACCATTATAAAACTCGGTATTTAAAATTAAGAAAAATATGCCATACCTTACAGCATTTACTTCAGCAGACAGTGATCCAACGATTTCCGTTCCGCTGTCGTCTAAAATAAAATATGACACCCTGCAGCCGGCTTCAGCATTATTGGCTTCTACATCAGTTTGTAGCAGAAAAAAATAAAGAAACAATTTGATTTTTTTGTAATCAACTGAAAATGATACAAAGTTGGAATATAAAATCGATGTGTTTTCTGTCACACCAAAAACAGTTTTGTACGTTTTGAGCGTACGATTTCATTTCAAATCGAACCGATTTCCATTACATGCCTAATAAATAGTATATTTAGAACGCCCACCTTTTTAACGAAAAATTTATAGCCTTGCATTATCCACAAATGTATGCCAAATTTCAATAAAACTGCCTTGGCCAAACGCTTTAAATTGAATTTTTTAGTTCTAAACTTAATAGGCGTAACCCCTCGCATATGGCTATATATTCCAGTTTTGGAGATTTTTCTCGTTAGTTTCTAGCTTAGGCCTAGTCGTTTATCAAATTTCAGCTCACTAGCGCAAATTTTAATTGTGTATTCGTATGGGCGTGATACTGCTTTCATACTTTTTCAATCTTAAAACTTTTTTTGGCCAGTGTTATCTTTCCTGTCGTGTTTCGTTGGAAACGGGTATTCATAAATATATAAAAACATATGTAGTATATTCAAATGTGCAGTGCGAAGTACATGAAATCGGAGGCTTAAATTGTATGTGCGCGTTAACGCTCACTTTTTTCAATGAAAAATTATAGTCTTGTATTATTGCAACATGTATGCTAAATTTCAGTAAAATCGCTTGAGTTAAACGCCTTAGTTCTGTTTTTTAAATTCTGAGCCTTATGGGCGCAGCCCCGTCCCATATGTAAAATTTTTGGGTTTTAAGATTTTTCTAGTAATTTGCTAGACTATAACTACTCGTTTATCAAATTTCAGTCCACTAGCCCAAATTTAAATTTTTTATTCTCATGGGCGTGTTCCCGCCTTCTTTTTTAACCCAGGATTTTCTTCAGCTAGTGATTATCTTACCTGTTTGGTTTCGTTGGAAACGGATAAGGGTAAATACATAAATAGTACAGTTCAATGTGCTGACCCCAAGTACATGAAATAGTATGCTTAAATTATATGGACGTGTTAACACCCAATTTTTTCAACAAAACTTTATAGCAATGTGTGATTACAACATGTGTGGTAAATTTTAATAAAATTACTTAAGTTAAACGCCTTTGATGCGTTTTTTTTAGTTCTGAGGTTTATGGGAGTAGCCACACCCTTGGTTAAAATGTTCGGGTTTTAAGATTTTTCTAGGTGATTAACCAACTAGTTCTGCTTGTGTACCAAATTTCAACGCACTAGCACAAAGCTTAATTTTTATGGGTGTTACCCCGCCCCTGGATAAATTGTCTGCCTTTTTAGATTTTTTAGTTAATTGCTCACCTAGGTCTACTTGTGTACCAAATTTCAGCTCTCTAGCTATAGCAGAAGTGCTTTATCAATTTGATGAATGATCAGTGAGTCAATGACTATGTTTTAAAATATGCAATATTTGCACACTCATATCTCAGGTACTTTTTGTTCTAAAACCTTCAAACTTTGTATGTGAGGTGACATGAGTAGTATAGAAATTTATGCGCCAATGCAATTAAAATAGTCAAAATTTGGGTAATTAAAATCGAAATTTTTTAATTTATGGGCTAAAATTTACATATTAATGTCAATGGTGTAAAGTGACGAAGGTTATGGAAGGTTTGTACATAGAAAAGGATAGTTAGATGTCGGTCCGTCGACGTGTTTTTGTTTTAATTTTATGGTTTGATATCCGTCCGTTGATGTGCATAGTTAATTATGTAGGCACGCAGAAGCACTTGTACGTTTGTATGTGATGTTGTTTTTTTTTTATTGTTAAGCGGTTGCAGCAGGTTTATGACTTTAGAGTATAAGTACGTGTGTTCATAGAGAAAATGTTGCTTTGGTTTTTTTGTAATATTCTATTTAGCTGGTGGTCATTGAAGGTTATTTTAGAAAGAAACTATGTATGCTTATGGGGAAGAGTATGAATGTGTTTGTTGGTGGTTTTATTTACTTTGATTTTCCTATATCCTATGTTTAAAAAGTTTGGGGAGAAGAATAATATATGTAATTTATGTGCAATGAACTTATTTGTAGGTTGGAGAAATTGAATATATTATTTATATATACATACATGGGAGCCAAAGTTATGCTCAAGCGTTTGTATTTGTGTATGTTTTTACAATAACTTGACCGCTTGGCAGACGGGTAAGTAGTCGTATATGTATATGAAAAAAAGCGAGTGTGTAATGCCAAGTATACATCTGGCATTTCTTGTATGCTTATAATTTTTTTAATGTGTGAAACGCCCTTCACACTATGTTTTTTATATGGAAAGCACTACCACACAACATAAAATAAATAAAAAATCGGAAATGATAAACATTACCAGTAGTTCACACTGTTGCGATATCACAAAATATCATAGTGTGCACTCGGCATTACTTTTTTTGTTTGTAATATTCGTTTTAGCTGGGGGAAATGGAAGGGTATTTTAGAAAGTAATTATGTATGCTGGTGCGATATAAATGTTTTGTTTTTATTGTTGTTTGATTTAAATTTTTTATTTTTTATGTGTAAAGAGTTTGAAGAAATTATTAAAATAAAAATTAATAAATACAACATATTAATTTTTTTTTACTTATTTTGTAAAGAAATTGAAGTTTGTGATATTTAGGATTGTCAAAGATTGGTTGTTATTTTCGCTGCTTGCTGACATTTGCCTCTGTCTATTGAACAAACCATACATATGTGCATACTTACTTACTATATGCAAGTTAATGAATAACCAGCAGTTTTGTATAGTTTTAAGCTACGTATTTATTTAAAAAATATATACATATAATATGGAAATATATGTTGTAACAGTGTAAGAATAGAATACAAAAATAAATTTTTTTAAAAATTTTTAGATTCTTTAATTGAACTGTAATGAATTTTATTCAGAAATAATTCATAGTCAGGCTTAAGTTCAGTAATTTCAATTCTTATTGAATGAAATATTTTTATTAATTAATGTGAGTTTATAAAGTTTCTAAAGAAACTCCCATTAATAAATAAAAATATTTCATTCAATAAGAATTGAAATTACTGAACTTAAGCCTGACTATGAATTATTTCTGATTAAAATAAATTTTTTATTTATTTTTTTGATAAAATAAATATGCATTTCTTAAGGCACTAACTCCGTAGTTGTGATAGCTACTGTAAAAATATTCCGGATATTTAAGTTGTATTTGCTTAAATCTGATGTAGTCAATATCCTTGTTGTTGAAAACTCTAAGTTAAAGTAGTTTCTCAAACATTTTCTTCTCTTCCACACCCTTAACATAGATTGAAGAATGTTATGAATTGGATTTTAAGCATTTAACAACACTCTTAAATGATAATGATCCATCATTCCAATTCAGATGATGAAAGTTTCTTG
Source organism: Tachina fera (assembly GCA_905220375.1). Classification (NCBI taxonomy): domain Eukaryota; kingdom Metazoa; phylum Arthropoda; class Insecta; order Diptera; family Tachinidae; genus Tachina; species Tachina fera. The sequence continues at coordinate 90,667,908 of LR999964.1, forward strand.
TTAGCCAATTCGCTTCTCTTTGTTTTGCTATTGATAATCTTTTGAAGTTAAACGGTAGTTTAATAATAAATTTTATGTGCTCCTTATTGTTAAAAACAATTGATATTTGTTTTACAATGAAGATGTTTTAATTGGATTTAAATCCTTGAATATCGATGAAAACTTTGTCCCCAATCATCTTTTTTTTATTTTTTATGTACATTGTTTTACGAACTTGACCTTTTAAAGGTATATATTCTACTATGCGATCGTGGACGAGAATGCAAAAAGCAGATGTATCAGTAGGAATGTTGGAGTCCGTTTCAATTTAAATTTTTATGTCAACAGGACCGTTAGAGAGGGCTTCGTTTTTGGTGATTGACATCTGCTACCACAATCGGCACACTATTTTTTAGTGTTGTGCTTATCAGCTTTTTGAGTGTCAGGTCAGTTCATTTGTAGTGAAATATTTGTTCAAGCATAAAGAAAGAGCGAAACCCGAAACATAAAAAGTGATAGATTTATACAGAGTGTGTTCGTGTGTGTGCCATACATACAAAACAAGGTAGATAAAGTATAAAAAGAGATAAAAGTAAAATAGTTTAACGACTATAATTTGTTAATAAATATAAATATCTACATACATATGTTCATACATATGTATACTTTTCTTATGTATGCACTTGTGCGAAACAAAAAATTTGCTGAAAAAGCACAAGACTTGTACCGAACCCTTTCATTAGGTCATTTTAGACACAACCCCACTTACATAGGTTTGTGTCTAAAACGAGTTGCTAATAAGTCCACATGTTATTTAAATGGGTTTGATTATAGGTTTGTGTCTAAAACGAGCTACTGAAAGTGTGCGATACAAATGTAGAAACAACTCAGTACTGAGCTGACAGCGCTCAGTGAATTGAACGGCTCAGTTAAGTAAATCATGCAATTGAACTAGTTCGTTCATGAGCTAAACAAGTCTACTATTTTTAAATTCTTTGTTGAAACCGTGGGCACATATCATATAAGATGGCATAGCGACCATATTCAAATTTTATATTTAGATAATCATATGGGTACGATTCTGAATTTATAGGTATATTTTGTAAAAATTTCGTTTACAAACGTTTTAAATTTGGATGAAAAATAACGAAAATTCGTTTCCAAAAATATTTTTTCCATACAAATTTCAAAACGAAAAAAACGTTTGTATTCACAAAATTTGGGCTTTAAATGCACTTTTAAATTGTTTAGCTTACAGTGAACAAACTTATTTTCTTGTTGAAAAGCAATCAACACAAAACGGGGTCGTTCTTTATTTGCAGCCTATTTAACATTCCATATAAAGCTGAGGATTAATGTGACAATCCCAACTGCGAAATGCTATCAGTATAGAAGAACCACTGTTAAAAATTTTAATCATATTCAATTTGCTCAGATCGGATAATTTTACTTGTGGAATCCTCCGTGAAATGTTTGAGATACTAATTTTTGGTTTGTCAGTAGCAACAGTTGAGTATACGAGTTTTTCATCGTTCTTACTACGTAAAGAACTAATTCAGTGGTGCATAGAAATTAAAGTGTCCATTTGAAATATCCAAATCATCGAGTTTGTTCCATCCAGCATTGTACAAGCTAACACTTTCCGTTGGTGATAAAGAAACAAAGTTTTTTAGGCTGCTTGTAACTGCTAAATGTCTTATATGATCAATTTCTATGCCATTAAGTTCATATAGAATTTCGTCAAAGAGATGTGCAACAAAGTTATATTTTAATTTCAGGTTTAGAAAACAAGATATTTTGCTGTTATTATCATCTACAACACTTGCCTTGACAGCTTTTGCTGGGCAGTACATATAAGTCTTGATTTTGTATTGAAATTCGAATCTCATCATTATTGTTGAAGGATTTTAGGTACGGTGTATATGTGTGATAGTCCATTTTAGTTATACTCTCGTCTGATTGGGTTTTCTAGAACATCTAGTATGGAACGCATTACTTTGTCAACTTTAAATTAAGAGACTTCAAAAATTTTTTATTTCCTTTTGTCAATTTTTTTTATGTAAATGTTACCTGAAGTGTGTTCAGGTAACATTTACCCTGCGAAGAGATACTTGTTCCCCAATTCGAATTAACAATCAAGTTGTTCCTCAGCATTTACATGTGAAATACCTTGGTATACACCTTGATCGACGACTTACATGGAAACACCATATTGACTCAAAGCTAATACAAATGAAACTTAAACTAACTCAGATATATTGGCTGATTGGTAGAAATTCAACACTCAGCCTAGACTGCAAACTTTTATTATACAAGTCGCTCTTGAAGCCAATACTGTGCTACGGAATTCAGTTATAAGGTACTGCTTCAACTTCTAACGTCGAGAGAATCTAACGAAGGCAAAACAAAATTTTACGTTTGATAACATCGGCTCCATGGTACATAAAAAACTCAAATATACATCGTGATTTGAATATGCCACTAGTGATTGAAGAAATAGCAAAATACGCAGGCAAATATTTAATAAAACTCGAGTCACATCCTAATCCGCTTGCTCGTAACATCTTGAATTTTACTGGCCACATTCGCTTGAAAAAGAAGGACACAAGGGCTCTTTTACCCAACACTCCAGATGGGATTGCTTGAAAATATTTTTTTTTTCTCTTTTTTTTTGGTTATCACTACTTATGTATTATTTATAACTATCACTAAGCTTATGTCCGACAGTGGTCGGGCCTAATACTTATATTTTAGATTTAAGATTTGAATACTTATTGTTAGTTCATAATTGAAGATACAATAAATAAATAAATGTATTAAAAAAAAAAAAAAAAAATGTAAGGATCTCTTTTATAGTGTTTTGGTTTGCAAGAGTGTGTTATAAGTGTATCCAATTTTATTCTTAAATGCTTGACGTTATATATTATCAGTATTTGCTAGATCTCAAATGTTTTCGTATTGTAATATCCTCTCCTCGGAAATCAATTTAATCACCGTTCTGATCAACTACGCGTAGAGTTAGAGAATTTATCTCTCGGCAGTTAACTGGCAAATAGATAAGATTTCGAAGAATCTCCACAATTTTATACCCTGGTGGGAGATTGATCGCAAATTCATGTAATATGTGTGTAACTTGTAAGTTATTCATATATGTTGTAACGACACGTTTTACGCTGGTTGCCGGGATAGTTTAGCGTAGTCCAGGGTTTTTTGAGTTTAAAGTACAATTACCAGATTTGAATGTTATCAATGAGTTCTTTATTTACAACAACTTGATACTAACTTATCTGCTAAGTTTTTCCTATGGGCCCAGGATGGGTGTTAACGTTACGAATCAACAGGCTGTTAAACAATATGACCAGCTATTATTTTGAGGCGTTCTCCTAACGTAGTTAGTTCAGGGAATTGTGAATTGCATGGCAAGCGACCCTCCAAAGGCATGAACTCCACATCACAATAAGATTGGCTGTAAAGAGTTTACACCAGGCAGACAGTTTAGGGAATTCTAAATTCCACTTCAAATGACGGGCCGAGTTAATACACTCCACGCTCCAATAATACTGGCCACGGCTACGAAGAGTTTCCGCAAGGCAGATGGTTTACGGAATTATAAATTCCGTGTAAAACGACCTGCCGAGTGCATACACTTCACTGTAATAACTAATAGAACTTAAGTGACCGCAATTGAGAGAACTTCCGCAGGGCAGACAGTTTAGGGAAATGTAAATTCCTCTACAAACAATCTGCCGCGAGAATTTTCAGCTCACTCATGGTTAAGCCCAAAGGTAAGAAACGCAGCCAGCCACGCAGTAACTGGCTCGTTCATCCGAATGCTCGTGCTTTTTACTTGTACGCAAGCACACACATTTACACTCACACATTTACGCGGCTGGCTTTGAATATGATCACTCCATATGTGCGGCTGTGTTACACTATTCTCACCAGATGTGTCATTTCAGTGTTGCTATTATATTATAAAGGCATTCTGTTGTTATATTTAAATGATTTGCTTACAAATAGAAATTAGTTATCTTGAGAAAATCTAAGATAATACTACTACTACTGTTACTACTAGTAACAAAACTATCCTGGTAAAGAAAAATATATGAATTAAAGAAAATTATTCTTATAATTTTTATTATTATTAATTCAATTGATAATTTAAATTCATGTCATTATACAATATTAAATAGAAAAAACAAAACTCAAATTCATAATTTGCTAAAAACAAGCAACCGACTTTTAGCGTTACATTTCCTCCACCCTTTTCGAATCATGGCTGCTGGCGGCAGATGATTAAGGCGGCAACTGGTGAATATGGACCTGGCCGCTGCGTGTTATGTACACAGTGAACTGCAGCCCCCGACCCATTCTCGGAATCGGATCTGTCGACGTTTTCCCCTCTTCTGGAGGGCATTCTCCACACTTATTTTTAGTTCCTCGGGTGCTTCAGCGAGGTTAATTTCCCTGGGTCTGGATGTCGAGGGCGAGTCCGTTGGCTATTGATCTGCAGCTAGTGGGGTCGGCATGGGATCTATTGTAGCGCTTTAGTCCGTCAGCGCGTGCTCACCAACATCGAGTTTCGCTGCTGTTGCAGTCTGATAAATTCGGCTTGGATGCGGAAGCTGATGTTGTCGGAGATGATAATGTGGAAGAAGAAGAGGGTGATGAAGATATAGATGTCGAGGTAGATGGGCTTACTGAAGATGAATTGGAGTAGCAGAAAACTGGCGTGTGGGTGGTTACTATTTTTCCGGTGGGAACTACGGGTTGTGGGGAAATGTTATATTGGTTTGGTATAAAAAATTCGGATATCAGTTTGGGGTCAGAGTAATTATGGTCTGGTGACTTAGAATCCGGTAATATATCTTTCGTTGCGGGGCTGTTCATACGATAGCACCAGCCTCGTCCCGGTGTACGGGGAATATTAGTAATGCCCGATGCGGTGTTGGTACTAGAAGGTGGTTCTAGACAATATACCTGTTGTTTGGCTGGGCTCAAAAGGATAGAGTGGGGCCCTGAATTTACATGGTCCTCGATCTCTAGGGTAGGCAGTTTTATTGGTAAAATGAGCCTGACGATCATAGCCCGTTCATAACACTGTAATCCCAGATGCCTATCTAGACGCACGGCAGTGCGCCAGGCCAAGATCTGGCCAATACACGCAGTGTGTATATTTACAGGAAGCCATTCGAGCTGTTTTTACCACCCTCATAACTTTGTTCCCCGCAATTGTAAAATTATGATATTTAAACCACAACTAGAATAAATTCATGTTACCTCATATGCGAAGTTTGAAAGTTTTACAATGAAAGGTTTCGTGCTTCATCAAATTGATGAAGCACTTCCGCTATTGCGAGAGAGCTCAAATTTAGTACACAAAAAGATCTAGGTGAGCAATGAACCAGAAAAATCTGAAAAGCAGAAAATTTTAACCAGGAGGGCGGGGCTACGCCCATAAAAATGTGCTTTTGAGCTGAAATTCGATATAGAGCTAGGTCTAGGTAAGAAATAAAATAAAAAAAATCTGAAAACTTGGAAATTTTGGCCAGGTGGGCGGGGATATGCCCATAAAAGCAAAATTATAAAATCTAATATAAGGCGCTTAATGGAAGCTATTTTATTGATATTTGGTATATATACTGCGCTAATGTAAGGCCATAAATTTATTATTAAAAAAGTGGGCGTTGACAGGCCCATACAATTTAAACCTCATTTTAATACCCTGCGGGTCAGCATATTTAGATATACTATTTATGTAATTATTATTATCCGTTTGCAACGAAACTTCACACGAATACTAAGCACTGGCCAAAAAAAATTTGAGTTTGGAAAAGGGGGCAGGGTTACGCCCATAAAAATTAAAAGTTGCGCTAGGGATATGAAATTTGATATACAAGTAGGTCTAGGTGAGAAATCAATTAGAAAAATCAGAAAACCCAAAAAATGTTATCAGAATGGGCGTGGCCACGCTAATATTATTTTGAACTAAAAACTTAATATATAGATTTTAATTCAAGCCAATTTAGTAAAATCTTGCGTACGGTTTGCACGTGCACAATACTTTAAACTATCACCTTAAAAAGTGGGCGTGATTATTCCCATTAAATGTTAGCCTTGTGTCTAATCTACTTTGGTCTAGCATATTTTAGAAGAAAATTAGCATGAATTATAAGCGCTGCTCGCAACAAAATTTTGAGTTAGAAATAGAGGGATAGGTAATTCTGATAAATTGGAAGGTTTAATTCGCGCTGGAGAGCTCAATAGCTAGACAATATGCTAACTTGGCAATATTTTTACTTTTCTAAAAAAGGAGATAAAAATTTTCATTTGTTCATTTCTTTAAATCGGTAAAAATTATTTCAAGTTAGCAGATTATATAGAAATTATATGACACCCTTATGATTACAAATTTACATAATACATAACACATTTCTGTGTTAGGTATTGTGGCAAACAAGAACTTGGTCAAAACTTATATCTCACTACTTTTAATGACCGAAATTTTGGACAGGAACTTGGTCTTTTTTCACATCTATGTTTTTGTGAGGATACTGCTTATCTCTTTATTCGATGGAAACATGCCCTTATTTACGTGGTGGGGTTGGAGGGCGAAAATTCTTGTTTTCCCAATCTAATGACGATGGCGAACTAGGCGGAAATGGTGACGATCGTACGATCGTCAAATCCAAAAAATGTATGCTGTATTTCTTTTACTAAATGATCGTCCAACAGATCTACATCTGCCGTAGGAGAGTGTTGGCACTGGGTATTTTCTGTGGCGGTCGTCCTTGGCGGGGTGGCCAAGTCGCCCAAGTCAATTATTGCGGTACTATTCGTTGACGGCTCCTTCTGAAAGATATTATCTTCCTCATGGCTAGGCTTGGGAGGTGGGTTTGTGCCTGTAGTGTTCGTTGTAATCCGAAAACAGTAGCCCCTTGATGTTTTTTCATGTCATTTCGTGGAATATTTAGGCCGGTTTGGACGTTTGGTGGTTGGTTTGGGTCGTCGTTCATATCAGCTAGCTCTTCGAGGCGCTCGACAAATCCCAACGGATCCTTTCTACCATTATATTTTAGGACCCACCGTCGGACGTTCTCGACCCATACGGAGCCATACCGTCTTCATTGTTATAGGGTATGTTGGTGTGTGTGTTGACATTGTGGTGACAGAAGAAACCACTGGTGAGTGGCGGTCCAGTGCTGGTACTTTTACATTTTACGTTTACAGACCCCGTAATCGGCTCACTTTGCGGCTGGCATGTTTCCCCTTTCAGCGGCGATTCTGATGCTACGCCAACCCTTAATGCCGTGGTGGTGCTCAGCGTGGCACTATGGGGGCTCATGTTTAGCATGAAGTTCGAGGAGATCTTTAAGCTGCTCAGCTTCATAATTATTGGATATAAACCTGGTCAGCTGTTTTCCGAGATCTTCGACGTTGTCGGTCGAATCCTGGTTGAATTGATTTAAGTATATCACCAGCTGGTCTTTTTTTAAGCCGTAACCCCATGATCTTCTCAGCATTTTTTCCTGTGGTAGATTACTTGTTTAAGTTAAAGGCGTTATGGAGGTTAATGTATGTGCTACAATCGTTGTCTGTAATATACACTTTTAAGACTTTAATTAATATAGGTTCCTTCCTTTTTTCTTTTTATATAAAGTTTTTTTCAATACATTTTTTATTATTTACTTCTTTCTATAATTTAAAAATGAATAAAAAAAATTCTTTCCTTTTGAATATATATACATATATATATATATATATATTGTTTTTTATGAACACTTAGTGTCCCTGCTCGGGCGCCAATTGTAACGAGACGTTTTACGCTGGTTGCCGGGATAGATCAGCGTAGTACAGGGTCGTTTTGAGTTTAAAGTACAATTACCAGATTTGAATGTTATCAATGAGTTCTTTATTTAAAACAACTTAATACTAACTTATCTGCTAAGTATTTCCTATGAGCCTAGGATGGTTGATAACGTTACAAATCAACAGGCTATTAAACAATATGACCAGCTATGATTTTGAGGCGTTCTCCTAAGGTAAAGGTAGTTTAGGGAATTGTAAATTCCACGGCAAACGACCCACCGAAGGTATGAACTCCACGTCACAATAAGATTGGCCACGACTATGAAGAGTTTACACCAGACAGGCAGCTAAGGGAATTGTAAATTCCACTTCAAACGACCAGCCGAGTTCATATACTCTACGCTCCAATTATACAGGCCACGGCTGCGAAAAGTTTCCACAGGGCAGATGGTTTAGGGAATTATAAATTCCGCGTCAAACGACCTGCCGAGTGCATACACTTCACTGTACTAACCCAACAGAACTTAAGTGACCGCAATTGAGAGAACTTTCACAGGACAGACAGCTTAGGGAATTGTAAATTCCTCTGCAAACAATCTGCCGCAAGAATATACATATATGGTTATTCACTTATGGTTAAACCCAAAGGCAAGACAAATTAATTTGGGGAATTGTAAATTCCGCAGCAAACAAAATGCCAGCCACGCAGTAACTGCCTTGTTCATCCGAATGCTCGCGTTTTTATATTGTATGCCATCACACACATTTACACTCACACATGTACGTGGCTGTCCTTAAATGTGATAAAGCCATATGTGCGGCTGTGTTAAACTATTCTCACCAGCTGTGTCATTTCAGTGTTGCTATTATATTATAAAGGCATTACTAATCATTCGGCCGTTATATTTAAACGATTTGCTTACAAATAGAAATAAGTTATCTTAAGAAAATCTAAGATAATATAAATTTCTTATTACTAGTAGTAACGAAACCATCCTGGTGAAGAAAAATATATGAATTAAAGAAAATTATTCTTATAATTTTTATTATTATTAATTCAACTGATAATTTAAATTCATGTCATTACACAATCTTAAATAAAAAAACAAAACTCAAGTTCATTGTGTTGCTAACAACAAGCAACCGACTTTTAGCGTTACAATGTGTTAACAACAATACTACATTCAACACGCAAGATATTCACGATGAAAATATTGACTGGTAGATCTGACTAATGGTGTTGGTTAGGAGCTAGAATTTTATTATTGAATCCAAAAAGTTTTCCAATTGTATTATCCTTGTTAAAGTATATGGGATCCTTAGAGCTTTTAAATCTAACTTGCATTGTATTGTTGTTAGCTTCTATATAAATTTTAATTTGTGGACAATACTGCTTATAGTGATGTTTATTATAATCAACTTTATCATTTAATTCATAAGATCCTATTTGTATATTAATTACATGTTCACAAAACTTAAACATATTGTTATAACCATTTACATTGCTATTATATGAATGAAATACAGTTAGACCACATTCATATTCGCCATCTAAACGAATAGGAGGAAAGTTTTAGCAGATTAATCAGATGAGTTAGAGCTAAGAGTAAGTGTTATTGACATTATGCTTGTCTGATTACAAATAAGGGAAATTAAATACAACACTTTGTATAAGAAAAGAGTTTATATATAATTATATTTTATTATATATATTAGGTACAAATATAGACTTATATTTATATACATATATAAACTCAACTACAATATTTCCTTTTTATTGATCCAAGAATTGTATTCATTTGTAAATCCTAACCATTTAAAATATGCCTTCTCTCCTTAAGCTTTAAAACTTTTTCAACTAAATATGTATTTGGATATATAGTTTTTGAAAGTTCTTCATCATTGAAACCACCTTTAATAGGATTACCACGAAAATCTTCTAATATGTATGTAGCTGGATATGTATTTTGAACTCTTTTAATCGTGAAAATTTCTGTGGTCCAATTTGGTGTATATCCTTTTTCAAAAACATGTTTATATATACTTATGCGCACATGATCTCTTACATTGAACTTTGACAATTTGAAAAGTTTTAAACGTTTATATACCGTATATAATTTTTTCTTGTTTGTATAGTTAAATTGGTGGCATTTTGATTGTACGATACATTTTTCTTTTATATGTATTAATCAAGTCTTTTTAAATGTCGATCCAGTTATAAGACAGATTGAATGCCTTATTTTGTTGTTTTGAATGCAGAAAACTCTCATATTGTGCTCAATCCACAACATCTGAAAAACAACGCATGGTACAATCGAAAGAATGAGTGCGGCGAATTTTATTGCGTGCATTGCTTGTTTTATATAAATGTTCACTGGTCTTGCCAAAAGCAACGAATACTCAGTGAATGGTGCGAATACATTTTACTGTGATTGAGCACAACGTAGTCTTTGTACTTTGTCTTGTATAAAGCTCTTACAATAGTATGTATTCATAAAACACGATATAGATTTGAAATATTTGTTATGTAAAATCTTATATAAAACAGCTATCTGAAATACATATCATATCTATTTTACATTTAAAAAAGTATACTTTTTGTATTTTCCTTTTTTTAATAAGGCTATTACACAGGCATACTTGTCTGAAGACATGTGCGATGGCATACCAAAAGTCACTGTGTAATAGCATGTATACGAGTACGTTAGACATGTAAGTACATATGTTAGTTTGGAAAAATTTTTGATTTTCTGATGTTTGTCACACAACTAGAATGAAGTATGCCGCCAGCGTTAGACAGTGTAATAGCAAAACCCAAAGTATGCCATCGTACATGTTTGCATGTGTAATAGCCCTTTAACATTGTCAAAATCTGCATTTATTTTTTCTAAAATTTCCTCACTCACACTGCATTTTTTATTTACAATCATTTAAAATAAACTTGTTATTTAATCGTTATATACAAAAAAGCAGCGAATACTGAGTGAATGGTATAAAAGAAATCCATTTTTTATGCTGCATTATTTCATTTCGCTGCTTGCGTTATATCGGGATCGCAAATCGCAATGAATGGTATCATAGCAATTACATATGTTACTGTTGTCGAATAAATGCATGACAATAGCAACGAATCTAAGAATTGTTAGCAAATGTGAATGGTCTCAGTCTGTTGTCTGGTTCGTAACTCACCTCTTAACTTAAATACTTAATTTCGAGTTTAAAGTGCGATTAAAACTTCCAGGATTTTAGATTTTTCTTGCCCAGCTAAAAAAATATGTATGGAGCATATATGATATCCCATATATGGTTTGGATCCGAAAAATGAGGGTATATGGGCATATATGATAATATATATTCATACATTTTCATGCATGTATGTGTAAATTCCCTCCACAGTATGCAAAGTTCATATTCATACACTCTTGATTCACAAAAGCGCACTGCTGTGCAATAAATTAAATTAATAAAATTAAATTTTTTTAGACTTGAGAGAGAGGTTGTATTTAATGAAACATTTGTTTGGACAAATAATTCAAAACGAACTAAGTCATTTCATTCATCAGAAGGTGAATCAATTATTTAAAAAACACATAAATCATATTCGTACATAACATTTAGCTTAAGAAATCAGATTAAAAACTAATGCAGTTAATTATAAAAGAAAAAATAATCCGCCTCACAATAGTTTTCAATACAGTAATATGAACTTTGTTTCTTATCAAGAGAATTTTGTTATTTTCTATAAAATTAATGACTGGACTATCCTTTGCATTATTTGATATATAAAATGGGGCTACAAGTATAAAATTATACAAGAATGGTTTTTTGTAACAAAAAGTTCTTCTTTTTGAAACGTTGAGGGTACGCATATAAACTTTGCATACCGTATGTATTTTCTAATGGATTTCCAATTCAGCAGTGATAAAATTCCAAGCTTTTTTGATTGTAATAACGATCTTATGTGAGATATCATGTATGCATACATTCTTATATGGCTCCATATATAAAATCTTATATTTATATATGGATCCACATATGAAGATCTTCATAATTAAATTTCCATATATGAGTTCATATATTATAATACATTTCATATATTAGTCCATATATTAGTTCATATATAATAGTTTTGCCATGTAAAATTCCATATATTTCCATACATGAAATCATACATATTCATATATAGATATATACATTCATATATTAAAAATATATGGACCATATATAATTTTTTTAGCTGGGTGGTGATCTCTAATTTAGATTTATTTGTATATCGAACTTAAGCTCTCTAGTGTAAATTTTAGCTTTAAATGTTATGGGTGTTACCCCACTCTCCGTATTTTTTTTAACTCAAGATTTTGTTATGAGCAGCACTTATTAGCAGCAATTATTATCGTCCGCTTTTAAATATGATAGTTTTAAGTTAAAGCTTCAGTTAAAAGCTTTATTACAACATTAGCATGGCCCCTGCCACTCCTGATTACAATATGGGTGTGTTTAGATTTTTCTGTTTGTTTTCTCACCTTGATCTACTTCCGTATCAAATTTTAGCTCTCTAAGCCAATTTAATTATTTATTTTAAAAGAAAAAAGTTTTGGCCAGTGCGAATCATACTGTGTCAAACGTTGGAAACGGATATCTACATACAGGTATGTGATAGAAATCGATTGGAAAACGTATAAAGTTGTGATACACACATTTATTTCGATTTTATTCTGGTTTTGTTTAAATCGAAATCTATTTCATTTCCCATCTTGTTCTATGAAAATATAAAAAAAGATGTGATGGAAAATGGAACTTGTGTTGTTTTTGCGTTTTTAAATCGAGTAAGCTGGACAGCGTTGTCAACTTTGAAATTTCAAAACGCACCAAAATGGAGAAAAAACGCGCCATTTACAAAAAATGCACCAAGCTTAGAATTTCTTTTTTTAGTTTAAAATGTTTGTTGAAACAATTTTGCATAACACATATACATATATTATTTTTTGTGTTAATTTTAACAATAAAACAGAATCTTACAGCTTAGGGCTAAAAACCAATAAAACCTAAAAAGACAAAACAAATTTGTTTATATACATTTGTACTGCATATATTAAAAATTTGTTTTAATATCATAAATTCCTTACAAACCTTTTTAAAGAGATGAACGATTAATAGTAATGATTCGAAACTAATAAAAGTGCAGTACTTATCATTTTATTCAAATATTTTTAAAAATTTTTTTAATCAGAAGTTCAATATTTTCATATTAAAAATATAACAATAAGAACAAACAGGCTTTAACAATATATGTACATAATTAAAAAAAAAACTTAACAGTTAAAACCTAACCTAATTCGTACATACATATTAATTAATTATGAAAATGGTCTAAATAATACGCGGGTTTGATTCAAAATAGTAAATCTAGGCGCACGATAGTGCTCCAGGCCAACTTCCGGCCAATGCACGCCGTGTGTATATTTACAGGAATCCATTCGAGCTGTTTTACCCCACCCCCTTTCCATAACTTTGTTCCCGGCAATTGTGAAATTATAAAATTTAAACCATAATTAGTATAAATTCATGGAAAAAAGTTTAAAAGATTTACAATGAAAGGTTCCGAAGATATGGAGGTGCAAAAAGTGCATATTTTAAGACATACTCACTGACCACTGACACACTCATCAAATTGATGAAGCACTTCGGCTATGGATAGAAAGCTGAAATTTGTTACACGAGTGGATCTAGGTGAGCAATGAAACACAAAAATCTGTAAACATGAAAATTTTAGCCAGGGGGCGGGGTTACGCCCATAGAAATTTAAATTTGCGCTAGTGAGCTGAAATTTGGTACACAACTAGAACCAAGTAAGTACTCATCTAAAAAAATCTGAAAACCCGAAAATTTGAACCAAGGGCGCGGGGCCACGCCCATAAGGCGTTTAAGTTAAGCGATTTTATTGAAATTTAGCACATATGTTGCAATAATACAAGGCTCTAAATTTTTACTGAAAAAAGTGGGCGTTAAGACGCCCATACAATTTAAGCCTCCTATTTCATGGGTTTCGGGTCATCACATTTAAATGTATTATTTATGTATTTACTATTATCCGTTTCCAACGAAACTAAACAGGAAAGATAACTACTACCAAAAAAAATTAGGGATTAAAAAAAGTAGGCGGGAACACGCCCATAAGAATAAAAATTAAAATTTGCACTAGTGAGCTCAAATTTGATAAACGAGCAGTCATAGATTAGCAAACTACTAGAAAAATCTTAAAACCCAAAAATTTTACCTAGCCCCGCCACACCCATAAGGCTCAGAATTTAAAAAACAAATCTAATGCGTTAAACTCAAGCGATTTTTTTGAAATTTGGTATAAATGTTGCAATAATGCAAGCTATAAATTACGTTGAAAAAGTGGGCGTCAACACGCCCATACAATTTAAGCCTCCTATTTCATGTACTACGGGTCAGCACATTTGACTATACTACATATTTATATATTTTTTACTATCCGTTTTCAACGAAACTCGACAGGAAAGATAAGTAATGGCTACAGCAGGTATTGTGATTAAAAAAGTAGGCGGTATCACGTCCATAAGAAAAAAATATATATAATAAACGCTAGTAAGCTGACATTAGATAAACAAGTAGGTCTAAGTTAGCAACTAACTAGAAAAATCTGAAAACCCGGAGATTTTGACCAAGAGCGGTCTATTCCAATAAAGCACACAATTAAAGGAGCAAATTTAAAATGTTTATCTCAAGCACTGGGCACAAATGTTGGAATAATGCAAAGTTATAAAATTTCATTGAAAAAAGTGAATGTTAACACGCCCATACAATTTAAACATCCTACTTCAGGTTATTCGGATAAGCAGATTTAAATATACTTTTTATTAAAATATTAATATCCGCTTATATATAACTATTATGATTTTTTTTATAATCATCACATTTGCCTTGAAATATTTTTGATATATACATAGTGGGAAACTATATTTCCTCCATTCTTTTTCTGTAAAAACAATAGCTGTATATGCTTAGATTTTATTGCTTTTGTTTTGTAATGTGGGCCAAAAACTAAGTCTTTTTCCATCTCATAACAAAAAACGTTTATACTAATATTAGGATTATTGGTCTCAAAAATTTGTATATCTTTTATTTTAAGTGGGAAGCATAACCCACTAAAATTTAAAGAAATTCCGTTTAGATTTATTATTTCATCAGCAATGTTGATCCCATAACTACTAGTGCGTTGCGCATTTCTATGAGTTGATATGGCTGATAGAATTGCCAATTTGAAACAAAAATCATCATCGTTTTGTACATTTATACATGCTTTTTTTGACATCAGTTTAGGCGGGAGAGCTATAAAACTAGAACCTTTTAGTGGTTGATATTTATTTAAGTTCAGTTGAAGTTTTAAAAGTTGAACTAGAGTCCGACCACTATCCCGCTCTTGAAACTCTTCCATATTTGTTAATATATTTTTAATATTAGTGAAACATTCACTTGTGAATGCATCAATATCGAAAACTTCTATCATTTTGGTTTGAAAACGCTTTACCTCTATTTAAGTATTTTCTAGGTCGCTCATTTTGGGACAAGCATATAAGCCATACATCTCCATATTATATTTCAGAGCGCCACTATTATTTAAAAAGTAGTCAACTTCTTTCTTTAATGACTCCACAGCTTCTTTCATAAACACCTCTGGGAGGAGGCATTCCTCGTTGTCGTTTATGTATACAAGTATCATAAGTTTTTTTAAACGCACTTTTTACAAGCTTTACATGACTTATGCTGGAGCTTGAAACATGACTTCGTTCGTGCTCTCTGAAATTTTCCTCAGTTAGGAAACCTCTTTTGCATTCTAAATTCGATATCATTTTATTTTTGTACAAACGTTTTTTAAATATACTTAAAATTTTATAAAGCAAATTTGCAGACAGTTTGTGTAAAACTTTAAACGTTAGAAATCAATGCTTACTATTTGTAAAACTATTTAACTTACCTATTATGAATTAAAAATATTTAAATCTATACACATATGTATATATCAATGAAAATTTAAAGTTTTAATTTTTTTTCACACAAAACTTCGTTTTTGAATGATGTCACAAGACTAGAATTTTGTTTAGAAAAATGTTTTATTTCATACTTTTTTTCTGCACGCAATATATGCATACATTCATCTATAGAAAATTAATTACCTGTGATTGGAAAATCTTCATATTTATCTACAGTTATGATCTTGTAAATTAGTGAGTTTAAGCAATAAAGGACAAATATTTGTTTGTCCTTCATGAAATATATTTTTTGTAATCAGTTTTTTTTCTAACAACTAACGCATACATACAGCGGTACGTATAAGCAAAGTATGCACACTCATTAAATTTTTAAATGTCCTATCCTTTTTTTAGATTTAAGCAAAATACATCTAGATGATGTGACATGAAAAAGTATGCAAAAGCATTCTTACGCATGTCTTATGGAAAAATACATGTAATTGAATATCCTTCCTTATGAGAAAATATATGTAATGGAAATATCCTTCCTTATAGGAATATTTTTTATGTAATTATTTTTTGTAAGAATTTGGAAAATTTCCATAGAAATCAAAAAAGGAATAAAACATTGTAATACATACATATACACATGACCATGTGTCTTGCACATGCATGTTTAAATTTCATGTCTTGCACATGCATGTTTAACTTTCATTAAATTTTTAAATGTTCTATCATTTTTCTTAAAATGAAAATAAATAAGATAACTTATTTTAAACATAAGCTCTCATTTTCATAAAATTTAAAATGACTTTGAATGCATTTTATTTTAATTTTGAAACTAAATTTTCCTGAAATGGATTTCAAATTCACTTTGTTAATGTGCATGTGCTTGTTTAACATAAAAACAAAAATCAATAAATAATAGGGGCTCAATTCACTTTACTAAATTTATTTATTGTTTTAAAAATTGTGTAACTACATAAAATTTCTTATGACAAA
The DNA here is from genome assembly GCA_905220375.1 of Tachina fera. Taxonomy (NCBI): domain Eukaryota; kingdom Metazoa; phylum Arthropoda; class Insecta; order Diptera; family Tachinidae; genus Tachina; species Tachina fera. Next base: position 90,684,695 of record LR999964.1, read on the forward strand.
TAAAAAATTTTGCTATAGTTTAGTTCGAATATTGCTGAACCATTTAGTGATTGACGTCCTTTGTAAATAATTGTCCAAATTTTGTCATTCATTTTTTCTAAGTAAGGATCCTCTCTGTTTAAATATTTAACGATTCATTGCGGAAGATAAAATCACTTATTGTTGTTTAAATATGCAATAACTTTGGATACATATTGAGTAACCTTCCATTCAAAATTTAAAATCTTGTAAGGTTCATTTAAGGGAATATCATAAATTTTTGTGTATTCTGATTTTATTCCTTGGGCAATATTAATTATTTTTTAATAGATCTAAAAACAAACAAAAATTAGTTAAATTTTATATGTATTTCTTAAACTTTCATATAACTAATAAAAAAATTATAATGTTATGTTAAACTTCATTCTTACCATTGTTGTAGAACGTAATTTCAAGGATCTTTGAATAACAATAACTAAAACTAAATTCTAATTGGTCTTTTATATACATATTTGTGAGTCAATCGAACTTTTACTTTAATATAATTACTCAAATGAGAATCTCATACGAATTGTTCTATTTGGTCAATCGAACTCTCATTTAAATATAATTACTCAAATGAGAATCTCATTCGAATTGTTCCATTTACAAAAATGTCTTCGTTAAACTTTTTATTAGAAAAATATATATTCTCATTTGAAGTTAACTTTGTTGTAGTAATATATGTATGTATTGGAATATCCTTCCTTATGAAGAAAATATATGTATTGAAATATCCTTCCTTATGGGAAAATACATGTATTGGAATATCCTTCCTTATGGGAAAATACATGTATTAGAATGCACATAAATATACTAATTCGAATGATCCTTATGGACAAATACACTATTCTAATTAGCTGAGGATTAATGTGATAATCCCAACTGCGAAATACCATCAGTATAGAAGTACCACTGTTAAAAATTTTAATCATATTCAATTTGCTCAGATCGGATAATTTTACTTGTGGAATTCTCCGTGAAAAGTTTGAGATACTAATTTTTGGTTTGTCAGTAGCAACAGTTGAGTATACGAGTTTTTCATCGTTCTTACTACGTAAAGAACTAATTCATGTTTATCGCTGAGTGTAATTTTGTTATAGTGTTCAGCAAAACCTAAAAATAGTTTCAGTCGTGCATAGAAATTAAAGTGTCCATTTGAAATATCCAAATCATCGAGTTTGTTCCATCCAGCATTGTACAAGCTAACACTTTCCGTTGGTGATAAAGAAACAAAGTTTTTTAGGCTGCTTGTAACTGCTAAATGTCTTATATGATCAATTTCTATGCCATTAAGTTCATATAGAATTTCGTCAAAGAGATGTGCAACAAAGTTATATTTTAATTTCAGGTTTAGAAAACAAGATATTTTGCTGTTATTATCATCTACAACACTTGCCTTGACAGCTTTTGCTGGGCAGTACATATAAGTCTTGATTTTGTATTGAAATTCGAATCTCATCATTATTGTTGAAGGATTTTAGGTACGGTGTATATGTGTGATAGTCCATTTTAGTTATACTCTCGTCTGATTGGGTTTTCTAGAACATCTAGTATGTAACTCATTTCTTTGTCAACTTTAAATTAGGAGACTTCAAAAACTTTTTATTTTCTTTTGTCAAATTTTTTTATGTAATGATCCCTTTAATAGTATTTTGTTTTGCAAGAGTGTTTTATAAGTGTATCCAATTTCATTCTTAAATTGCTTGACGTTCATATTATCATTATTTGCTTGATCTCAAATGTATTCGTATTGTAATTTTCTCTCCTCGGAAATTAATTAAATCACCGTTCTGATCAACTACGCGTAGAGTTAGAGAACTTATCTTTCGGCAGTTAGGCAAATATATAAGATTTTGAAGAATCTCCACAATTTTATATCCTGGTGGGACATTGATCGCAAATTCATGTAATGTGTGTGCTTGTGAGTTATTCGTATATGTTTTAACGACACGTTTTACGCTGGTTGCCGGAATAGTTAAGGATAGTCCAGTTCTCAATGAGTTTTTTATTTACTATAACTTAATACTAACTTAGCTGCTAAGTTTTTCCTATGAGCCCATGATGGTTGGTAACGTTAAGAATCAACAGGCTGTTAAACAATATGACCAGCTATGATTTTGATGCGTTTTGCTAAGGTAGTTAGTTCAGGGAATTGTAAATTCCACTGCAAACGACACGTCACAATAAGATTGGCCACGACTATGAAGAGTTTACACCAGACAGGCCACTAAGGGAATTGTAAATTCCACTTCAAACGACCGGCCGAGTTCATACACTCTACGCTCCAATAATACTGGCCACGGCTACGAAAAGTTTCCACAGGGCAGATGGTTTAGGGAATTATAAATTCCGCGTCAAACGACCTGCCGAGTGCATACACTTCACTGTACTAACCCAACAGAACTTGAGTGACCGCAATTGAGAGAACTTCCACAGGACAGACTTCTTAGGGAATTGTAAATTCCTCTGCAAACAATCTGCCGCGAGAATATACATATATGGTTATTCACTTATGGTTAAACCCAAAGGCAAGACAAATTTATTTGGGGAATTGTAAAATCCGCAGCAAACACAATGTCTTACCGTCAGGACAGCCACGTAGTAACTGCCTCGTTCAATCGAATGCTCGCGCTTTTATACTTGTACGCAAGCGCACACATTTACACTCACACATGTACGCGGCTGTTTTTAAAGGTGATCACGCCATATAGGCGGCTGTGTTACACTATTCTCACCAGCTGTGTCATTTCAGTGTTGCTATTATATTATAAAGGCATTACCAATCATTTGGCCGTTATATTTAAATGATTTGCTTACAAATACAAATTAGTTATCTTAAGAAAACCTAAGATAATATAAATTTTTTATTACTACTAGTAACGGAACCATCCTGTAAAAGAAAAATATATGAATTAAAGAAAATTATTCTTATAATTTTTATTATTATTAATTAAACTGATAATTTAAATTCATGTCATTTTACAACATGAAATAAAAAAAAACTTATATTAATTGTGTTGCTAAAAACAAGCAACCGACTTTTAGCGTTACAATGTGTTAACGACAATACTACATTCAACACGCAAGATATTCACGATGAAGATATTGACTGGCAGATCTGAGTAATAGTCTTGGTTAGGAGCTAGAATTTTCTTATTGAATCCAAAAAGTTTTCCACTTGTGTTATCCTTGTTAAAGTATATGGGATCCTCAGAGCTTTTAAATCTAACTTGCATTGTATTTTTGTTAGCTTCTTTATCAATTTTATTTTCCGGGCAATACTGCTTATAGTTATGTTTAGTATAATCAACTATATTATTCAATTCATAAGATCCTATTGGTATTTTAATTATATGTTCACAAAGATGAAATAAATTGTTATAACCATCTACATTAGTAATGCTATTATATGAATGAAAACAGTTAGACCACATTCATATTCGCCATCTAAACGAATAGGAGGAAACCCAGTGAAAAAAATGGAAGTCATTCTAGCGGAAGTACATTTCATTGCTTCCAAAAAATCTATATTTTTAATTTGCCGAGAGTGAGCAAAAAACCATGTATACGCTTATTTTAGTCACACAAAACCTTGTAACTCCTCTATAGTGTTAGAAAATACTCACCAGAATTTAAAAAAAATTATTTTTTTAAAGAAATTTATGAGATATTTTTAGTCTAAAATTTAAAAGTTATTTGCTTAAATTTACATGAAAACACTGTTTCGGGCTTAAATTCGTATAAAAAGAAACGAATTGTTAAAAAAGGCAACTATTTACCATTTTTCCTAGATGAAAATATTATCATAGAACACAAAAAAGGGAATTTTTCTTAATATCGCTTCCAATTCAGTGACCAATCATCGAAAAAGAGAACTTCTTGCAATGACAACCCTATGTAAAAATCATTAGATCGGATCGAAATTTGCACTACTTCCACATCGTAAACTCTACATTTTCATGACTTTTTTGGAGTCGCTTTTTTTACTGGAAAGTAGTTAGCAGATAACTCATATGAGATTGAGCTAAGAGTAAGTGTTATTGACATTATGCTTGTCTGATTACAAATAAGTGAAATAAAACACAACACTTTGTATAAGAAAAGAGTTTATATATAATTATATTTTATTATATCTATTAGATACAAATATAGACTTATATTTATATACATATATAAACTTAACTACAATATTTCATTTTTATTGATCCAAGAATTGTATTCATTTGTAAATCCTAACCATTTAAAATATGCCTTCTCTCCCTTAGCTTTAAAACTTTTTTAACTAAATATGTATTTGGATATATAGTTTTTGAAAGTTCTTCATCATAGAAACCACCTTTAATAGGATTACCACGAAAGTCTTCTAATATGTATGTAGCGGGTTAGGAATATGGAACTCTTTAAATCGTGAAAATGTCTGTGGTCCAATTTGGTGTATGTCCTTTTTCAAAAACATGTTTATATATACTTATGTGCACATGATCTCTTACATTGAACTTTGACAATTTGAAAAGTTTTAAACGGTTATATACCGTATTTAATAACTTTTTCTTGTTTTTAGAGTTAAATTGGTGGCATTTTGATTGTACGATAAATTTTTCTTTTATATGTATTAATCAAGTCTTTGCAAATGTCGATCCAGTTATAAGACAGATTGAATGCTTTATTTTGTTGTTTTGAATGCAGAAAACCTTCATATTGTTCTTAATCCACAACATTTAAAAAACAACGCATGTTACAATCGAAAGAATGAGTGCGGCGAATTTTATTGCGTGCATTGCTTGTTTTATATAAATGTTCACTGGTCTTGTCAAAAGCAACGAATACTCAGTGAATGGTGCGAATGCATTTTACTGTGATTGACCACAACGTAGTCTTTGTACTTAGTGGTTGTATAAAGCTCTTACAATAGTATGTATTCATAAAACACAATATAGATTTGAAATGTATTTTATGTTAAATTTTATATAAAACACTTATTTGAAATACATATCAGATATATTTTACATTTTAAAAATTATACTTTTGTATTTTCTTTTTTCTAAAAGGATTATTAGACAGGCATACTTGTCTGCAGACATGTGTGATGGCATACCAAAACTCACTGTGTAATAGCATGTATACGAGTACGTTACACATGTAAGTACATATGTTAGCTTTTAAAAATTTTTGATTTTCTGATGTTTGTCGTACACCTAGTATGAAGTATGCCTTCAGCGTTCGGCAGTGTAATAGCAAAACCCAAAGTATGCCATCGTACAATTTTGCCTGTGTAATAGCCCTTTAACACCGTCAAAATCTCGATTTATTTTTTCTAAAATTTCCTCCCTAATAATGCATTTTTTATTTACAATTATTAAAATCACTTAAAATAAACTTGTTATTTAATCGTGATATACAGAAGATCAGCGAATACTGAGTGAATGGTATGAAAGAAATCCATTTTTTATGCTGCATCATTTCATGTCGCTGCTTGCGTTAGTATCATAGCAATTACATTTTTTACTGGTGTCGAATAAATGCATGGCAATAGCAACGAATTTATGAATTGTTAGCAAATGTGAATGGTCTCAGTCTGTTCTCTGGTTTGTAACTCACCTCTTAACTTAAATTCTTAACTTCGAGTTTAAAGTGCGATTGAAACTTTCAGGATTTTGGATTTTTCTTAGTGATCTCTAATTTTGATTTATTTGTATATCGAACTTAAGCTCTCTAGTGCAAATTCTAGCATTAAATGTTTTGGGTGTTACCCCACTCTCCGTCTTTTTTTAAACTCAAGATTTTGTTGTGAGCAGCACTTATTAGCAGCAGTTATCATCGTCCACTTTTAAAGATGATAGTTTTAAGTTAAAGCTTCAGTTAAAAGCTTTATTACAATATTAGCATGGCCCCCTCCACTCCTGATTAAAATATTGGGGTTTTTAGATTTTTCTATTTGTTTTCTCACCTTGATCTACTTGCCTATCAAATTTGTGCTTTCTAGTGCAAATTTAACTATTTAATTTTTATGGGCGTGTCCAGCCCATTTTTTTAATAGCAAAAAAGTTTTGGCCAGTGCGAATCATACTGTGTCAAATTTCGTTGGAAACGGATATAATATCTACATACAGGTATGTGATAGAAATCGTTTTCGATTTAAAATCGATTGGAAAACGTATAAAAATATGATACACATTTATTGCGATTTCATTCTGGTTTTGTTTAAATCGAAATCTATTTCATTTCCCATCTTGTTTTATGAAAATATAAAAAGAGATGTGAAAATCGAATAATCTGGACAGCATTGTCAACTTCGAAATTTCAAAACGAACCAAAATGGAGAAAAAACGCGCCATTTACAAAAAACGCACCAAGCTTAGAATTTATTTTTTAGTTTAAAATGTTTGTTGAAACAATTTTGCATAAAACTTACATATATTATTTTTTGTATTAAATTAAACAATAAAACAGACTGTTACAGCTTAGGGCTAAAAACCAATAAAACCTAAAAAGAAAAAACAAATTATTTTATATTCATTTGTACTACATAGATTAATAATTTTTTTTAATTTCATAAATTCTTTCCAAACCTTTTTAAAGAGATGAACGATTAATAGTAAGGGTTCAAAACTAATAAAAGTTCAGCTCTTATCATCTTATTCAAATATTTTTAAACATTTTTTTCATCAGAAGTTCAATATCTTCATATTAAAAATATAACAATAAAAACAAACTGGCTTTTACAATAATGTACATAATTAAAAAAATTAACAGAAAAAACCTAAATTAATTCGTACATACATTTTAATTAATAATGAAAATGGTCTAAGCCATACGCGTTTTTGATTCAAAATAGTAAATAAATCTTTAAAAAAATAAATTTATATTAATTGAGTCTAGTACAACTCTAAATTAAACAGTTACATAATAAAAAAATTTTGTATTTGTTCAAATGTAATCTACCAATTATATCTACCAAAGAAATATATGACTTACTTCCCTTTTCACAATGTATGATTAAGAGTTAACGTGAAATTAAACTGACAGTTCTTCCCACAAAACTTCTCGTTATAGTCCCTGTTAGCTTTTAATTGTACATTGTGAAAAAGGTCATTATACAACTTTCATAATTAAGGGCACAAACATATGATTGCAATCATTTGTACAAGGTGATACATTTTATTAAATTAATTTTATAAATTCTCTTTAAAACTTTTGAAAATGAGATCAAAAATTAATTATTCCAATTTTATAATAATACAAAGAAATGAGCAATCATACATTATTTTCTCCTTTTTTAGAAGAGTCAAAATATTGCCAAGTTAGCACAATATCTAGAAATTATATTACAGCCTTACGATTACAAATCTATATAACGCATACCATATTGCAATGAGAGGTATTGTACCAAACACGAACTTGGTCAAAATTGTTATCTCACTACTTTTGATGGCCGAAATTTTGGAAAGGAACCTGGCCTTTTTTCACATTTATGTTTTTGTGAGGATGTGACTACTTTTTGGAAGGTTTTCTTAATAAAGCTTTTTAAACTTTAAATATCTGACCTGTTATAGTTCTATTATAATGTCTGCGCCAGTTAAAAGGGCAGAGTTAGATAAAATAATGGGTTATATGTTCACCATTGTGTCATAATAAAGACTGAGTAATTTGCTTAATTTTGTAAGAGTCATCTGAGTAGAAATATGTAAAATATAGTGTAAATTTTAAAGGTATTGACCCCGCCTGCAAAGTGTTAATACAGTAGCTTGTGTTTTAAATTTACCTATTTGGTAACTTACGTAAGCCTATTTTTTTTTTTTTTTTGCAAAATTTTAGTTCTCTACCGTATAATATTTCGATAAAAATTTTATAAACTTGGACCTACTTCCCTAATTTAACAATTGATGCTTTCAGATTTTTCCTGTTCGTTAATTCTTCAACTTAAGTTCTTAATTTTGAGCTTACAGTGCGTGTCCAGCCCCCAATTGAAACTTCCAGGATTTTAAATTTTCTTGGTGATCTCTAATTTAGATTTATTTGTGTATTGAATTTAAGCTCTCTGGTGCAAATTTTAGCTTGAAATGTTATGGCCGTTTCCTCCACTCTCCGTCACTTTTCTAAACTCAAGATTTTGTTATGAGCAGCGCTTAATTATCATCGTACACTTTTTAATATGGTCGCTTTTAGTTAAATCTTCAGTTAGAAGCATTAGTACAAAACTATCGTGGCCCCTGCCATAAAATAAATAGTATGTCTAAATATATAAATCTGCTGATCCGAAGTACATGAAATAGGAAGTTTAAATTGTATGGGCGTGTTTACACCCACTTTTTTCAACGAAATTTTTTATCTTTGCATTATTCCAACATTTGTGCCAAATTTTAATAAAATCGCTTGAGATAAATATTTTAAATTTGCTCTTTTAATTGTGTGCTTTATTGAAATAGCCCCGCCCACTTGTAAAAATATCCAGGTTTTCAGATTGTTCTAGTTAGTTGCTAATCTAGACCTACTTATTTATCAAATTTCAGCTTACTAGCATACATTTTGTTTATTTTCTTATGTTTGTGATACCGCCACCTTATCAATCTCAATACCTGCTGTAGCCGTTAGTTATTTTTTCTGTCGAGTTTCGTTGAAAACGGATAGTAATAAATATATAAATATGTAGTATATTTAAATGGGCGCAGCCCCGCCCTCCTAGGTAAAATGTTTGGGCATTCAGATTTTTCTGGTAATTTGCTAATCTATAACTACTAGTTTATCAAATTTAAGATCACTAGCACAAATTTTTATTTTATATTCTTATGGGCGTTTTCCCGCCTACCTTTTTTAAACCTATGTTTTCTTTGGCTAGTGTTTATCTTTCCTGTTTAGTTTCGTTGAAAACCGATGATAGTAATAACCTAAATAGTAAATGTATATGTGCTAACCGGAAGTACATGAAATAGGAGGTTTAAACTATATGTGCGTTTTAACGCCCACTTTAACAAAAATGTATAGCCTTGTATTATTATAACATGTGTGCCAAATTTCAATAAAATGGCTTGAGTTAAACGCCTTAGATATGCGTTTTTAGTTCTGAGCTGTATGGTCGTAGCCCCGGACCCGGACTTAGGTCTAGTTGTGTACTAAATTTCAGATCTCTAGCTATAGCTGAAGTGCTTCATAATATTGATGAGTGAGTCAGTGAGTATGTCTTAAAATATGCACTTTTTGCACCTCCATACATCCAGAAACTTTCTATGTAAAACTTTCCAACTTCGGATGTGAGGTTACATGAATTTATTTCAATTATAGTTATAATTTTATAATTGTAATTTGGATCAGTTTGTTTTATCAGCTTTATCATACAAACATTTTGAATTTATTACAACGTTTTTAATATGCTTCAAATATTTTTTAAAATTTTTTAAATTTTCTTGGTAATCTCTAATTTAGATTTATTTGTGTATTGAATTTAAGCTCTCTGGTGCAAATGTTAGCTTGAAATGTTATGGCCGTTTCTTCCACTCTCCGTCACTTTTTTAAACTCAAGATTTTGTTATGAGAAGCGCTCAATTATCATCGTACACTTTTTAAGATGGTCGCTTTTAGTTAAATCTTCAGTTAGAAGCCTTAGTACAAAACTATCGTGGCCCCTGCCATAAAATAAATAGTATGTCTAGTAGTAGTGAAATACCAATTCTCCCCCACAATTGCAAAATTGTTGTCGAAATTGTTAAATTTGGGTAATTAAAATTTGAAAATTCTTAAATTCTTGGAAATTTGTGAAATTTGATACCTGCGAGGGTGGTTCAATAAGTCCGTCCAAATTTTTGTTTACATAAGGAGTTTTTTGTTTACATTAACTTTGTGGGAACGGGTGATTTTTTTTTTGGGTAATATTAATTGTGGGAACGGGTGATTTTTTTTTTGTGGGTGTGGTTTAAGGGATTTTATGAGATTAAGATTTCTCAAGTGTATATGCCGACGGGAAATTCATGAAAATGATTTTTCCTAATACCAATGGTGAAAATAGTGATTATTAAGTTTTCCTAATGCCTACGGCAATGCATTATAATTTTTCCTAATGCCTACGGCAATGCATGATAAGTTTTCCTAATGCCTACGGCAATGCGTAATAAGTTTTCGTAATGTCGACGGCATTACATGATTATTATTTTTTTTGAAATGCCTACGGCAATACATGATTATTATTTTTTTCAAATGCCGACGGCAAAACACATTTATATTTTTTTCAAATGCCGACGGCAAAACATGATTATTATTTTCTAGTACCAAAGGGAAAATTGCCAGTGTTGCCAGACTATATTAATTCGTTATCTTAATACTACATCAGTAATATCAGAGAAAATAGATTTGATGACTACTACGCGATTCTCATATGAATCGGGAGAATGTGTGTATGATTTCCTCACGCTAATAAATTGTTTATAAATAAAATAATTAAATAAATTAATAAACAATTAATTTAATTATTTTATTTATTTATAAAATGTTCTCTTGTATATGAACACCCTATACTTGTGTGTGGATGATCCAGCTTGTTTGTCGCTGGTATTTATTTATTTGTTTAAGAAATATAATTGTATGTATGTATGTATGTATGTATGTATGTATATGTATGTATGTGTATTTGTATGTATGTATATGTGTATTTGTATGTGTATGTGAGGATGCTTGTGCGTAAAATATTTTGTAGAATACATTTATATTTTGCAACATAATCATTTTCTTTGTCTACGATTATTTTAAAGCAGCAAAGTTTCAATTAAGTACAATCATCAGCAGAGAAACAAAAAAGTAAAAATTTGCAAGTTAGCAATAAAGTTAACTCTCCTCCTCCCCACTTCCTCCTCTTTCATTTATGTAGTTTGTATTTGAAATAAGAAAACACTTGTACATTCTTTTATTTGGTATACATTTATTGTTTAAAATTTTTTTAAATTTTATATTAATACATACATATGTAAATTCATATTTTAAGAAGTAAAAAAGTTCATTTAAAGCAAGACATTTCTTTTGTTAGTAAAATAGCATTTTTTAATGCGCAAACACCAAAATTATGATAACTACAATAAAGATATTCTGGATACTTGATTTCCATTTGTTTAAAGTTGATGCAGCCTATATCCTCAACGTTAAAAATTTTTCGGTGTAACATTTTTTCCAACCATCGTCTTTTTTCTTCACCTTTTACATAAATTGTTGAACATCTTGCGTTGGCTTTTAAAAAATTGCAAACGCTTTGAAATGAAACTGATCCAGCAGTCCAGTTTAGGTGATGATAGTTTTTTGTTAGCCACTTTGCTTCTCTTTGCTTTTTTATTGATAACCATTTAAATTCAAATTCTATTGAGTGATTCATTCTGATGACTGACATCTACTACAATAATAAAAGCTTTTGTCTTAAACTCTGGTGCAGTTAGAAGCGGTTGAGATTCTTTCATATAATAACTTTGTTGAAATCTTATATACATATCATATAGAATTGCATATCGTTCATTTTTAAACTTTATGTCAAGATCATCATATGGATATGAGACTGAATTTAAATGTACTTTTAAATTAGTCAAATCACAATGAACAAACTTATTTTCTTGTTGAAAAGCAATCAATACAAAACGTGGGCGTTCTCTATTTGCAGCCAGTTTAACATTCCAAATATGGCTAGTTCCTTTGTTTAATTGTGGATTAATATGACAATCCCAACTGCGAAATGCCATAGGTATAGAAGCACCATTATTAATAATTTTTATCATATTCAATTTGCTAAAGTCCGATAATTGTACATGTGGGATTCTCCATGAGATGAGTGAAATTGTAAGTTTAGCTTTTTCAGTAGAAACACTCGAGCGCACAAGATTTTCATCGTTTTTATTGCGCAAGAGTATCAATTCATGTTTTCCATTTAGTATAACTTTGTTGTAGTCTTCAGCGAATCCTAGAAGCATTTTTAGAGGTACATAGAAATTGAAAAATCCATTTACAAGAGTGACATCGTCAATTTTGTTCCATCCAGCATTTTGCATCACGTTGCTTTCAGTTGGTGACATAGAAACCAAATTTTTTATGGTGCTTGTGGCTCCTAAATATCTTGTATGATCAATTTCAATTCCATTGAGCTCATAGCGAATTTCATCAAACAGATATGCCACAAAGTTGTTTTTTAGTATAAAGTTCTCTGAAGATGACGAAGATTTGGTCTTATTATCATCGGCAACAAACCCCTCCACATAAATGTAGCTCTCACTGGGTAGCACGTACAAATCTTGATTTTGTATTGAAATTCTAATTTCATCATTATTGTTGTAAGACTGTAAGTATGGTACATATGTATGATAATCCTTTTTGATTATATTTTCATCAGACAAAGGTTTATCTAAGACATCTATTATTGAACTCATTTTGTCTTTAATTTCAAATTCAATGACTTCAGAAAATTTTTATTTGGTGTTGTTAGAGATTTTTGTTGAGCTGTTCGCTTTAATGTTGTTGTTGTTTTTGCTGCTATATTTTTCAATGTATTTGTGTTGTATAATAGCATTATTTAGTTGGCCTTAAATGTATTCGTATTGTAATTTCCTCTCCTCGGAAATTAATTAAATCACCGTGTTGATCAAGTACGCGCAGCGCTAGTGAACTTATCTCTCTGGTGTTCACAGGTAAATAGATGAGATTTCTTGGAACCTCGTCTATTTTATAGCCTGGAGGCACATTTATCGGAAATTCATGAAGTGTATGCGATTTGGAGTTATTCATATATGTGTTAATAGCGATACTACTTTCAATTCGCAAGAGATTCACTTTAAAAATATTAACTGGAAGATCTAAGTAATAATATTTGTTTGGTGTTAGGATTTTGCTATTGAATCCTAAAAGTTTTCCAATTGTGTTGTCCTTATTAAAATATACAGGATCTTTGGAACTATTAACTTTAACTTGCATTGTGTTGTTATTGGCTTCAATAAAAATCTTATTTGCTGGGCAAAGTCGATTGTATTGCTCTTCTATAAAATCAACTATATCATTTAATTCGTAAGATCCAATTGGTATTTCAATTTTATGTTCTCCTATATGAAACATATTGTTGTAAGTGTCTATATTTGGAATACTGTTGTATGAATGAAAATCAGTTAGAGCACACTCATATGCATCATGTAATTCAATAGGAGGAAAGTAACTAGCAGATAATTCTGATGAGTTAGAGCTCAGAGTAAGTGTTATTGACATTATAACAGACTGATTACAATTAAATAAAGTTTAGTACACAGCATGGTTTATAAGCATAATTTACATATTTATTTCATTTTCTTATTTTAAAATTAACATTAGTTTCTTAATATTAATGCTATTATTGTTCTTGATATGATGCTGTTGGTGATTTAGTTTTTCTTCCAACTATAATATTTCATCTTTACTTATCCAAGAATTGATAGCACTTACTAGTTGTATGTGTACATATTTCTTATTTTTAATATTCTATGGATTGGTGTATGCATGTGAATATTAGAGAGACATAATTATTATTATTTTTTTTTCCTTCTAATGTGTCACTAATTTTTGATTTTACTACTTCAAATAGAGAATATTTACATATATAATTTTTAAAAGTATACATATACATACATAAATAAATGTATGTATGTATGTAAAAATTAGATCATATACAAGGAAATACATGTTTAGTAATCAACTATTCTAGAAAATCGGTCATAAAGAACTCACTTACCTCCACCAGCAAGCAATTCACCATAAGTATTTGCATAAAGTGTCAGAAACATTGGAATATCTATGTTTGGGAGAATTTTACCTCAAGTGTTTCAATATGAGGTTTGCTGGTTGACCCCTTGAAGTAATTCTTGTTAACGTAGGCTTTATTGTATCGCATGCAGATGTAATGATTTTTCACTTAAAAAAGGTGGTCTCACCATCAATCATACCCTATACAACACATTCATGAGTTGTATTGATCCAGATACAATTGCTGTCGAATTCATTATTAAAAAAGAGTTTTTCATCATCATCTAACAGCTTTATTCATTTTTTTTCTTAGCATGCATGCCTTAGCATGCTTCTATCGATAATAACGCGAGAGTCCAAGATGTAGTGGTGTTTCAAAAATCTATACTATTAGATTTTACGAATTCACTCTTTTGAATTTTTTGCACAGTAGATACATATATACATATGTAATTCATTTGCAAAAATTTTATGACGTGAGGAATTTTTTAATTATACATGCCTCGACATGCTTTCATTTTTTCAGTAAATTTATTTGATACTCATGCCGATAAAGATATAAAGTAATATTTGTTTAGATTGTATTTTATAATTTATACATGCTTCAGCATGATTCTTGTTTTCATATCGCTTAAACATGCACAGTCTTGTTTTCATATCGCTTAAACATGCACAGTCTTGTTTTCATATCGCTTAAACATGCACAGTCTTGTTTTAATATCATTTAAGCATGCTCAGTCTTGTTTTCTTTGAGAAGTTCTGTACAAGAGAAATTGAATTTCACAATATTATTGAATTCCATTAAATTTCATAAAGAGAAACAACCAAGACAATGGAAAATATTTTTCAATTGAGATGAATACCAAAAAACTTACAAAAACAGATGATTCCTAATTTTCTTTTAGAAAAAATAATACAAAACGAGGAATATTTTAATAATACAATTTTATTTTATATTTATTTCTTTTTTTCTTTTAATAATACAATTTAGTTTAATTTTTATTTATTTTATTTATAATGATGGAAACATTTCGTAGTATCCAATTATTAGATGTTCTAATATACTTTTTCGTAAAAAATATATTGTACATCTACAAGTATCGGGTCCTTCCTCACACTCAGGATCATACCAAGGACAGCTTTTGAAGTGCCCTTCTGTGTTGTCTTCATCTTCCATAACTCCATATTCTTCGTTCTCATCCAGCATATTTTGGAAAAATTTTATCATCTCCCAATGATCAAAAAGCCTGAAGCTTTCAAAATCTCTCATAAATTGGTTTAGAGTACGTCTAATTTGGCTCATTTTATTTGCCGATAAATGAATGATGATGAATGTTGGAATGTTCCTTAAAGACTAATTTTCTCAGTAAATTTTTAAACATCTCTATTCCATTATTCTTTTTAGCACTCTATCTCTCTCTATCCCTTTTTTCTCTATAACTATCTCTTTCTGTCTACCACTATCCACCACTTATTCACTATTTCACCATAATTATTTTTGATTAGTCTTCTTGAAGTCATCATCGCTTCTTTTAAGATCATTTCCAGTTAAACATTCAAAGTGAGAAGAAGTAATTAAAAAATGGACTCCACATCAAATCTTATTTCAAAATTTAATAATCTAAAAAGCAAGACTTTAATCCACCTAAAGGAGCTTGAATCATCAACGAAATACACTATTAAAAATGTGTTACGTGTAACAACTAAATATGGACCAACTCTAAAAGTGGAAATGAATAAACACATAATGTTCCTGCCTAAACGGTATAATATTTTAACAGATGACGATATTAAAGATCTATCCAGTGGATCTTATTGCCTAAGCAGAGAAGGTGAAGAAAATCTAATCGTTGAGAGTGAGCTGAGTGAATTTCTAATTCAAAATTCCCAATTTCCTATTTGGCAATAAAATATATTAGCTTTGTATTTTAAATTATAAATAAAAAGACATTAAAGAGTTTTGTAAGATATAAATGTTTGTGTTTTTATTTAATATTTTCAGTTATTTCATAAAGAAATTTAAGACATAAGTGACCACAGGTAAATGTATTAAAATTCTGATGTTGGTTATAGTTGTATTTTACATTTGTACCAAGATATTTGACTACTTCTGAAGGAGGTTGTAAGTT
Source organism: Tachina fera (assembly GCA_905220375.1). Taxonomy (NCBI): domain Eukaryota; kingdom Metazoa; phylum Arthropoda; class Insecta; order Diptera; family Tachinidae; genus Tachina; species Tachina fera. The sequence continues at coordinate 90,700,570 of LR999964.1, forward strand.
TCCAAAGCTATCGAAATATTCTTTTTCATTGTTGTTTTTATAATATGCTACCCAATGTGTACCAGGTCCTGTTGATACATCTAAGTTGATTATTCCACATTCAATTTTCTTTGTTCGTTTTGGTAGAGTATTCAACATGAAAACTCCTCTAAAATATGGAATATTTATAGAGAAACGGTTCAGGTCCACATCAGATAGTGGTCTGTTGGGCAGCATCTCTAAGAGTTTTTTGATTCTTCTTTGTGAACTAAGCCATAACCTTTTTTATATGGTTTTAAGTAAAGTCCTTTGCCAACTGCTATAGATTCCATCGCTCTATTATGTCTAGTTGCTTCATCAAGTTGATTTTTGGCATTCTTTGTTGCATTTACAGCTTTAGCTATGGCAGCACCTCCAGTTGTTAGACTACCAATTGCACCCAGAGCAGTTAAAATCGGTATTAGAGGCAAAAATCCACCAATTTTTGGGACACGTATTACACGTGGTACTATAATTTGAGATTTTTTTCCTTTTAATGATTTGTTGATAGTTTTTCGTGCAATTTTAATAGCTGAGTTAATATCTAATGGCTTTTCCTTATTTAATATTTTTGTTGCAGCTCTAATTGATGTTCTAAATAGTTTTTTATCATTTGGCTTGCTCTTTCCAACATTTTTCTTTTTCTTCACACCCATACCAAATTTTGTTTTGGCTTTCATTGCGTTAGTAACCATATATGCAAATGATTTTTCAGCAAGACTACTATCTTTTGATAAAACTTGATTCCAAGCTGAATTTTTCAGTATTTTATCAGCTTTATGTCTAGTACTTAAATCCTTATTTTTTGAATACGCAATATCGTGATTTTTACAAGCAGAGTCCAATAAATTAATTCCTTTGTCACCTCGATTTAAACGTTTTTGTAGTTTTGTTCCAGGTCCACAGTACTGATATCCAGGAAGATGAAGTTCAACACGTAGAGCGTTTATTATTTTATCTACTATACCTCCTCCAACGAAGGTGTTTTTATGACTAAACGTTTTCTGATATCGTATAACCATATTATCTAATTTTTTCTATAATAAGAGGTAACAATTATGAAATGCATTTAGTTACAAAAATGCAGTTAGTGAAACAATATAAAAATATTTTAGTTCGTAATATTGATGAATCATCGAACATTACTTCAAAAATAAAGCACAGCCCCCTCTTACCAAATTCTATTCGTGCTCTAATAGTGGGACCATCAAATTGTGCAAAGACTAATGTTATGATTGGCTTACTAGAAAGTCCTATTGGACTCAAGTTTGAAAACATCTATTTATACTCAAAATCTTTTTATCAGCCCAAATATGAATATCTGAAGAAACTAATTTCACCAATTAAAGGAATGGGATATTATACATTTACAGATAATGAATCAGTTATTCCACCTGACGAAGCTAAAACTAATTCAATTATGATATTTGATGATGTTGCATGTGAAAAGCAGAATAATATACGTACATATTTTTGTATGGGGCGACATAGGGATGTTGATTCATTCTACTTGTGTCAAACTTATACTAGAATTCCCAAGCATTTAATAAGAGACAATGCAAATGTTATTATAATGTTTAAGCAAGATGAGACGAATATGAAGCATGTTTATAGGGATCATGTTGGCAGCGATATGAGTTATGAAAAGTTCCAAGAAATTTGTCGAGAGTGTTGGAAGGATAAATATGGATTTTTGATGATAAGCAAAGATAATGAATTAAACAATGGTCGCTACAGAAAGCAATTTGACTATTTCATAACTATATAAACTACTCTTGATAAACATTCACTTTAGTTATTAATCTAACTTTAAACTTCATACATCTATTTGCTATAAGCTGAGCTGCTACCTGAAAAGCTGATCTGATAACCAGACCAGGTCCTAAAAAGCTGATCTGATAACCAGACCAGGTCCTAAAAAGCTGATCTGATAACCAGACCAGGTCCTAAAAAGCTGATCTGATAACCAGACCAGGTCCTAAAAAGCTGATCTGATAACCAGACCAGGTCCTAAAAAGCTGATCTGATAACCAGACCAGGTCCTAAAAAGCTGATCTGATAACCAGACCAGGTCCTAAAAAGCTGATCTGAAAACCAGACCAGGTCCTGAAAAGCTGATCTGAAAACCAGACCAGGTCCTAAAAGGCTGATACCTGATCTAATAGCTGATACCTGTTATTTACTATTATTGACAAGAAATGTCTTGAAGAAAAAGCTTCGTAGTATAAAAACTGGTGAAATAGATACACATGAACAACTAAGAGATACATTTAAACCTATAACAGAACCACTCAAAGAATTCATAAATAGTTCTAAAAATATTAAAAGAATTCCCATGAAAGAAGAAAGTAAAATGAAGGCAGAAGTTGAAAATAATACAAGTCTTAAGCCTGAAAAAACATCAGTCAAGATAGAGTCAAGTACACCAAAGAAACTAGCTGAAGGAACAATATTTGATAATACCATCTCATTAAATGATGCTAATACTGTAAATGATGATGACGCTGATGATGATGATGATTTTTACTCACAGACTTCCAATACAGAAGATACTTATACTGACTTATCAGTCTTGGAAGGAAGAAATGAACTAGATACAAACTATGGTCCACATAAAGATTTCAATAATGAATGGAAATTTGGTGATAGTACGCTCAAACTTAATGAAGATAAAATACAAGTTGGTGGTCAAATATGGGCCCTAACACCAGGGCTATTTTCTCTAATGTTTCATAAAATACCAAAAAATTATGATAAATTTGAACTCGAAATCTATAAAAAGATTTTAATTACTACTAATGCATATAGAAGAGACTATACACCTGATGGTCAAATAAAGGGTACTAGAGGTTATAAATATAAACATATTATTAAGAAATTTATTGACGAAAAAAACCAGAAGAATTTACCTCAATCAACAGGATCTAAGCCAAAAGGTAGCTATTTAGGTGATGGAATGATGGAATTTAATATTCATAAGCCCAACTATATATACTGGGATGATCCCAATGAGTTAGTAGATCGACTTCGACTACTGCTCGCATCACAAGGTGCAGGTCATACTAATCACAATAACGAGATTGTATCAATTATTGAAGAGCTACGTGAAGCGAATATAATACATTAACTTTAATAAAGTATATAAAGCATGTCTGTTGATAAATTTGGACACTACTTAAACGATACTAGCAACATAATTTCTTTGAAAAATGCACCTAAACTGTTGGGGTTCTTTGTGGATACGAACAACAACATTGATGTCCAAAACAAAAGGATCAAAAATGTTGCAGAAGCTCTGGAGGAAAACGATGTTATCAATAAATTGTTTCTGCAAACTCAAATCGAAAAACTAGAAGAGAAATTATTAACATACTTTAAGGCAGACAATACTGTAATTCAAGAAGATCTTCAAATGCAAATTGAAGAACTACAACGTGAAATAAAATTAGATATAGAAGAAAATTATAAAATTCAAAAAGATATCCAAAAAATGAAAACATCCTTTGAAGAACAAATTGAGCAGCTTAATGAGAAAATTTATAGATTGGAAAATTACATGTTTGTATCAATAGCTGAAAGTCCTTCAAGTAGATCACAACACTCTCCAAAAAATCAGTAAAAACAACTTAATGTCTTCAAAAAGAAATTTAGTAAACGAACTCCATAAGCAAGCACGAAAACATTTTGTGCGTCGCAGAGTTGTAATGAAAGGAATTGATGATCTTTGGCAAGCTGATTTAGTTGAAATGGGGAACTATTCTAAAGAAAATAAAAATGATCGATTTTTGTTGACTGTAATCTGCATGGGCAGTACCGCTAAAAACAAAAACTGCACTCGAAACAACCAAGGCAATGGCAGATATTTTTGAAATGGGGCGAGTACCGAAAAACTTACAAACAGATGATGGTAAAGAATTTTTCAACAAAAACTTTGAAAAATTAATGCATAAATACGACATTAATCACTACTCAACATATAGCAGTATGAAATCATCAATTGTAGAACGATTTAATAGAACATTGAAAGGAATGATGTGGAAAGAATTTAGCTATAATGGTTCATATAAGTGGATTGATATACACAAAGATTTAGTTAATGCATACAATAAAAAATTTCATCGTACAATTAAAATGTCTCCTATTAAAGTCAACTCAACAAATGAGCAAAAACTGCTTAATACAGTATACAGTCATTTGAAGATGTATAAAATGTCGAAATTTAATGTAGGAGATCATGTTCGCATAAGCAAATACAAGCATATCTTTGAAAAAGGTTATACTCCAAATTGGACCACAGAAATATTCACAATTATCAAAGTTCAAAATACAAATCCTGCAACATACATATTAGAAGATTATCTTGGTAATCCTATTAAAGGTGGATTCTATACTGATGAACTTTCAAAAACTAGATTTCCAAATACATATTTAGTTGAAAAGGTTCTCAAAACTAAAGCGAAGGAAGTATATGTTAAATGGCTAGGATTTTCAGATCAACACAATTCTTGGATAAGTAAAGATGAAATATTATAGTTGGAAGAAAAACTAAATCACCAACAGCATCATATCAAGAACAATAATAGCATTAATATTAAGAAACTAATGTTAATTTTAAAATAAGAAAATGAAATAAATATGTAAATTATGCTTATAAACCATGCTGTGTACTAAACTTTATTTAATTGTAATCAGTCTGTTATAATGTCAATAACACTTACTCTGAGCTCTAACTCATCAGAATTATCTGCTAGTTACTTTCCTCCTATTGAATTACATGATGCATATGAGTGTGCTCTAACTGATTTTCATTCATACAACAGTATTCCAAATATAGACACTTACAACAATATGTTTCATATAGGAGAACATAAAATTGAAATACCAATTGGATCTTACGAATTAAATGATATAGTTGATTTTATAGAAGAGCAATACAATCGACTTTGCCCAGCAAATAAGATTTTTATTGAAGCCAATAACAACACAATGCAAGTTAAAGTTAATAGTTCCAAAGATCCTGTATATTTTAATAAGGACAACACAATTGGAAAACTTTTAGGATTCAATAGCAAAATCCTAACACCAAACAAATATTATTACTCAGATCTTCCAGTTAATATTTTTAAAGTGAATCTCTTGCGAATTGAAAGTAGTATCGCTATTAACACATATATGAATAACTCCAAATCGCATACACTTCATGAATTTCCGATAAATGTGCCTCCAGGCTATAAAATAGACGAGGTTCCAAGAAATCTCATCTATTTACCTGTGAACACCAGAGAGATAAGTTCACTAGCGCTGCGCGTACTTGATCAACACGGTGATTTAATTAATTTCCGAGGAGGGGAAATTACAATACGAATACATTTAAGGCCAACTAAATAATGCTATTATACAACACAAATACATTGAAAAATATAGCAGCAAAAACAACAACAACATTAAAGCGAACAGCTCAACAAAAATCTCTAACAACATCAAATAAAAATTTTCTGAAGTCATTGAATTTGAAATTAAAGACAAAATGAGTTCAATAATAGATGTCTTAGATAAACCTTTGTCTGATGAAAATATAATCAAAAAGGATTATCATACATATGTACCATACTTACAGTCTTACAACAATAATGATGAAATTAGAATTTCAATACAAAATCAAGATTTGTACGTGCTACCCAGTGAGAGCTACATTTATGTGGAGGGGTTTGTTGCCGATGATAATAAGACCAAATCTTCGTCATCTTCAGAGAACTTTATACTAAAAAACAACTTTGTGGCATATCTGTTTGATGAAATTCGCTATGAGCTCAATGGAATTGAAATTGATCATACAAGATATTTAGGAGCCACAAGCACCATAAAAAATTTGGTTTCTATGTCACCAACTGAAAGCAACGTGATGCAAAATGCTGGATGGAACAAAATTGACGATGTCACTCTTGTAAATGGATTTTTCAATTTCTATGTACCTCTAAAAATGCTTCTAGGATTCGCTGAAGACTACAACAAAGTTATACTAAATGGAAAACATGAATTGATACTCTTGCGCAATAAAAACGATGAAAATCTTGTGCGCTCGAGTGTTTCTACTGAAAAAGCTAAACTTACAATTTCACTCATCTCATGGAGAATCCCACATGTACAATTATCGGACTTTAGCAAATTGAATATGATAAAAATTATTAATAATGGTGCTTCTATACCTATGGCATTTCGCAGTTGGGATTGTCATATTAATCCACAATTAAACATAGGAACTAGCCATATTTGGAATGTTAAACTGGCTGCAAATAGAGAACGCCCACGTTTTGTATTGATTGCTTTTCAACAAGAAAATAAGTTTGTTCATTGTGATTTGACTAATTTAAAAGTACATTTAAATTCAGTCTCATATCCATATGATGATCTTAACATAAAGTTTAAAAATGAACGATATGCAATTCTATATGATATGTATATAAGATTTCAACAAAGTTATTATATGAAAGAATCTCAACCGCTTCTAACTGCACCAGAGTTTAAGACAAAAGCTCCTATTATTGTAGTAGATGTCAGTCATCAGAATGAATCACTCAATAATGGCCCGATTGATATAAAAATAGAATTTGAAACAGCAACTAATATTGCAGCAAAGACAACAGCTTACTGCATTCTTATTCATGATCGTATAATAGAATATATACCTATCAAAGGACAAGTTCGAAAAGTCTTATAAATTGAGTAATATGGATAACAACATAATTTTTATAGACGTACAAGGTTTCAAGAGTAATTCAAATGATTTCATCGCAAAAGAAGTAGCGATTGTTTTCAACAATTATGAATATAACCATTTCATTATAAAATCCCCATTTGATTTTAAATGGTTATCAATAAAAAAGCAAAGAGAAGCAAAGTGGCTAACAAAAAACTATCATCACCTAAACTGGACTGCTGGATCAGTTTCATTTCAAAGCGTTTGCAATTTTTTAAAAGCCAACGCAAGATGTTCAACAATTTATGTAAAAGGTGAAGAAAAAAGATGATGGTTGGAAAAAATGTTACACCGAAAAATTTTTAACGTTGAGGATATAGGCTGCATCAACTTTAAACAAATGGAAATCAAGTATCCAGAATATCTTTATTGTAGTTATCATAATTTTGGTGTTTGCGCATTAAAAAATGCTATTTTACTAACAAAAGAAATGTCTTGCTTTAAATGAACTTTTTTACTTCTTAAAATATGAATTTACATATGTATGTATTAATATAAAATTTAAAAAAATTTTAAAAATAAATGTATACCAAATAAAAGAATGTACAAGTGTTTTCTTATTTCAAATACAAACTACATAAATGAAAGAGGAGGAAGTGGGGAGGAGGAGAGTTAACTTTATTGCTAACTTGCAAATTTTTACTTTTTTGTTTCTCTGCTGATGATTGTACTTAATCGAAACTTTGCTGCTTTAAAATAATCGTAGACAAAGAAAATGATTATGTTGCAAAATATAAATGTATTCTACAAAATATTTTACGCACAAGCATCCTCACATACACATACAAATACACATATACATACATACAAATACACATACATACATATACATACATACATACATACATACATACATACAATTATATTTCTTAAACAAATAAATAAATACCAGCGACAAACAAGCTGGATCATCCACACACAAGTATAGGGTGTTCATATACAAGAGAACATTTTATAAATAAATAAAATAATTAAATTAATTGTTTATTAATTTATTTAATTATTTTATTTATAAACAATTTATTAGCGTGAGGAAATCATACACACATTCTCCCGATTCATATGAGAATCGCGTAGTAGTCATCAAATCTATTTTCTCTGATATTACTGATGTAGTATTAAGATAACGAATTAATATAGTCTGGCAACACTGGCAATTTTCCCTTTGGTACTAGAAAATAATAATCATGTTTTGCCGTCGGCATTTGAAAAAAATATAAATGTGTTTTGCCGTCGGCATTTGAAAAAAATAATAATCATGTATTGCCGTAGGCATTTCAAAAAAAATAATAATCATGTAATGCCGTCGACATTACGAAAACTTATTACGCATTGCCGTAGGCATTAGGAAAACTTATCATGCATTGCCGTAGGCATTAGGAAAAATTATAATGCATTGCCGTAGGCATTAGGAAAACTTAATAATCACTATTTTCACCATTGGTATTAGGAAAAATCATTTTCATGATTTTCCCGTCGGCATATACACTTGAGAAATCTTAATCTCATAAAATCCCTTAAACCACACCCACAAAAAAAAAATCACCCGTTCCCACAATTAATATTACCAAAAAAAAAAAATCACCCGTTCCCACAAAGTTAATGTTAACAAAAAACTCCTTATGTAAACAAAAATTTGGACGGACTTATTGAACCACCCTCGCAGGTATCAAATTTCACAAATTTCCAAGAATTTAAGAATTTTCAAATTTTAATTACCCAAATTTAACAATTTCGCCAACAATTTTGCAATTGTGGCGGAGAATTGGTATTTCACTACTACTATGTCTAAATATATAAATCTGCTGGTCCGAAGTACATGAAATAGGAAGTTTAAATTGTATGGGCGTGTTTACACCCACTTTTTTCAACGAAATTTTTTAACTTTGCATTATTCCAACATTTGTGCCACATTTTAATAAAATCGCTTGAGATAAATATTTTAAATTTGCTCTTTTAATTGTGTGCTTTATTGAAATAGCCCCGCCCACTGGTAAAAATTTCCAGGTTTTCAGATTTTTCTAGTTAGTTGCTAATCTAGACCTACTTGTTTATCAAATTTCAGCTTACTAGCATATATTTTGTTTATTTCAGTTTGTTTTATCAGCTTTATCATACAAACATTTTGAATTTATTACAATTTTTTTAATATGCTTCAAATATTTTTTAAAATTTCAGGTGTTGTACCAATAAATAGCAGAGGAGAAAAACAGCGAATGCACCTGCGAGATGGGTTTTTAGCCGATCAATTGGATCCTATTTATGTTGCTTATAATATGTAACTAACAAAATATCGACACACACATATATATATATAATTGATATTTTAATTATATGCTATAATTATATGCTATTAACTAATAAAAGAACAAACACATACACGATTTTTAAATACTAACCGTATCTTAAGTTAAACATTAATTAGTAAAAAGATTTTATAAGCTCATACTTAAATTTTTTCGGCACATACAATTTTTCGTGTAAAAAGCCACATGCATTTCTGGCGATGACGTCACGGGTATTTTCAACATGTTGGTCGCTTTTTTAGAATTCCCTACACCAAAGGTGAAAAAAGGAACCCTATTGTTTTCGCTACGCTGTCCGTCTGTCCGTCACACGGTATTTTCTCAGGAACCGTAAGAGCTACGGACCTGATATTTGGACAGAGTATGTAGAACCTTGTCCACGTAAGAGGTAAACTCTTGAAATTTTCAAAAACGGTAAAACTAAAAAATCCGAAAATTATAAAATCGCCAAACCGAAAAAAATTGCCAAAACCTGAAAAAATTGCCTAAAATTAAAAAAAATCGACAAAATTAAAAAAAAATCTAGCACTAAAATAAATCGCCAAATTCGAAAAAATCGTTTAAATAAAAAAAATCGCCAAAATTAAGAAATACGCCAAAAACCGAAAAAAATCGCCAAACGCGAAAAATGCGCCAAAACCAAAATAATTGTTTATGTGAAAAAAATCGCCAAAATGAAAATTTTTTTCAAAATTAAAAAAAATCGCCAAATTTAAAAAAATCGCCAAAATTTAAAATAAACGCCAAAAACCGAGAAAATCCTCAAAACAAAAAAAGTGCCAAAACTAAGAAAATCGCCAAAACCAAAAAAAATCACCTATATGAAAAAAACGCCAAAATTAAAAAAAATCGCTGCAATAAAAAATCGCCAAAATAAAAAAAACCCCAAAATAATAAAAATCGCCAAAATTAAAAAAACTTCAAAAACCAAAAAAAAATCGCCAAAACGTGAAAAAAGTGCCAAAACTCAGAAAGCGCCAATAAATTCAAAAAGCCCCCAAACTAAAAAAACGCTTAAACTCGAAAAAACACAAAAACGAAAAAAATGCCAAAACTATAGTTTACATTGGCTAAAGTTCGTATTGAATTACATATCTCGTGCCCGTACGGAACCCTTTGTGGGCGGGTCAAAGTCGCATTTATTTCAAATTACTAGTACTTACTACATGCTCTAAAATTTTGATAGTATTTTTGTTCCAAACTATAAATATGACACATGCAGCCGAATCAAAAACATTTTCTGAGGATGCTAATATCTAAATGTACATATATATGTTACTAGTACATAGCATGTAGCAAATGCAGCTTCGTGATGACCTTCAAATTACGACAGACATGTGCATGTGTTTTTTTACATCTCGTGTAATATAGGCTTGAGAGTGCTTTATTTGAGTTTTCCGAATCTCATCTACCTTTCACAAATCATAAAATGTAGAGACAGGCATGCATGTTTACGTGCATACATATGTACATTAGAGCGACTCACCAAAAAAAGGGCTCGATGTACCCTTCTTAAAATGAACCTTGGACTTTTTTAAGATGACATTTAAAATATTTCGGCCCCAGCTTTGACCTCTCGTGAGCTGGACCATTTTGAAAAAGGATCTATTTTTTCATGTTTTGTCAATTTGAGAATCTGTTTCCCTACCAACATATATAGTATGGGTATCATAAGAAAGGTTATTTTAAGGCGCGTCCAACTGTGTATACAATTTGTCGACGGACTATCGTCCATGTCCGTTTTTTAAAGATATTCTGTTAAGAAATCGGGTTTTGAATTTTTTGTTCCGGTTTGTTTGTAATAAAAATGCCAAATTAAAATTTTTTATCTTTGGTCGATTTGATTAAATACGGGTCTCAGTTTTTTTGAGATTCGCGCTAGTTCGCGTTTTGGCAAAAATGCAATGGGGTGGTAACCCTTCCTTTTAAATAGAGCAATATGGGTATCGAATTTTTTCTATTGCCAAGTACATCATCCTTATATGTAAATAATTTAGATTTTTGCAAGTTAGATGTATCTTAAATCTTTTTTTTTGGTAAATCTAATATAATAGCGGATTTAGTTTCTAGATCATGTATCGATAAAAATAGGACTACAGGAAGAAAAAAAAATGATCCACAACTTTTTGGCGGATTATTTTTTCGCAAATTAAACAAGTTATTAAATTTTATTGTGTTAATTTAAAAAAATTTCATAAAAAACGACTTGAAAATTTATCGTAGACTTAAAATGCTCTTAAAAAGTTAAGATGTTCTAATTATCTGTATTTTGGAAATGGAAAAAAATATGAAATGAAAAAAAGGAAAACAAGTGTTAGCATATTATTTACTAACATTTGTGATATAGTAAGTGTACTATTTAGAAAATACAAAAAATTATGAAGTGAGTTCTAACGGCAGAAATGCCTATTTTACTGTGAGTTCTGAAGCTCTTAATGAAAAAAACAGAAATAATAAATCTAGTGAAAGTGTTTTTTTAACGGAAAAGCCAATTTTTCGTCAGCGATCAACTTCGCTTTGTCCAATGCCAAATAGTAGTGATTCATTACCATTAAAATTGCCTAGTACTTCTTCATATAAGTCAGTAATATCATCCCCCTCAGGCTCGTATTCATCACTTAACAAAGTTATCGCTACAGATAACAGTAGCTCAAAATCCAAGGTGCTAGTCGGCATGGACAGCTATATAACCGTGGTAAAGCGTGGGCGAAGCCCAAATTCTTCAAAAATTTCATCCGCTCCAAAGATGTCTAGAGATAACAGCGCATCCTCAACTAACCGCCAAAATCGTTTTAAAATTTTGCAAGATGAGAACGACCCGATGTATCTTCGAATAAAACATCCAATCCGTCACCAATCTACTTGAGAGAGAAAAATTCAAATGCCCTTATTAAAAAATTAATTTCGTTCATTGGTGAAAATAAATTCCACATTTTCCTAATAAACCGTGGCAACATCGATGAAGTTGATGACAGTTGAAGAGCCTCATAAGCGTTCAGGTCCCGTGCAGTGTCATAATTGCCAAGAATATGGTCATAAAAAAGCTTACTGCAATTAACATACAGTGTGTGTATTATCTGCGGTGAATTGCACGGTTCTACTAGTTGTAATAAACCAAAAGATCAAGCGGAAAAAATTAAGTAATTGTGGAGGTAATCACACCGCTAACTACAGAGGATGTCCTGTAGTACACAGCAGGCTATTGTGCAAAAACCCAAATTAGCTCCAGCTCAACCATTAAACGCGTACTCCGCTACTTTTGCTCAAGTAAGCCGACCAGTTACTTCACGTGTATCGTATGCCGATGCTGCTAAAGCTAGTTCTATTCCCACACAAAATGTTTCACCGCCAAATAATTCACCGAATGCAAACTCAAGCTTTAGCTGTAGTTGCCTTGAAGCTACTATTAAGAATCTGGTGCTAACTATAAACAACTTTACAACAAATATGACTAGCATGATGCAAGAAATGCTGCAAATGTAGAATACACTGCTTCAAGCATTACTTAACAAGCCATGAACACGTCAAAAATATGTTTCTGGAACGCAAACGGCATTCGCTAACATAAAAATGAACTTCAGCACTTCCTTACGGAAAAAAATATTGATATAGTGTTGGTCTCTGAGACTCATTTGACTTTAGACGCCTCTTTAAAATGAATGGCTACACTTTATATGATACAAAGGACCGTAGAGGGAGAGCATGCGGTGGATCAGCAATTCTAATAAAGTCAAGACTCAAGCACTATATTCTTGACAACATTTGTGAAAAACATCTACAAGCAACAAATATCTGCATTGAAAATTTTTGTACAAATTTCGTGATATCTTCAAATTACTCCCCACCACGGCATTTTGAGTGGAGGGCCCACTTACTGGCCTACTGACATATATAAAATTCCGGATGTTATAGATTTTGGCGTCATGAAAAATATTTCTAGGGAATTAATTCCTGTTGAAGCTTCCCTAGATCTATCGTCCGATCACTCTCCCACGATCCTTACAATATGTAGCCCACTGAGAAGCGCTTTACCTCACCCATATGTCAAGATTATAAATCGTGTTAATTGGCTGCAATTCAAAAAATATCTTAGTAGTCAATGAAATTTATTCTACAGACGTTGAACATCTCGTGCGTGAAAAAAGAAGAGCTAGAATGGAATGGCAACAGCACAGATCACCTCAATACAAAATCTGATTTAAAGAGTGCACTAAACGATTTCAAGAGTTGCTTGCATCTGAAAAAACTGCATCTTTCAAAAATTATCTGGAAGGTCTTGATGTCGCACCAGCATCTAATTACTCTTTGTAGCACGCTGCTAAAAATCTTAACACACCCGTTGAGTTTAAGCCACCTCTGCGCACATCTACCGGAGGTTAGGCAAGAAGCGTTACTGAAAAAGGTAACATATTCGCTGAGCATTTTAAATCCGTATTTAAACCAAACACATGTACCGGTGTTGCTGATTTGCCGAGTATAGTTGCTCTACCCCCTCGAGCCTTAAAATATACGATGTGTGATGTACAAAAACTAATTGTCGAAGTCAACCCGAAAAAAGCTCCCGCTATGGATGGAATTAGTAACTAGATGCTGATTAAGTTACCTCCTACTGCAATTAGAATCCTGTTATTCATTTTTAATGCCATTTTACGACTGGAGTATTATCCAGACTGCTGGAAGCTTGCCAAGGTTAAAATGATTCCAAAGCCAGGTAAAGATCTTTCCAAGGCTGAGTCATATAGGCCTATAAGTTTACTGTCAACAATGTCAAAGCTTTTTGAAAAACTACTCATGACAAAATTGTCTTCAATTTTAACTGATAATGGGTGCATCCCGGACCATCAATTTGGTTTTAGAAGCCAGCATAGCACCATTGAACAAACTCATAGATTGGTTCAATTTATCAGAAAAACATTTGAGGAAAAGAAGTATTGTTCTGCCCTGTTTATTGACGTTTCTCAGGCATTTGATAAAGTGTTGGATGAAGGCCTCATTTTAAATTGAAATCATATCTACCAATAAATTTTCTGAATCTATTAAAAAGTTACATTACTACGCGAAATTTCACGGTTGTGGAAGGAGAATTCGTGAGTGTGCCCGAATCTATATCATCCGGTGTGCCACAGGGTAGCATACTGGGGCCAGTTTTGTATTTGATCTATACTTGTGATATGCCTTTGAGCAGCAATGTCCATACATCTACGTTTGCCGATGATACAGCCTGCCTGAGTATGCATGAAAACCCTCACGAGGCTTCCCGATATCTACAAGAACATATTACACAATTGGAAATGTGGTTGAAATTGAAGACATATTTACCAATAAACATTCTAAATCTTTTGGAAAGTTACATTGTTGCACGAAAATTTACAGTTGTGGAAGGACATTTTATGAGTATGCCTAAAACTATCTCATCCGGTGTGCCACAGGGGAGTATACTATTAAGTTACCTCGTACTGCAATTAGAATCCTGTTATTAATTTTTAATGCCATTTTACGACTGGAGTATTATCCAGACTGATGAAAGCTTGACAAGGTTAAAATGATTCCAAAGTCAGGTAAAGATCTTACCAAGGCTGAGTCATATAGGCCAATAAGTTTACTGCCAACACTGTCAAAGCTTTTTGCAAAGCTACTCATGACAAAATTGTCTTCAATTTTAACTGATAATGGGTGCATCCCAGACAATCAATTTGGTTTTAGAAGCCAGCATAGCATCATTGAGCAAACGCATATATTGGTTCAATTTATCTGAAAAACATTTGAGGAAAAGAAGTATTGCTCTGCCCTGTTTATTGACGTTTCACAGGCATTTGATAAAGTGTGGCATGAAGGCCTGACTTTGAAATTGAAGACATACTTACCAATAAACATTCTAAATCTTTTGGAAAGTTACATTCTTGCACGAAAATTAACAGTTGTGGAAGGACACTTTATGAGTATGCCTGAAACTATCTCATCCGGTGTGCCACAGAGGAGTATACTGGGGCCATTTTTATATTTGATTTATACTTGTGATATGGCTGTGAGCAGTAGTATCCACACTTCTACATTTGCCGACGATACCGCCTGCCTTAGTATGCACGAAAACCCTGATGAGGCATCCCGAAAACTCCAGGAACACATTAGCCAGATGGAACTATGGTTAAACTTATGGAGAATTAAGGTAAATGAACAAAAGTGTGTCCATATAACATTTACCTTACGAAGAGATACTTGTTCCCCCATTCGGATTAATAATCAAGTTGTTCCTCAACATTCACATGTGAAATATCTTGGTATACACCTCGATCGACGGCTTACATGGAAACATCACATTGACTATAAGTTAACTCAAATGAAACTAAAATTAACTCAGGTACATTGGCTGATTGGCAGAAATTCAACACTCAGCCTAGATGCAAACTTTTAATATACAAGTCGCTTTTAAAGCCAATATTGGCAGAAATTCAACACTCAGCCTAGACTGCAAACTTTTAATATACAAGTCGCTTTTAATGCCAATATGGTGTTACGGTATCCAGTTATGGGGCACGGCTTCAGCTTCAATTTAAGAGAGAATTCAACGAAGACAAAACAAAATTTTAAGGTTAATAAAATGCTCCATGGTACATTAAGAATTCAAATTTACATCGTGATTTAAATATGCCACTAGTGACTGCAGAAATTACTCGAGTCACATCCTAGGCAAATACTTAACAAAACTTGAGTCACATCATAATCCGCTTGCTCGTAATAGTTTGAACTTTACTGGACACATCCGCTTAAAAAAGAGAGATACAAGGACTCTAATACTAAACACTCCGAATGAAGCTGCTTGAAAATACTTTTTTTCGCTTATCACTACTTATGTATTATTTACAACTATCACTTAGTTGTGTCTGATATTGGTCGGGCCTATTAATTAAATTTTAGATTTAAGATTTGAATACTTATTGATAGTTCATATATGAAGATACAGTAAATAAAAACAACATGCATAAAAAAGATTTAGAAAACTTTTTAACATTTGCTTTCGAATTTTGCAACATAAAAGAAAGTCCAAAAAAGTTGTTTTTAAAAATGAATGTAAAAAAGAATTACTTAATTTAAAATATACTAACTATTTCTATATATTTTTTGGATTCTGTAACATATTTAAAAAAAATTTATGCAGATCATTTAAGACTCATTTAAGCCCATATGACATTTAATTTTACTTTCATTTATCAAGTCATAGAGAAAACTGCAAACATATTGTAATAACAAAATTCAACAGGTGCAAAGGGAGCAGATATATTCAGAAAAATTAAATAATGTCAACAATTTGAATAAAGTTATCGATAAAAAATTAAAATTTATCAAAAAAAATTTAAAATTCTTCAACTTAAAATTGACATTTAAAGCTTGAAACATAAAAGTGGTCGCTATTAGCAGTTTATGGTTAAACATAGCTACTTTTAGTATGTTTTGTCTTAATACTAGCGTTTTCTAGTTACGAAAATCTAACAACATTTAAACATTTTAGTTCCGTTTTATATAATTTGTTCTTTCTAAAATTTATTGTTTCTTTCTACCAATTCAATTCAGTGAAGTGCGACTTTGACCCGCGCACAAAGGGTTCCGTACGGGCACGAGATATGTAATTCAATACGAACTTTAGCCAATATATACTATAGTTTTGGCATTTTTTTCGTTTTTGTGTTTTTTCGGTTTTAAACGTTTTTTTTAGTTTGGGGTTTTTTGAATTTATTGGCGCTTTCTGAGTTTTGGCACTTTTTTTCACGTTTTGGCGATTTTTTTGTGGTTTTTGAAGTTTTTTTTAATTTTGGCGATATTTATTATTTTGGCGTTTTTTTGGCGATTTTTTATTTTGGCGATTCTTTTAATATTGGCGTTTTTTTCATAAAGGTGACTTTTTTTTTGTTATTGGCGATTTTATTAGTTTAGGAACTTTTGTTTTCGTTTTGAGGATTTTTTCGGTTTTTGGCGTTTATATTAAATTTTAGCGATTTTTTTTCGTTTTGGCGATTTTTTTTAAATTTGGCGATTTTTTTTAATTTTGGCGATTTTTTTTCACATCAACAATTATTTTGGTTTTGGCGCATTTTTCGCGTTTGGCGATTTTTTTCGGTTTTTGGCGTTTTTTTAATTTTGGCGATTTTTTTTCATTTAAACGATTTTTTCGAATTTGGCGATTTATTTTAGTGCTAGAATTTTTTTTTTTTAATTTTGTCGATTTTTTTCGATTTGGCGATTTTTTTTAAATTTTTGGCGATTTTTTCAGGCTTTGGCGACTTTTTTCGGTTTGGCGATTTTATTATTTTCGGATTTTTTAGTTTTACCGTTTTTGAAAATTTCATGAGTTTACCTCCTACGGTTTCCAAGATATAGCAAGTTGTCAAAATTACATAGTCAAAATTGCATTAACTGATGTACCACCCTTTAATTTAAATTTTTAAATTTTTTAATGTTAATTGTTGTAGTGTATATAAAAATACACTAATTTTACAAATTTCAAGTGTCAATATACATATGTACATACAATTGTATGTATATTACATGAGATTTTAATATTTTTCATCGCTCGTTTTGGAGCACCGTTTAATTTTTAATTCTCATGTATTTGTTGTTGTAGTGGCCAAGGTTCTACATACTCTGTCCAAATTTCAGGTACGTAGCTCTTACGGTTCCTGAGAAAATACCGTGTGACGGACAGACGGACAGACGGACAGCGTAGCGAAAACAATAGGGTTCCTTTTTTCACCTTTGGTGTACGGAACCTTAAATAAATTCAGTGAAGTGCGACTTTGACCCGCGCACGAAGGGTTCCGTACGGGCACGAGATATGTAATTCAATACGAACAATGAAACTATAGTTTTGGCATTTTTTTCGTTTTTGGGTTTTTTCGGTTTTAAGCGTTTTTTTTAGTTTGGGGGTTTTTTGAATTTATTGGCGCTTTCTAAGTTTTGGCACTTTTTTTCACGTTTTGGCGAACTTTTATTATTTTGGCGCTGTTTTTATTTTGGCGTTTTTTTGTAATTTTTGCGTTTTTTTCATATAGCTGATTTTTTTTTGTTTTGGCGATTTTTTTAGTTTTGGCACTTTTTTTTCGTTTTGAGGATTTTTTCGGTTTTTGGCGTTTATTTTAAATTTTCGCAATTTTTTTCGTTTTGGTGATTTTGTTTTTAAATTTGACGATTTTTTTTAATTTTGGCCATTTTAGTTTAATTTTGGCGATTTTTTCTCACATAAACAATTATTTTGGTTTTGCCGCATTTTTCGCGTTTTGGCGATTTTTTTCGGTTTTTGGCGTTTTTTTCATATTGGCGATTTTTTTTCATTTAAACGATTTTTTCGAATTTGGAGATTTATTTTAGTGCCAAAATAAAAAAGAGCGCCTAAATAATAAAAATTCGCCAAAACGTGAAAAAAAGTGCCAAAACTCAGAAAGCGACAATAAATTAAAAAAACCCCCAAACTAAAAAAAAACGCTTAAAACCAAAAAAACCCAAAAACGAAAAAAATGCCAAAACTATAGTTTTATTGTTCGTATTAAATTACATATCTCGTGCCCGTACGGAACCCTTCGTGCGCGGGTCAAAGTCGCACTTCACTGAATTTATTTTTCATTTTGGCGATTTTTTCTCACATAAAATTTCAAGAGTTTAACTCTTACAGTTTCCAAGATATAGCAATTTGTCAAAATTACATAGTCAAAATTGCATTAACTGATGGACCACCCTTTAATTAAAATTTTTTAATTTTAGTGTTAATTGTTGTAGCCTTTATAAAAATACACTAATTTTACAAATTTCAAGTGTCAAGTGTATGTACATACAATTGTATGTATATTACATGAGATTTTAATATTTTTCCTTTTTTCACCTTTGGTGTACGGAACCCTAAAAATGAAGTGTCATACGTCTTTATGACTACTGCTATTTAAAAAAGTGTTATAGAAAATCCGTTCGTGATTCTATTTTAGTATATTGCTTGCGTGACACGATCTGGCTCGCAATATAAGCCGGACGATTTTTATCCATTACCGATAATGTAGATTGACTGACAACGTGTACAAAACGCTCAGTGCTTTGTGAATGGCAGGGAAATTCTAAATTAATTCGTTAATAATATTTAAATTTTTTGTATTTTATTTGTTTACCTATAATATTAATGATTTTATCAGAATGTGGACAAGTATTCTTGTAAATAAACCTGTATACAAGATGGTCCCATACCAGTTTCAATTTCATTCCAATTTATCATGTTTTTGAGCGATTCACAATTTTTTTTTCTTAATACATGTATTTATTTATTGTATCTTCAAATATGAACTAACAATAAGTATTCAAATCTTAAATCTAAAATATAATTATTAGGACCATCCACTGTCGGTCATAATCTTGTTAATAGTTATAAATAATACATAAGTAGTGATACTCAAAAAAGAAAAAAAAAGTATTTTCAAGTAATCCCATCTGTAGTAGTAGTTGTGAAAGGGAGCGCAAACAGCGGAGAAACAAACCATTTTTTAGCAGAGACACAAACCCAAATCAAATATTTAACCATGCTTTATTTCAGACACAATCCTTTTGTATATTCACATTAGATGGCGCTGTTGGTTGCTATCAACAGCTTTTTCAATGTTTTCACTGTAAATGGTTCTGGTTATTATTTTTTCATTACATGGTGGGGCACTGTTTCTTATTTCTCAAGACATATGGCATTGTTGGTTTTTTTTAAATATTAGAAAATATCAGTGGTGAACATATTTTTATATTTTCACCACATATAGCGTTTGATATTGTCATAAATGTTAGGGGTGAATTAATTTCGCTGTGGTTGTTTTTTAGCTCAGACGCAAGTGCTAATAAGAATATTCAGGCATAACGTTTTGCATTTTGAGCGTAAAGGCCGCTGTTTCTTGTTTGATTTTGTATGAAATATTAAACAATATCAGTTGTCAACAGAAGCAGAGGATAGATAATTTTTTCTCAGAAATAAGCGTATTTTCTGTATATTAAACGTTACTGCGAGACATTCTCCTCATTATTGTAACAAGTGTACTTTACATAATTTCAAAATTAAAATTTGTTTAAACGCTAGAAGTAAATAAATAAGTAAAAATAAGTATAAAATGAACATATTAAGCAGCAGCCCAATTTTAATATCATTGAACGGCTCACAAATGTCGCTAGATGAGTTTGTGAGATTGTTCCCCGGCAATCGGGAAGAGATGAGCGTTGTCAGCCGGGAAGAGGTATCCGTAAGCCCTCTGTCAAATGTATCCATTAGAGACATTTTTGAGAACGAGATAGATGAATATCATGAAATTCCAAACAACCAAATGGCATACTTCAAGAATGGAGATTTTCAAAAGGAAGAGTTTATGCTGGATGAAGAGGACGATGCTTTCTTGGCAGCGTTTGATTATATGCCAAAAGATGAGGATAAAGATGACATAACCAAAATTTTCATGCAAGACGAAGATGCGTTGTTGGCGGAATTAAATTTAATATTTTGAAAACAATTGATATGTATAATTAAATTTTTTAAACATAAATTTAAATGAATATTTTAAAATGTATAAAATGTGTAAATAAATTTTTGAATCGTCAAATTAAATAAGTATTTTAAAACTTCTAATGGTCCTTTAGTTGCAAGTGTTTATGTTAGCGTCCTTTATTGAAATTTTTTTCCTAATGTGGTCATTTTCAAAACCAAGAAGTAAGTTACATACTCGTACATTGTGTGTGTGAGACTATGTATATCTGTTTAACTAGAAAGCATACACACGTACACACCCCAGCCGTGAATATTTCATTACATGCGTTGCAATATTGATTAAAAAATATTTTGGAATGCGTGTGCCTTATTGATTATAAATTATTTTGGAGTATAGTTTTTAAAGTAAAGTATGTACATACATATGTATGTATAGTTAGAATGTCAACAAAGTCATAATATGCATATTTTATGGTTAAGTATTTTAGAAAAATGTGACTACTAAAGTGAAAATGTGCGTTTTTTTGGTTAAAAATTTAATTGAGTGTGTATCAGTTTGATAAAAAAAATAAGAAACGTTTTAGGAATTCTAATAATGAACTTGTCATGGGAAAATCAATAATGTTTAAAAAATTCTAATCTTGCAGTTGTCAACAGAAGTAGAGGATAGAAATTGTTTTCTCAGATATAAGCGTATGATATGTAACTGGCATTATCCGTTGAATATTAATAGCATGAGTTTGTCGCTTGTTTAAGTTTATCTCTGTGTTTTTGTACATACCATATACATATAAATAAATGATTGAACAAAATTTTTTTATAATTTTAATCTACATATCTATTTAAAAACATATCGTAAATATATGTCGTGACAATGTAAGAATAGAAAAATAAAATATATTTTTTAGTTATTTTCTTGATAAAGTAAATATGCATTTCTTAAGGCGCAAACTCCATAATTTGTGTAAAAATATTCCGGATATTTAAGTTGTATTTGCTTAAAGTTGATGCAGCCAAAATCCTCGATGTTGAAAACTCTAATTCGAAGTAGTTTTTCAAACCATTTCTTCTTTTCCACACCCTTAACATATATTGAATAATGTTTTAAATTGAATTTTAAAAATTTTACAACACTCTTAAATGATATTGATCCGTCATTCCAATTCAGATGATGAAAGTTTCTTGTTAGCCAATTCGCTTCTCTTTGTTTTGCTATTCATAATCTTTTGAAGTTAAACGGTGGTTTAATAATAAAATTTATGTGCTCCTTATTGTTAAAAACAATTGCTATTTATTTTGCAATGAAGATGTTTGAATTAGACTTAAATCCTTGCATATCGATGAAAACTTTATCCCCAGTCATCTTATTTTATTATTTTTTATTTACATTATCTTACAAACTTGACCTTTTAAGGGTGTGTATTCTATTATACGGTCGTGGATGAGTATACAAAAAGCTGATGTATCCGTAGGTATATTGGAGTCTGCTTCAATTTCAATTTTTATATCAACAGGACCGTTAGAGAGGGCTTCGTTTTGGTGACTGACATCTACTACCACTATCGGCACACTATTTTTAAATTCTTGAGCAGTTAGAATCGGTTGTGATTCTCTCATGTAGTAGCTTTGTTGAAACCGTAGATACATATCATATAGAATGGCATACCGATCATTTTTAAATTTTATATTTAGATCATCATATGGGTACGATTCGGAATTTAAATGTACTTTTAAATTGTTTAAATTACAATGAACAAACTTATTTTCTTGTTGAAAAGCAATCAACACAAAACGGGGTCGTTCTCTATTTGCAGCCAATTTAACATTCCATATATAGCTAGTTCCTGTATTTAGTTGAGGATTAATGTGACAATCCCAACTGCGAAATGCCATTGGTATAGAAGCACCACTGTTAATAATTTTAATCATATTCAATTTGCTCATATCGGATAATTGTACATGCGGAATTCTCCATGAGATGTTTGAGATACTAATTTTTGGTTTGTCAGTAGCAACAGTTGAGTATACGAGTTTTTCATCGTTCTTACTACGTAAGAGAACCAATTCATGTTTACCACTGAGTATAATTTTATTATAGTCTTCAGCGAAACCTAAAAATAGTTTCAGTGGTACATAGAAATTAAAGTGTCCATTTGAAATATCCAAATCATCGAGTTTGTTCCATCCTGCATTGTACAACCCAACACTTTCTGTTGGTGATAAGGAAACAAAATTTTTTAGGCTGCTTGTAATCGCTAAATGTCTTGTATGATCAATTTCTATGCCCTTAAGTTCATATCGAATTTCGTCAAAGAGATGTGCCACAAAGTAATTTTTTAATTTTAGATTTAAAAACGAAGATATTTTGCTGTCATTATCATCTACAATACTTCCCTCAACATATATGTAGCTTTCGCTGGGTAGCACGTATAAGTCTTGATTTTGTATTGAAATTCGAATCTCATCGTTATTGTTGAAGGATTGTAGGTATGGTGTATATGTGTGATAGTCCTTTTTAATTATACTCTCGTCTGATTGAGGTTTTTCTAGAATAGCTAGTATGTAATTCATTTCTTTGTCAACTTTAAGTTGAGGGACTTCAAAATTTTTTTATTTTCTTGCGTCAAATGTTTTTTGTGTAATGATCGCTTTAATTATGGTTTGGTTTGCAATAGTGTTTTATGAGTGTATCCACTTTTATCCTTAGATTGCTTGACGTTGTATATTATCATTATTTGCTAGATCTCAAATGTATTCGTGTTGTAATTTCCTATCCTCGAAAATTAATTAAATCACCGTTCTGATCAACTATGCGTAAAGTAAGAGAACTTATCTCTCGGCAGTTAACTGGCAAATAGATAAGATTTCGAGGAATCTCAACAATTTTATACCCTGGGGTGACATTGATCGCAAATTCATGTAATGTGTGTGCTTGTGAGTTATTCGTATATGTGTTAATCACTATACTGCATTCAACACGCAAGATATTCACGATGAAAATATTGACTGGTAGATCTGGGTAATGGTCTTGGTTAGGAGCTAGAATTTTCTTATTGAATCCAAAAAGTTTTCCAATTGTGTTATCTTTGTTAAAGTATATGGGATCCTTAGAGCTTTTAACTCTAACTTGCATTGTATTGTTATTAGCTTCTATATCAATTTTATTTTCCGTACAATACTGCTTATAGTTATGTTTAATATAATCAACTATATCATTCAATTCATAAGATCCTATTGGTATTTTAATTACATGTTCACCAATATGAAATATATTGTTATAATCATCTACATTGGGAATGCTATTATATGAATGAAAATCAGTTAGAGCACATTCATATTCACCATCCAAACGAATAGGAGGAAAGTAATTAGCAGATAACTCAGATGAGTTTGAGCTAAGAGTAAGTGTTATTGACATTATGATTATCTGATCACAAGTAAGTGAAATTAAACACAGCACTTTGTATAAAAAGGAAGTTTATATTTTATTTAAATATATTAGATACAAAATATAGACTTATATATACACTTAACTACAATATTTAATTTTTATTGATCCAAGAATTAAATTGATTGGTAAATCCTAACCATTTAACATATGCCTTCTCGCCTTTAGTTTTAACAACTTTTTCAACTAGATATGTATTTGGATATCTGGTTTTTGAAAGTTCTTCACCATAGAATCCACCTTTAATAGGGTTACCACGATAGTCTTCTAATACGTATGTAGCTGGATGTGTATTTTGAACTCTTTTAATCGTAAAAATTTCTGTGGTCCAATTTGGTGTATATCCTTTTTCAAAAACATGTTTATATTTACTTATGCGCACATGATCTCCCACATTGAATTTTGATAATTTGAATAGTTTTAAGCGGTTATATACAGTGTGTAATAGTTTTTTCTAATTTTTATAGTTAACTTGAAACGGTGGCATTTTGATGGTGCGATGAATTTTTTTATTATATGTATTAATCAAGTCTTTGTAAATGTCGAGCCAGTTATAAGACCCATTAAAGCTAAATTCTTTCCACATCATTCCTTTTAATGTTCTGTTAAATCGTTCTACTATTGATGATTTCATTCTGCTACATGTTGAGTAGTGATTAATGTTGTATTTATTCATAAATTTTCCAAAGTTTTTATTGAAAAACTCTTTACCATCGTCTGTTTGCAAGTTTTTTTGGTATTCGTCCCAGTTGAAAAATATTCTGCATAGCCTGGCTTGTTTCCAATGCAGTCTTTCTTTTCAAGGGTACTGCCCAAGCCAATTTTGAAAATGTATCAATTACAGTCAGCAAAAATCGATAATCTCTATTGTCTGTAAAATAGTTCCCCATTTCAACTAAATCAGCTTGCCAAAGATCATCTATTGCTTTCATAACAACTCTTCGACGTGGAAAATGTTTTCGTGCTTGCTTATGTAGTTCATTTATTAAATTTCTTTTTGAAGTCATTATTTAACGTATTTAGAATTTGACGGGATAAGTTGAGTTCAGTGCGAGTTCATTTAAGTACTGTTGACCATCATATTTCTTATATACCCATAGATTAACTCATTTATCTTTCTAATTTCTTTTTCAAAGAATAATTTCATACTTGAAATTGTTTCCCTAAAATTATATTGATTTCATCTCGTACCTCTTCAATTTGACTTTGCAGAAACAATTTATTAACAACGTCGTTTTCCTCCAAAGCTTGTGCCACATTTTTGATTCTTTTGTTTTGAACGTCAATGTTATTAGTTGTATCCATAACGAAGCCCAGCAGCCTAGGAACATTTTTCATAAAAACTGTGCCACTTGTATCATTAAGATAGTGCCCAAACTTATCGATGGACATGATTTATGTAGATAAATATTATTTTATAATTTTTGCTTCATATAAGTCTTCGATAATTGAGACAATTTCGTTATTGTGATTAGTATGACCTGCAGCTTGTGATGCTAGCAATAGCCTAAGGCGATCTACTAACTCATTAGGATCATCCCAGTATATATAGTTAGCTTTGTATGGGTTTAGTTTCATCAAACCCTTACCCTTGTAAGGACTTTTTATTGCATGTAGTGATGACGAAGTTGATGAGTTTTTTTCACTTTCTTTCTTAAACAATTTACTGATAATATGCTTATATTTATATGCTCTCGTTCCTTTGATTTGTCCATCAGGTCTATAATCTCTTTTGTATGCATTTGTGCTCACTAAAATTTTCTTATATATATCTAATTCATGTTTATCATAATATTTTGGTGTTTTGTGAAACAGTAACGAAAATAAACCTGGTGTAAAAGCCCATATTTGATTTCCTATTCTATTTCCTATTTCCTATTTTATCTTCAGTAATTTTAATACTACTATTGCCAAACTTCCATTCATTATTAAAACCTTTCGATTACTAAGTGAGATATTTTTATTGCATAACGTTTCTTCAACAAGTTTCTTTGGACTACTTGTCTCTAACTTTACTGATTGTTCGTTGAATGGAAAATTTGAATTTTTATAAACTTTCGTTTTAAGTTCATCTCTTTCTGCCTAAATACTTCTTTTATTATTTTTAGAATTGTTCACAAATTCTGTTAATGGTTCTATTATTGGTTTAAATGTATCTTTGAATTGCTCATGTGTATCTGCTTTATCAACTTTTATACTCCGAAATTTTTTCTTTAAAAAATTTCTTGTCTTAATTAGCTCCATTCTCAACTATTAGGCACCAGATCAGGTGTCAGCTATCAGATCAGGTATCACTTATCAGATCGGGTATTAGATCAACTATCAGATCAGCTATTAGATCAGGTATCAGATCAGGTATAAGTTCAGCTATCAGATCAGGTATTGGGGTATCAGATCAGGTATCAGCTATTAGATCAGGTAAGAGATCAGCTTTCAGATCAGGTATGGTAAATACTTTAGGAAATAAGTAGATGTACTATGCGCAATGCCAAATTAAGTACTAATGTTTTACTTTTATGTAGAGTAATTTATATCGTTATAAAATAGTCGAATTGCTTTCTATAGCGACCACTGTTTAAGTCATTATCTTTGCTTATCATCAAAAATACATATTTATCCTTCCAACACTCTCGACAAATTTCATGAAACTTTTCATAACTCATATCGCTGGTCCCAGTTCTCGTTGTACCTTCATAGTGAATAGTCGATTAGCGGAATTTTTCTTACATTCTTATTAAACAAACAAAAACTTATACAAAAAAAATATTCGTAGTGCATATTATCCGTAATAGGTACATACTGACTTTAATAAATAAGCTTTATTGCTTTGATAATATTTTTACATAGTGGAAATAACAAAAACAAAAAAAAACCGAAAACAAAAAAAACACAAACAAATGAACAATCATAAATTACAAAAAACAGTAAGGCAAAAAAAAAACACAAAAAGTACCCTTGAGGAATACTCTATATGAGTACCTCAAATACAAAAAATTATGAAGTGAGTTCTAACGGCAGAAATGCCTATTTTACTGTGAGTTCTGAAGCTCTGAATGAAAATAATACAAATAATAAATCTAATGAAAGTATTTTTTTAACGACAAATCCAACTTTTCGTCAGCGATCAACTTCGCTTTGTCCAATGCCAAATAGTGATTCATTAACATTACAGTTGCCTAGTACTTCTTCATATAAGTCAGTAATATCATCTCCTTCAGGCTCGTGTTCATCAATTAATAAAGTTATCACTACAGATAAGAGTAGCTCAAAACCCAAGGTACAAGTCGGAATGGACAGATACATAACAGTGGTAAAGCGTGGGCGAAGCCCAAATTCTTCAAAAATTTCATCTGCTGCAAAGATGTCTAGGGATAATAGCGCTTCATCTACCAATCGTCAAAATCGTTTTTCATTATTGCAAGTCACCGACTACAAGCCCGCTGCATCGTCGCAAAAGTCTTTTAAGCCACCACCTATATATTTGAGAGAGAAAAATTCTAACGCCCTAATTAAAAAATTAGTCTCGGCCATTGGTGAAAACGCATTTCATGTTATTCCAATAAAGCGTGGTAATATTGACGAGACTAAAATTCAAATATACGAAGAAAAAAATTTCCGTAAAATAGTGACTGAATTTGAAAAAAATAAAACAAGTTTTTATACGTACCAGCTTAAGAGTGCCAAAGGTATGCAGATCGTATTGAAGGGTATTGACTCTTATGTTAATCCCGAAGAATTAAAAGATGCACTCATGATACAAGGATTTAAGGTAAAAAATATTACCAACATAATCAATAAGGAGAAGATCCCCCAGCCTCTATTTCGTGTTGAATTGGAGCCGAATGATATACAGCTGAAAAAAAACGAGACACACCCAATTTATAGCCTAAAATACCTCTTATACCGAAAAATCACAGTTGAAGAGCCACATAAGCGATCAGGTCCCGTACAGTGCCATAACTGCCAGGAATATGGCCATACAAAAACATACTGTAAATTACCCACTGTTTGTGTTGTGTGCGGCGAATTACACGGCACTGCTAGTTGCAATAAGCCAAAAGATCAAAGTGATAAAAAATGCAGTAATTGTGGAGGTAATCACACCGCTAACTACAGAGGTTGTCCTGTGTACTCTTTTGTCAAACAGACTATGGTGCAAAAACCCCAATCAGCTCCATCTCAATCAGCAAACGCTTACTCCGCCACTTTTGTGCAAATGAGCCAACCAGTTACTTCCCGTGTTTCGTATGCCGATGCTGCTAAATCAAATTCTATTCCCCCACAAAATGTTCCACCTCCAAATAATTCAACGAATGCAAACTCAAGCTTTAACTTTAGTCACCTTGAAGCTACTGTTGACAATTTGGTGCAAACTATAAACAATTTTACAACAAATATGACTAACATGATGCAAGAAATGCTGAGAATGCAGAATACTCTGCTTCAAGCATTAATTAACAAGCCATGAACACGTTAAAAATATGTTTCTGGAACGCAAACGGCATTCGCCAACATAAAAATGAACTTGAGCACTTCCTTACGGAAAAAAATATTGATATAATGTTGGTCTCTGAGACACATTTGACTTCGAGAAGCTTTTTCAAAATAAATGGCTACACTATGTATGATACAAAGGACCCTAGAGGGAGAGCATGCGGTGGATCTGCAATTCTAATTAAGTCAAGACTCAAGCACTATATTCTTGACAACGTTAGTGAAGAATATATGCAAGCTACGAATATTTTTGTAGAAAATTTTTGTTCTAATTTCGTAATATCATCAATTTACTCACTTCTCAGATTTTCAGTTACCGAAGATCAGTATGAGAAGTTCTACAAATCGCTTGGATCTTGTTTTGTGGCAGCTGGAGACTACAATGCAAAGCATACGTACTGGGGATTGCGCCTTTTAACACCTAGAGGTCGAGCTTTGTTTAATACAATTTCAAAAATGGGCTTAGATGTTATTTCGAGTGGGGAGCCCTCTTATTGGCCTACTGACGTACGCAAAATTCCAGATGTTATTGATTTTGGCGTAATGAGAAATATTTCTAGGGATTTAATTAGTGTTGAAACTTCTCTAGATCTCTCCTCCGATCACTCCCCCACTATCTTTACAATTTGTAACCCACTAAGAAGTGACTTACCTCACCCATATATGAAGATGACCAATCGTGTTAATTGGCTGGGATTCAAAAAATATCTTAGTAGTCATTGCACGGAAAATATTGCGTTAAGAACACCCAATGACATTGAAACTAACATTGCCAATCTTAACGAAATTATTAAACAGGCTGCTGAACATGCCACTACCTTCCACCCGCAGTCTGGGTTTAATAAAATTTATTCCAGGGATATTGAGCATCTCGTATGTGAAAAAAGAAGAGCTAAAAGGGAATGGCAACAGCACAGATCACCCCAACATAAACTCAGACTTAAAGAATGTTCTAAACGACTTCAAGAGTTGCTTGCATCTGAAAAAACTGCATCTCTTAAAAATTATTTGGAAAGTGTTGATGTCACACCGACATCTAATTACTCTTTGTGGCACGCTGCTAGAAAGCTTAAAACACCCGTTGAGTTTCAGCCACCTCTGCGCACATCTACCGCAGATTGGGCAAGAAGCGATACTGAAAAAGGTAAAATATTTGTTGAGCATTTAAAATCCGTATTTAGCCCAAATACATGTACTGGTGTTGCTGATTTGGCGAGTGTAGTTGCTCTACCCCCTCGAGCCTTAAAGTTTAAGATGCGTGATGTACATAAATAAATTGCTGAACTCAAGCCAAAGAAAGCTCCAGGTATTGATGGAATTAGTAACAAGATGCTGATGAACTTGCCGCATATTGCAATAAGAATATTGCTGTTTATTTCTAATGCCATATTACGACTGGAGTATTATCCACAACTCTGGAAGCTTGCTAAAATCAAAATGATTCCAAAGCCGGGCAAAGATCTTACTAAAGCTGAGTCATATAGGCCAATAAGTTTGCTGTCAACTATGTCAAAACTCTTCGAAAAGCTGCTCATGACAAAATTGTCCCCAACCTTAACTGATAGTGGGTGCATCCCAGACCATCAATTTGGTTTTAGAAGTCAGCATAGCACCATTGAACAAACTCATAGATTGGTTCAATTTATAAGAAAAACATTTGAGGAAAAGAAGTATTGTTCTGCCCTGTTTATTGACGTTTCTCAGGCATTTGGTAAAGTGTGGCATGAAGGTCTAATTCTAAAATTAAAATCATATCTACCAATAAATTTAGTGAATTTATTAGAAAGTTACATTACTACCCGGAAGTTCGCGGTTGTGGAAGGAGAATTCATGAGTGTGCCCGAATCTATATCATCCGGTGTGCCACATAGGAGCATACTGGGGCCAGTTTTGTATTTGATCTATACTTGTGATATGCCTTTAAACAGCAATATCCATACATCTACGTTTGCCGCTGATACAGCCTGCCTTAGTATGCATGAAAACCCTCACGAGGCTTCCCGATATTTACAAGAACATATTACACAATTGGAAATGTGGTTGAACTTATTGAGAATTAAGGTAAATGAACAAAAGTGTGTCCATATAATGTTTACCCTAAGAAGAGATACTTGTTCCGCCATTCTAATGAACAGTCAAAATATTGCTCAACACTCCCAAGTGAAATACCTTCGTATGCACCTTGATCGAAGGCTAACATGGAAACATCATATTGACTTTAAGCTGACACAGATGAAACTTAAGTTATCTCAAATACACTGGTTGATTGGCAGAAATTCAACACTTATCCTGGACTGTAAACTTTTATTATACAAGTCGCTTTTAAAGCCAATATGGTGTTACGGTATCCAATTATGGGGCACTGCTTCAGCTTCCAATGTAGAGAAAATCCAACGATGGCAAAACAAAATTTTACGGTTAATAACATCGGCACCATGGTACATCAAAAATTCTAATATACATCGTGATTTAAATATGCCACTAGTGATTAAAGAAATTGCAAAATACGCAGGCAAATATTTAACAAAACTCGAGTCACATCCTAATCCGCTTGTTTGTAATATTTTGAACTTTACTGGACACATCCGCTTAAAAAAGAGGGACACAAGGGCTCTATTACTCAACACGCCAGATGGGATTTCTTGAAAATACTTTTTTTATACTTTTTTATAAATTTTTTTCTTTTTTGATTATCACTCCTTATGTATTATTTATAGCTATTAACAAGTTTATGTCCGACAGTGGTCGGTCCTAATAATTATATTTTTAGATTTAAGATTTGAATAGTTATTGTTAGTTCATATTTGAAGATTCAATAAATAAATACATGTATTAAAAAAAAAAAAAAATATCGCTGGCAACATGATCACTATAAACGTGCTTCATGTTTGTCTCATCTTGTTTAAACATTATAATCACATTTGCATTGTCTCTTATTAAGCGCTTGGGGATTCTCGTATAAGTTTGGCACAAGTAGAATGAATCAACATCCTTATGTCGTCCCATGTAAAAATATGCTCGTATATTATTTTGCTTCTCGCATGCAACATCATCAAAGATCATAATAGAATTAGTTTTCGCTTCCTGAGGAGGAATAACTTTTTCATTATCTGTAAATGTGTAGTATCCCATCCCTTTAATTTGTGAAATTAATTACTTTAAGTATTCATATTTTGGTTGATAAAGGAATTTTGAGTATAAATAGATGTTTTCAAACTTGAGTCCATTAGGACTTTTTAGCAAGCTAATTATAACATTAGTCTTTCCACAATTTGATGGTCCAACTATTATAGCACGGAAAGAATTTGGTAAGAGAGAGCTATGTTTTATTTTAAATCTGACTTTCGTTGAAGCATCAATATTGCGAATCACAATACTTTTATGTTGTTTTACTAATTGCATTCTCATAACTAATTGCATTTCATAAATGTTACTTTTATTATAGATGAAAAAATAAAATAAGATGCTTATATATTATAACAAAACGTTTAGTTATAAAAAACCAGCCGTTGGAAAAGGTTTAGTGAATAGAGTAATTAACTCTCTGCCTGCTGAATTACACCTTCCTGGATATCAGTTTTGTGGACCCAGAACAAAATTACAAAAACGTTTAGATCGCGGTGACAGCGAAATTAATTTATTAGACGCTGCATGTAAAAATCACGATATTGCTTATTCCAAAACAAATGATTTAAGTAGTAGACATCAAGCTGATACAATTCTTGAAAATAAGGCTTGGGAACGAGTTATTTCAAAAGATAGCAGTCTTGCAGAAAAATCGTTTGCATACATGGTTACTAACGCCATGAAAGTCAAAAGAAAATTTGGTGTGGGATTGAAGAAGAAGGTTGCAAAAAAAAGTGAACAAAATGGAAAAAGCTGTTCAGTACATCAATTAAAACTGCAGCAAAAATATTGAAGAAGGAAAAACCTCAAGACATTAACTCAGCCATTAGGATTGCACGTAAGACTATCAACAAGTCGTTAAGGGGGAAGAAATCGCAAGTTGTAATACCACGCGTAATTAATGTTCCAAAGATTGGTGGCTTCTTACCTTTGGTACCTTTTCTTACTGCTCTGATTGCATTTGGTAGTCTTTCTACTGGCGGAGCAGCTATAGCAAAAGCAATAAATGCTGCAAAGAATGCCAAACAACAACTTGATGAAGCAACTAGACATAATAAAACAATGGAAGCAGTAGCAATGGGGAAAGGTTTTTACCTTAAGTCATATAAGAAAGGATATGGATTGGTTTGTCAAGAAAAACAAAAACCAAATTTTTCATAAAGCTGCCCAATAAACCCCTATCTGATGTTGATTTGAGAAACTTTTCAACAAACATTCCATACTTTAGAGGAGTTTTCATGTTGGATACACTACCAAAACGATCGAGAAAACGAGAATGCGGAAACATTAATTTGGATTTATCAAGAGGACCTGGAACCCATTGGGTAGCATATTATAAAAACAATGAACATAAGGAATATTTCGACAGTTTTGGAAATTTACAACCTCCATTAGAATTAGTTGAATATCTAGGTAGAAATATAAAATATAATTACAATCAATATCAAGATTACGATTCATTTAAATGTGGACATTTATGTCTTCAATTTCTTTACAAAATAAGTGAAAAGAATAAATAAATAACACACACAAACAATTTTTAAATTTTGTTTTGTTTTATTAATAAAAAAAGTTTATAAAATATACTTTCTACATATTATTCCCACTGTGGATATTGAGCATTTGTTAAAAAGATATTTATTTCAGCAGCAGTATCCAACTTTAAGCCACTGTCTCCTTGCTTACATATTCAATATACCTCGGATGCCAGTTCTATTATATCATCATCCGATAGCGTGTTGTACCGATTTGGTAGAAACATTATGTTGTTTTCCAGTTCAATTTGAATTGTAGTGCCATATTTACTAGTCAAACATTTTTAACTGCATACTTAGTTGAGTCCAGGGGCTCTTTTATATGTATTAATTTTTTTTTATTTAATGTGTTAGATTTTGTGCTTAAATCGGGAGGACTCATTATCAGAATAATAATTAATTAAATTTAATTTTTAAATATATATTTTTTCTTCAGTAGGTTGTTTGTGGGGTTTCGCGACCATGATCCTCATACAAAATTGGGATCATGCCTACGCTACAGCCGGCATTTAAGTTAGTTGATTGGTTTGCTACATTGTGTTGTATGGAGTAGGGGTATGTAGTGTGAAAATCGACCATTACCGATGTTCTTTAGGTAGGGTGTCAAACCGCAAAGATGGTGTGACGATTGTAGGGTTTTGATTTTGTTGTGGAGGGGGTGCGTGTGTGTATGTATGTTTTGTTTTTGAAAATATATGTATGTGTGTGTGTGTGTGTATGTTAGTTTATAAATATGCATACCTTAACCCTTTAACGGTCGTTGGGGTTAAATTCGACTCTATGATATTTTGTGTTATGAGGCGGCAGCGTGTTCGGTTTTGCTTAAAGTGAAGTCGTGGTGGATGTTATTTTTGTTGAAGTTAGAGGGTTAATACAATATGAATTAAACTACATTAGGGCGGTTTACGAAAGTCTGTGATTTTTTTGCTAGTATTTAAGGTGTTGGTTAGGATTTGTATACTAATTTTGTATGAGAAAACTAACAACGATGATATACATAAGTGCCACCCTATTGTATTGTTGTTCTGTTGTTAAAAGTTCTGTTGTGGTTTTTTCGTTGATATGTATGAATGTGTTTGGTATGTAGCTACAAGTTTTTAAAATTGTGTGTAATCAGATTCGGTTTCTGTTGTAGTTTTTTTTCATTGATATATATGAATGTGTTTGAAACAGTTGATTTAAGTCGGTATTTTAGTTTCATCGATCGGTACGCTACACAAAGAGAGTGTAGTGTTGTTTCCATCCCTGGAAAAAGTGTATTTCTTGGCGCGTTAAGATTTGTGGCTTTTATATTTTAATAATATTTCTTGGCGCGTTAAGATTTGTGGTTTTATAATTTCTTTGTATTCGCTTCGTCCGTGGGTGGTCAAGTTAATTGTTTGAAATAAATTTCTTAATGTGTGAAAAAAAGTTTAATTGTTGGCGCGTCTAGATTTGTGGTGTAAAATGTATGAAATATTTAGTTTAGTGCTTTTAGTTGGAAGAAAAAATGTAATAGAAAAAGGTATATTTAAACTTGTTTGTGGTTCTGCAAATATTTGAAAAATATATTTCTGATTACGAATTTTTTCAATGTATGAAATATTTAGAAAAGGTATATTTAAACTTGTTTGTGGTTCTGCAAATATTTGAAAAATATATTTCTGATTACGAATTTTTCAATGTATGAAATATTTAGAAAAGGTATATTTAAACTTGTTTGTGGTTCTGCAAATATTTGAAAAATATAGTTTTGATAACGAATTTTTTCGCTTGTAATTCTACAATTAATGAAAAAATAGGTTTATGACTGTATAGGAATATGATTTTATGAAAAATGTAGTATAAATAGAGGGTGTTAGGATTTCAATTTCTCAAACATATAATAGTTTAGATTGAAAAATGTTGAGTGAAAATGAAGACACATTTTTGGAACGGGGTCAGGAGATTGAAATACCTGAAACACCCCCACCACTACCATCTCAGAGGACTATGTCACCACCCCCACCACTACCATCTTAGAGGACCATGTCACCACCCCCACCACCTCCACCACTATCATCTTTGAGGGTTTTATTGTCTTCTTCATCTCCCTTACCTTCAGAGTATGAAGATGAAGAAGAATATGAAAATGACAATGAGGATGAAGAAGAAGAAGAAGAAGAAGAAGAAGAAGAAGAAGAAGAAGAAGAAGATCAATGGGTTGAAGAATATTTAACAAGACGAAGAGAAGAAGATAGGTTTGTGGTTAAATTTTGCAATAAATATAAGCAAAAAATAGAAATAGAAAAGAAAAAAATAAAAGAATCCCAAAAAAGAGTAAAGAGATTAAAAACTAAATTAAAAAAATTTTTAGAACTAAAAAATTTAAATTTAAGTACACCTCTAAGTGGGTTTAAAAAAAAATTAAATGTTTAATTTGCTTAGAATATAAGATAGGGTTAAATATTATATTAATTAATTGTAGTCATTATTATTGTTATAAGTGCCTTAGTGAGTATAATAAAACCATATGCCCTATCTGTAGACAACCTATTTTAACGTATTACAGAGTTACAGAACAGGGTGAAAGATTATTAATTAAAAGTCTACGTTGTAGTATGATAGATCTAACTAGTGAATAAGAAGTAATATAAGAAAAAATGGGGTTTAAAATATAAAAAATAAAAATAAATACATAAATAAATAAAACAAGGGAAAAAATATGGTTTTAAAAAAATAAAAAATAAATAAAACAAAATTGCATTCTTTTTTTAATTTTTATTAGACATTTCTTTTTCAGGCTTAAGAGTTTGACAATTAAAAATACGTTTATAAAGATTAAAAAGTTTAAGTGCAAACAAATACTTTTCGTAAAATGATTGACATCGACAAATGTTAAATGAATAATAATTTTCACAATCATATGTATGTATGTTATTATTTATACATTTAAATGGAGTGTTTACATTATTATAAACTCTTAATTCATTTATAAGTTTAATAATTAATGATCTTTCTTTTTCTATCATATTTTTTTTTATATATACATAGAGCTAAATTTGTATTAGTACTAAGATTTTTAAGAAAATATTTTAAATAAAATATTGGAAAAAGAATTAAATATGTGAATGGTTTTTATTTCTTTATTGGCTTTACTTCGTTGGATCATAATTTTTTTGTTTTTCCTTATGTGCAAATTTCTGTTTTTATATTGCATAAACATGCACAATCATGTTTTCTTTGAGAGGTTCTATACAAGAGGAATTGAATTTCACAATATTATGAAATTCCATTAAATTTCATCAGATATTTTCTTATCGACACTAACTGCTTTAACACCATCTCATTATTGTTTGCTAACAGAAAATAACAGAACAGGTATCAGCTATCAGATCAGCTTTTCAGAACCTGGTCTGGTTTTCAGATCAGCTTTTCAGGACCTGATCTGGTTTTCATATCAGCTTTTCAGGAGCTGGTCTGGTTTTCAGATCATCTTATCAGATATCAAATCAGCTTATCAGGTAGCTGGTCTAGTTTTCAGATCAGGCTATCTGATTCAGATTGAGATATCAGTTTACAAGTAGCTAGCCATTTATAACATTTATATGAATGAAGTTTCAGGTCAGATGAATCAACTAAAGTCAATCTTTTATGAGCAGTAATATTTTTATGAAAACATATAAAAGCTGAAGAACCTTAAGAAAATACTATATTATTTTTCCTTCCAACACTCGCTACAAACTTCTTAAAACTTTTAAAAATTCATATTACATACAACATGATACCTATAAACGTGCTTAATTTTTTCCTCATCTTGCATAAACATTATAATTACATTTGCATTGTCTATTATAAAATGATTACAACCATATTCATAAAAATATTAAACAGAATTTCGAATTTTGTTTAAGCAAAATTCACTAAAATTGTATTCATAATAGAAATTTAGCTTAAAAAACATCTTTTAAACCTTATATAAATAACATAATTTTAAAATTGACTGCACTCATATTTAAAATAATTTTGAATTGACCTTGGTATAATTTTGCTTCATGTTTATTTGTATATTTAACTTTGCTTGTATGTATGTACATATGTATACATGTATGTATTAGGAATAATGCTACACGTTTGGCGCAAGTAGAATGATGACTCATTCTACTTGTGCTTTTCAGATGCAACATCAGCAAATATCATAATTAAAATGCTTTAAGCTTTATTATAATATCTCATTCTTTTAAAAATGAAATTAACTTCTTCGGATATTCATATTTGGTTTGATATAGATAGTAGTGAAATACCGGTTGAGGCGCCGATTAAAATTGTTTACGTTTTTATTTAATTTTAAAAAGCTTCCGTTGCGGTTTTTCATTTTTATAAAGTTCCTAATTTATCAAATACGTGAGAAATTTTAGAATTTATGGGTTTTTATTGATACATATGTTTTTATAATTTTAAAAAAGTTTCTGTTTCGTGGATTGTTTAAAATGTGTTTTCTATTTCATCATCATGATCATCATCATCTTCTTCTTCAGTACTGTCATACAAGTTGTTGTAGAATACATATTGCTTCTTCTTTTTAACGATTAGAGTATATTATCCCTTCACTTCTTTAACTTTCTTTAAAATGTGTGGAGTTGTGTTTAGATAATCCATCTGATTTGTAGTAATAATCAGAAATCGTTTAGGTAAATAAACGTAATATTCTTTATTTAGAAGACATCTTATACTTTCACCATATTGTGTATCTACTCGATCTATCTCGTTGATTTCATATATAGTATTTTCTTCCATATCCTTTAAAGGTAAGTATGTAATATTAGGATTTTGAAACAATTTTCTTAAGCTTGCTCTCATTTTTTTTTTGCTTTCGACTTTTCACCGTAAAACGAACTTTCAAACTGATTCTTTATATTCAATAGTTGATAGTATAAGACTTTTTTTTAGATATTTCAATAACTTCTTATCAATTGCGGTTAAGTATACGTATATATATATATATATATATATATATATATATATATATATATATATATATATATATATAAAGAGATATATATAAAGAGATTCAGTTAAATTAAAAACTTTGATGAATATGTATTGGGGTCAATTTTTAAAAACTGGTGATAAATATTGTACTTGTCATGTTCAGTGGAAAACTTTTCAAATAATAAATGCAATAGTTTTGGATATTATGATGCAGGTGTTTCTAACCGCAGAAGGAGGGACTAGAACGCAAATTTTTTCTCTTAATAGAGGACAGCAAATGCCAACAAATATTCCAATATTTCAATTTAGTCACAATCAACATATAAAAATTGAGGTTATTGGTGGTATGATATCACTAGTTGGAACAGTCTATGAGGGTGGTTTTAAAGATATAAATGTATACTCATACAAACCATCATGTGTTTATAGTGAAATAGATGAACATGTTTTTAGTGATCCAGCTAAATCTTATAATGGTAAGACTGGTATCCGCTCATTGAATAAAAATCAGCAAAAACCTCCCCTCCCTCAAAAAATTGTTAATAATAGTAAAGTTAAGAAAACAGCTGGTGGTGCTAGCGATGGTGATGACTCATTTCAATATGAAGATTATTAAATTAGTATATAAATATAAGAAACAATTCTTATCATCTCATTCAAAAATATATCGCTAACTTAAGAACATATCTATTAAAAAGAAAAACTAAAATGAAAAATATTTTTATCACATTGTTTGCATATATCTATATCATACAAGTGTTTTCAGCTTCATTACCTATTGATTTGAGTGAAAATGAACTTAAAAATACAGAATTTGCAATAAAATTACCAAATAATGATACTGTGAGCATACAACTAAATTTCAAACTTTTAAAGTTTAATAATGATTTAAATAAAAACAACGAGTCAACAGCAAAAACAGAATATAAATCAAACGAAGAACAAGAAGACTCTCCACCACCTATAAATCAATCTTTTACTGTTGAACAAGCTATTGAAACATTTAGGCAAGATTTAGTAAAAAAAAGAAAAAAATATTGCGGGAATAATTGAAAGTTCGGCTCCATTTTATAGGCATTTTCAACTTCAATACAAAGATAATATAAAATTGAGAATCCGTTGTACATATGACAGCAATTACTTGAAACGTCGATTAAATATTTCCTGTTTCGAATACCGTCAAGTTGAATACAAGAGAATTTTAAGTAATGGTGAAATTGAGGCGGTTTCTGAGGATGATACTACATACCGATC
The DNA here is from genome assembly GCA_905220375.1 of Tachina fera. Classification (NCBI taxonomy): domain Eukaryota; kingdom Metazoa; phylum Arthropoda; class Insecta; order Diptera; family Tachinidae; genus Tachina; species Tachina fera. Next base: position 90,739,946 of record LR999964.1, read on the forward strand.
CGATATTACATTAATCAACATTCAAGATTATACACATGATTTGGATATGGAAATATTATAAATTAACTAATATGATGAAATACATTTAATACTACTTAATATAAACTTTGTTGTTGATGTGATAAGAAGTTTTATTTAACATAAATAAAAAAATTAAAATAAGAAAAACAATGAATAATCAGTTTTTCAACAATGAAACAACTTGTGGACCTGATACCTGTAAATGTTCCTTATCGATAAAAGTTGGGAAGAAGCATTATGTATAATGCATTTTTATAATAATTTAAAAACATAGACTTTATACACGTTCTACAGTCGTCGTTGTGACTTGATTAGTATTACACAATGTCGGAGGAGAGAATTTTAGTTGTAGACGTACAAGGTTTTTATCTCAACAATAAATTCATTGTAAAAGAACTGAGTATTTCAATTAACGATATACAAGTACAAACATTTATTATTAAACCACCTTTTCCATATTCATTGTTGACAACAAAAGAAAAAGATTCAATTAATTGGCTTTATAATCATCATCACGGATTAAAATGGCAAGATGGCGATTCAACCTTAACAAATATTAAGGAATATTATATTGCGCATGTTAAAGATAAAAATTTTATTTATTATGTTAAAGGATTAGAAAAAATTAAGTGGATTCAAAATATTTTTAAAGATGAAATTAATTTTTATAACCTAGATGATCTAAATTGTCCAAATTTAAAAACATTATATCAAAATGATAAATCTGTAAATGTTTGTTGTTATCATAGAAAATATTGTATATGTGCTCAAAAAATGTAATACTCTTAAGAAAGTTTATTAAATCAAATATTAATAAAGAAAACATAAAATCATAAAAAACATTTTTTTTATTTATTATTTAACACTTAAATCAGATAAAATAATCATCAAACATTAGTTCATTCTGAATACTTGAAATGTCAATAACGATCTCTTTAACCGGAAGCACTTCAACTTTGGTTGGAGAATATTTTCCTCCAATTGAACTCCCTACAAAATATGTTTGTGGACTTATTGATTTTGTAGCATTCAATTCCATACCCAATGTAGATGTTCACAACAATTTGTTTCATATAGGAAATCATATTATTACTATTCCGGTTGGTTCGTATGAACTTGAGGATATTGATTTTTTCTTAAACTCAAGCTTAAAAGATTGATGAACCAATTTATCTAATAATTGAAGCTAACAATAACACACTTAAAACTGAAATAACCTCATCAATGGATATAGATTTTTCACAACCAAACAGTATAGGAAAGTTGCTCGGATTTAGCAAAAGAAAATTAGAAGTAAATTCAACTTCACATTATAACACTGATCAAAATCTTCAAAATGATAAATCTTTGGAAGTGATGATTGTAGATATTAATCAATTGAATACTACAAGGTTATTTGAATCTGACTTACCTGCACATATTACGGATGTTAATACAATACGCATTGAAAGCAACTTAACAACCGGATCATTTATTAATAATACTTCGAATCATGTTATTCATGAATTTCCTCTTGATGTTCCTCCAGGATATAAAATAAGCGAAAAACCTCAAAATGTTATTTATTTACCCGTCAACTGTCAGCAAATAAACAACATAACGATTAGAATCTTAAATCAAGACGGTGAACTTATACATTTTAGAAGAGAAAAAATCACTCTTAGGCTCCACTTCAAACCAGAATAATGATCATTTACAATAAAAACGTAATGCAAAGAGGATTTCCATTCAATACCGCACCAACTCACATTCGAGAAAGTATAAAAAATAATAAACCGTTAACATCATATAATACAGAATACTTAAAATCATTAGGATTTAATCTTAAACCATGAATGAAATACTAAATGTCCTTCAAAAACCTATATATGATGAGAGTATTGTAAAAAGAGAATATCATAGTTACTCTCCATATCTAAAATCATTCAACAACAATGATGAAATTCGTATACCAATTCAAAATCAGGATCTCTTTGTCTTACCAAGTGAGAGTATGATTTACATTCATGGTTTTATAGTAAAGACGGAAGCAAACAAAGAGGTTCCAGCTATAGATGTGAAATTTAAAAACAACTTTGTTTCATATTTGTTTGATGAAATTCGTTATGAAATTAATGGTTTTGAAGTTGATCGTACACGCAAACTTGGAATTTCATCCACCATGAAAAATTTTGTATCATTGAATAAGGCTGAAAGTGCTACACTAAAAAACGCTGGTTGGTGTCTTAACGAAACTTTCGTTTTAGAAAAAAGTCATTTTAGCTGTTGTATACCTCTGAAAATGTTGATGGGGTTTGCTGAAGATTATAACAAAATACTATTAAATTCGAAACATGAGCTCATTCTTCAACGTTCTACATCCGATGAGAGATCATATTATCCTACAAATACAACTGATTATTTGAAATTAACAATTCTGGATATAACATGGAAAATGCCGCATATTCAACTATCGGACTTTGCAAAATTGGAAATGTTTAAGATAATCAACAGCAAAAATTCTATACCAATTGCATTTCGTAGTTGGGATTGTCATGTAAATCCTGCACTACCAACGAATACAAAGGTTTTATGGAATGTGAAGCTTTCTCCACAAAACGAAAGACCACGATTTCTTATAATTGGTTTACAAAAAGAGAAAAGTAAAGAACAAGGAAATATATTTGACCATTGTAATATCTCTAATTTAAAAGTATATCTAAACTCAGAGTCATATCCATATGACGATTTAAATAATCGTTTTGAAAATGGTCAGTATTCTGTACTATATAATATGTATGCAACATTTCAACAAAGCTTTTACATGCGAGTACCTGAACCATTGCTGGATGTTAATGATTACAAGTCTTACGCACCGCTTATTGTTGTTGATGTTTCACATCAAAATGAGACTGTTAAAATTGGACCTATTGATGTACGAATTGAATTTGATACTGAAGCAAACAAACCAATTCCAGAAAAAACATCAGCATACTGTTTAGTTATTCATGATCGGTTAATCGAATACTCACCTATAACAAGCGAAATTAGAAAAATTATTTAATTATAATATTTCTTTTAAAATTTTTAATAAATGAAAAAAAATTTTTTATATATATATATAAATAAAACAAGATATTTTTAATTCTTAACCGATGTATTTTATTAAAACATTTATAGTTTCTTTTTAGTTTAGCTTCGAAAACAAAAATTTTAAACATAAATGACCACAATTTATTGTATTAAAATTTTGATATCTATCATAATTATAACTAATGTTTTTTCCTAAATATTTTATTAATTGTTTTGGTGGCTGCAAATTGCCAAAGCTATCAAAATATTCGATTTGATTGTTGTTTTTCCAGTATGCTACCCAATGTGTGCCAGGTCCCTTTGAAGTATCCAGATTGATTATTCCACATTCTTTTTTAAATGGTTTGCTTGGAAGAGTGTTGCACATAAACACACCTCTAAAATTTGGAATATGTTTTGCATATTTTCTCAAGTCTACATCAGAAAGGGCTCTTTTAGGTAGCTTCATTAAAAATTTTGTTGATAAGGTTTTAAATATAATCCAAGTCCTTTTTTATATGGTTTTAAGAACATGCCTTTTCCCATTGCAATGGCTTCCATTGTATTATTATGTCGTTTTGCTTCAGTCAGCTGTTCCTTTCCATTTTTAACTGCATTGATTGCTTTTGTAATACCAGATACACCACCAGCTAAACCACCAAGTGCACCCAGTGCAGCAAATATAGGGGCAAGTGGAAGAAAACCTCCAGATTTTGGTAGCGGTATTATTCGAGGTGTTTTTATTAACGATTTTTTCTTCCCCTTGAAAATATTGTTTACAACTTTTCGTGAAATCTTTATAGCATCTTTCAAGTTTTCACTTTTTTTTATATTCTTTCTTGCACTTTTCAATGCATGTCTAAATAGTTGATGTTTATTTACTGAAGACAATCTTTTAGTTTTACTAATAACGTTACCCATTCCGAATTTTGTTTTTGTTTTCATTGCAGTAGCAACAAACCAAGCGTTTGATTTTTCACCCAAACTACTATCGCTTGCTTTGACCCTTTGCCAAGCCTTTTCAGTTAAAATTCTATCAGCAATATGTCTTTTATCTAAATCTTTATTGTTTGAGTATGCTATATCGTGCTCTCTGCAAGCAGTATCCAATGGATTGATTCCTTGATCACCTCTAGCTAAACGTTTCTTTAATTTTGTACCAGGTCCGCAAAATTGATAACCGGGTAGATGAAGTTCAATGGGAAGTTTATTAATTATTTTATTTAGAAAACCTTTACCAATGAAGGATGGATGGCGACTAAATAACTTTTTATAAATGATTGTCATATCTATTGATACTTTATCGATTAAAGATTGAAATTAAATTGATTGAAAACAAATAAAAGAGACTGGTTTATATATTATGTTATCATTAGATTTCAGAATGCGTTTTTTTAAACAACATAAAAGGATTGATGTAAAGAATATCGAATCAAAGTTCGATTCATCAAATAAAATTCGTCATAGTTCATTACTACCGAATTCTATGCGAGCTCTTATTGTGGGTCCATCAAATTGCGGAAAAACAAATGTTATGATCAGTCTTATTGAAAGTCCTCATGGATTGAAATTTAAAAATATTTACTTATATTCAAAGTCAACACAACAACCGAAATATAAGTACTTAGAAAGTCTAATTAAACCCATTAAGGAGATAAATTTTTCATCATTTTCCAATAATGATGATGTTCTATCGCCAGACGAAGTTAAACCAAATTCAGTATTTATATTCGACGATATAGCTTGTGAGAAACAAAATCATGTACGTGCCTACTTCTGTATGGGTCGTCATAAAGATATTGATAGTTTTTATTTATGTCAAACATATACACGTATACCAAAACACTTGATTCGCGATAATGCTAATATGATTATAATTTTTAAACAGGATGCAATGAATATTAAGCATATTTACAATGATCATGTTGGTTCTGATATGACTTTGAAAACATTTCATGAGTTATGTACCGAGTGTTGGAAAGAAAAATATGGTTTTCTAGTTATTAACAAAGATGATCCTATGAATAATGGTCGATATAGAAAAGGTTTCGATATATTTATAAAGCTATAAAAGAAATATTACAGATACTTTAAAATCAGTACAAGATTAATTATTAAACTAATAGCTTCTCAACTATTAAACTGCTAACTGCTAAACTGATCTGTTTTGAATCTACCGCTAACTGCTAAACTGATCTGTTTTGAATCTACCGCTAACTGCTAGACTGATCTGTTTTGAATCTGTTTCTAATTCAATCTATAAATATGAACACAAATCTAGTTAATAATCTTTTTAAAACTCGAAATATTTTAAAAAAGAAATATAAGAATATTTTGCTTGGAGAAATTGCAAATGATGAATTGTTGGAAAAGACATTTAAACCAATATCAAAACCATTAAAAGAATTAGTCCAATCAACTAATAGTAACATTATAAAACATGAAAAATATCCGGATAACTCTTTTAAACATGATCTTGAGAATAATAAAGTTGCCTTCAGTACACCATATAAAAAGAGTAAGCTTGATTATAACACGTTTTCTCCAAGCTCTAATAACAAGAAAATCGAGAAAAGTTCAAACACGTTTCAATCATTTGATGATGAAAATGATCATGATGACTATGATGATGATGATGATGATGGTAATAATGATAATGTTGATAATGAGGATGATAGCAATGATGATGATAACACCATTGCAATACATCCCAATGAAAGTGTTCAATATAATTTATCAAAAGTTAACTTAAATATATATGATAAAACCTATGGTCCTCATAAGGATAAAAATCAAATATGGAGACTGGGTAATGAACCCATCGCTTTCAATTCAACCAATATTACTGTAGGTAATTTAAAATGGCCCTTCACATCAGGCTTATATGAATTGTTAATTTATAAGAACCCAATCAGTTATAATAAAACATTTAAATAATTATAAACAAATATTGGAGATGACTAATGTCCATAAACGAAATAACAGTATTAATGGACAAATTAAAGAAAATCGTTCAATTAAATATACAACGATTATTAAAAACCTATTTAAACAACAGAAAATTCATAAGGGAAAAGGTTTAATGAAATTGAATAGAAAAAAGCATAATTATGTTTATTGGGATGATCCTAATGAATTGGTTGATAGATTGCGTCTTTTGATTTCATCAACAACAGCTGGTCACTCAAATCATAATAACGAAATTATATCAATTATTGAGGAATTGAGAGAAGCAAAAATTATTATATAAATAGACATAAAAATGTACAAACAATTCATATTCATAAAATGCCTATCGATAAGTTTGGACATTATATTGAAAAATCTGCAAGATACCAACATCAACATTTCAAGATTCATTTGGATAGTGATCGTAATTTCAACTTTAACTTGCGGAGAATAAAAAATATTGCTAGTCCTGTATTGGAAAACGATGCTGTAAACAAAATTTACATGAAAAGTTATTTAAGTGAAATAAAGAAACAACTGGATACAATGTATATGGAGAGAATTAAGGAAATGGAGGATCGTTTTAACGAAATAATACAACAACAAAACGTGTTGACTACAGAAAAATTTGATAATGTAGAAACACGTTTAAGTAAATTAATACATGATCAAAGTATAATACAAAATAAACTCAATCAATCACTAAGAGAAATGACATCATTATTTAATTACAAAATTGATTCAGTTGAAGAACGTCTAAATGAAAAAACGAAGCTGATTACAAAGCATTTAAAGATAGATATATAAATCGTTTTTGATTTAAATTCAACATAAGCCGTATTTAAATTGATGTAATCTAAGATAGACGTTAGAAATGGAGTGACAAGAAGTGGTTCAGGAGCTTCATAAGCAAGCACGTAGAAATTTCATTCGACGTCGAGTGGTGGTCAAGGGAATTGATGATCTTTGGCAAGCAGATCTTGTTGAAATGGGTGCTTACTCAAAATATAACAAAGGCTATAGATTTATTTTAACAGTTATAGATACATTTTCAAAGTTTGCTTGGGCTGTACCTGTAAAATCTAAAAGTAGTGAAGATATAACCAATGCTATGCAATCTATTTTTTCGCTAAAGAGAATTCCAAAAAACTTGCAAACCGATAATGGTAAAGAGTTCTATAATAAAATATTTCAAAACTTGATGAAAAAACATAATATCAACCACTATTCTACATATAGTATCATGAAAGCGTCTATTGTAGAACGATTTAATAGAACTCTAAAAGGAATGATGTGGAACAATTTTAGTCTACAAGGAAATTATCAATGGATACATATATGCAAGGATTTAATTAATCAATATAATAATAAAAAGCATAGAACAATTGGAATGACACCAAAGTCTGTTAACACAGAAAATGAAAGTTCTATACTAAAACAAGTCTATAATCATCCCAAAATATATAAATCTGGTAAACTAAAAGTTGGAGATCACGTTCGATTTAGCAAATATAAACATATTTTTTCAAAAGGATATACTCCAAACTGGACAACTGAAATTTTTAAAATTCGTACTTTACAGAACACAAACCCCATTACCTATTTATTGGAAGACTATCAAAGGAATCCGATTGTTGGTGGATTCTATGAACATGAACTATTAAAGACACATTTTCCAAATACATACTTGATTGAAAATGTTATTAAAACTAAGGGGCACCAGGCGTACGTAAAATGGTTCGGATTTTCCAATCAACATAATTCTTGGATCAATAAAGATGAACTTCACTAATATTATACATATATATATATATATATATATATATATATATATATATATATATATATATATATATATACTTCAATATGAGATTTATTTTTTTACTATTTTTTATTATATTATAAAATTTTCAAACAAATTAATAAATAAAATATACATATATACATAAATAGTATTGTTTTGATTTTTATTTCTAATCAACTTTGTTGTGTATGGTTAGAGTCAAGCTTTTGTATTCAAACAATTTAATTAAATCAACTGTTTCAAACACATTCATATATATCAATGAAAAAAAACTACAACAGAAACCGAATCTGATTACACACAATTTTAAAAACTTGTAGCTACATACCAAACACATTCATACATATCAACGAAAAAACCACAACAGAACTTTTAACAACAGAACAACAATACAATAGGGTGGCACTTATGTATATCATCGTTGTTAGTTTTCTCATACAAAATTAGTATACAAATCCTAACCAACACCTTAAATACTAGCAAAAAATCACAGACTCGTAAACCGCCCTAATGTAGTTTAATTCATATTGTATTAACCCTCTAACTTCAACAAAAATAACATCCACCACGACTTCACTTTAAGCAAAACCGAACACGCTGCCGCCTCATAACACAAAATATCATAGAGTCGAATTTAACCCCAACGACCGTTAAAGGGTTAAGGTATGCATATTTATAAACTAACATACACACACACACATACATATATTTTCAAAAACATACATACATACACACACGCACCCCCTCCACAACAAAATCAAAACCCTACAATCGTCACACCATCTTTGCGGTTTGACACCCTACCTAAAGAACATCGGTAATGGTCGATTTTCACACTACATACCCCTACTCCATACAACACAATGTAGCAAACCAATCAACTAACTTAAATGCCGGCTGTAGCGTAGGCATGATCCCAATTTTGTATGAGGATCATGGTCGCGAAACCCCACAAACAACCTACTTTCTTCTTTGACAGACAGCTCAATCTGCTTTTGTAAACTGACGTATTAAATATTTCTACCAATCTTTAAATAGGTAAAAAAAATTCTTAAAAGAAAAATCAGTATCGTAGCTATCTCTTTTTCTCATATTGTAATTATTTTTGTATAAAAATATTTTTTGTTACTTATAGAATTGCTCTACACGGTCCACATAAAGGTTTTAATAATCAATGGAAGTTTGGCAATAGTAGTATTAAACTTACTGAAGATAAAATAGTGATTGGAAATCAAATATGGGCTTTTACACCAGGTTTATTTTCGTTACTGTTTCACAAAACACCAAAATATTATGATAAACATGAATTAGATATATATAAGAAAATTTTAGTGAGCACAAATGCATACAAAAGAGATTATAGACCTGATGGACAAATTACAGGAACGAGAGCATATAAATATAAGCATATTATCAGTAAATTGTTTAAGAAAGAAAGTGAAAAAAACTCATCAACTTCGTCATCACTACATGCAATAAAAAGTCCTTACAAGGGTAAGGGTTTGATGAAACTAAACCCATACAAAGCTAACTATATATACTGGGATGATCCTAATGAGTTAGTAGATCGCCTTAGGCTATTGCTAGCATCACAAGCTGCAGGTCATACTAATCACAATAACGAAATTGTCTCAATTATCGAAGACTTATATGAAGGAAAAATTATAAAATAATATTTATCTACATAAATCATGTCCATCGATAAGTTTGGGCACTATCTTAATGATACAAGTGGCACAGTTTTTATGAAAAATGTTCCTAGGCTGCTGGGCTTCGTTATGGATACAACTAATAACATTGACGTTCAAAACAAAAGAATCAAAAATGTGGCACAAGCTTTGGAGGAAAACGACGTTGTTAATAAATTGTTTCTGCAAAGTCAAATTGAAGAGGTACGAGATGAAATCAATATAATTTTAAGTCAGAAACTAAATGAAACTAGGGAAACAATTTCAAGTATGAAATTATTCTTTGAAAAAGAAATTAGAAAGATAAATGAGTTAATCTATGGGTATATAAGAAATATGATGGTCAACAGTACTTAAATGAACTCGCACTGAACTCAACTTATCCCGTCAAATTCTAAATACGTTAAATAATGACTTCAAAAAGAAATTTAATAAATGAACTACATAAGCAAGCACGAAAACATTTTCCACGTCGAAGAGTTGTTATGAAAGGAATAGATGATCTTTGGCTAGCTGATTTAGTTGAAATGGGGAACTATTTTACAGACAATAGAGATTATCGATTTTTGCTGACTGTAATTGATACATTTTCAAAATTGGCTTGGGCAGTACCCTTGAAAAGAAAGACTGCATTGGAAACAAGCCAGGCTATGCAGAATATTTTTCAACTGGGACCAATACCAATAAGCTTGCAAACAGACGATGGTAAAGAGTTTTTCAATAAACACTTTGGAAAATTGATGAATAAATACAACATTAATCACTACTCAACATATAGCAGAATGAAATCATCAATAGTAGAATGACTTAACAGAACATTAAAAGGAATGATGTGGAAAGAGTTTAGCTTTAATGGGTCTTATAACTGGCTCGACATTTACAAAGACTTGATTAACACATTTTTTTTATGCAGGTTTTTTTATTTATTGTATCTTCATATATGAACTAACAATAAATATTCAAATCTTAAATCTAACATATAATTAATAGGCCCGACCAATGCCAGGCATAACTAAGTGATAGTTGTAAATAATACATAAGTAGTGATAAGCAAAAAAAAATTTTTTCAAGCAACTTCATTCGGAGTGTTTAGTATTAGAGCCCTTGTATCTCTCTTTTTTAAGCGGATGTGTCCAGTAAAGTTCAAAATATTACGAGCAAGCGGATTAAGATGTGACTCGAGTTTTGTTAGATATTTGCCTGCGTATTTTGCAATTTCTTCAGTCACTAGTGGCATATTTAAATCACGATGTATATTTGAATTCTTAATGTACCATGGAGCAGATGTTATTAACCTTAAAATTTTGTTTTGTCTTCGTTGAATTCTCTCTACATTAGAAACAGAAGCAGTGCTCCATAACTGGATACCGTAACACCATATTGGCTTTAAAAGCGACTTGTATATTAAAAGTTTGCAGTTTAGGCTGAGTGTTGAATTTCTGCCAATCAGCCAATGTACCTGAGTTAATTTTAGTTTCATTTGAGTTAACTTATAGTCAATGTGATGTTTCCATGTAAGCCGTCGATCGAGGTGTATACCAAGATATTTCACATGTGAATGTTGAGGAACAACTTGATTATTAATCCGAATGGGGGAACAAGTATCTCTTCGTAAGGTAAATGTTATATGGACACACTTTTGTTCATTTACCTTAATTCTCCATAAGTTTAACCATAGTTCCATCTGGCTAATGTGTTCCTAGAGTTTTCGGGATGCCTCATCAGGGTTTTCGTACATACAAATGTAGAAGTGTGGATACTACTGCTCACAGGCATATCACAAGTATAAATCAAATATAAAAATGGCCCCAGTATACTCCACTGTGGCACACCGGATGAGATAGTTTCAGGCATACTCATAAAATGTCCTTCCACAACTGTAAATTTTCGTACAACAATGTAACTTTCCAAAAGATTTAGAATGTTTATTGGTAAATATGTCTTCAATTTCAACCACATTTCCAATTGTGTAATATGTTCTTGTAGATATCGGGAAGCCTCGTGAGGGTTTTCATGCATACTCAGGCAGGCTGTATCATCGGCAAACGTAGATGTATGGACATTGCTGCTCAAAGGCATCACAAGTATAGATCAAATACAAAACTGGCCCCAGTATGCTACCCTGTGGCACACCGGATGATATAGATTCGGGCACACTCATGAATTCTCCTTCCACAACCGTGAAATTTCGCGTAGTAATGTAACTTTTTAATAGATTCAGAAAATTTATTGGTAGATATGATTTCAATTTAAAATGAGGCCTTCATCCAACACTTTATCAAATGCCTGAGAAACGTCAATAAACAGGGCAGAACAATACTTCTTTTCCTCAAATGTTTTTCTGATAAATTGAACCAATCTATGAGTTTGTTCAATGTTGCTATGCTGGCTTCTAAAGCCAAATTGATGGTCCGGGATGCACCCATTATCAGTTAAAATTGAAGACAATTTTGTCATGAGTAGTTTTTCAAAAAGCTTTGACATTGTTGACAGTAAACTTATAGGCCTATATGACGCAGCCTTGGAAAGATCTTTACCTGGCTTTGGAATCATTTCAACCTTGGCAAGCTTCCAGCAGTCTGGATAATACTCCAGTCGTAAAATGGCATTAAAAATGAATAACAGGATTCTAATTGCAGTAGGAGGTAACTTAATCAGCATCTGGTTACTAATTCCATCCATACCGGGAGCTTTTTTTGGGTTGAGTTCGGCAATTATTTTTTGTACATCACACATCGTAAATTTTAAGGGTCGAGGGGGTCGAGCAACTACACTTGGCAAATCAGCAACACCGGTACATGTATTTGGTGTAAATACGGATTTTAAATGCTCAGCAAATATGTTACCTTTTTTAGTATCGCTTCTTGCCCAACCTCCGGTAGATGTGCGCAGAGGTGGCTTAAACTCAACGGGTGTTTTAAGCTTTTTAGCAGCGCGCCACAAAGAGTAATTAGATGCTGGTGTGACATCAATACCTTCCAGATAATTTTTAAGAGATGCAGTTTTTTCAGATGCAAGCAACTCTTGGAGTCGTTTAGCGCACTCTTTAAATCTGATTTTGTGTTGAGGTGATCTGTGCTGTTGCCATTCCCTTCTAGCTCTTCTTTTTTCACGTACGAGATGTTCAACGTCTGTAGAATAAATTTTATTGAACCCAGTATGCGGATGGGCATGGAGTGGCATGTTCAGAAGCTTGTTTAATATTCTCGTTAAGATTTGCAATGTTCGATTCAATATCATTGGGTGTTCTTAGCGTAACATTTTCCGTGCATTGACTACCAAGATATTTTTTGAATACCACCCAATTAACACGATTTATCATCTTGACATATGGGTGAGGTAAAGCGCTTCTCAGTGGGCTACAGATTGTAACGATCGTGGGAGAGTGATCGGACGAGAGATCTAGGGAAGCTTTGACTGAATTAATTCCCTAGCGATATTTTTCATGACTCCAAAATCTATAACATCCGGAATTTTTTGTACGTCCGTAGGCCAGTTAGTAGGTTCCCCACTCGAAATAACATCCAAGCCCATTTTTGAAATTGTGTTGAACTACGCCCTACCTCTAGGCGTAATAAGACGCGAACCCCAGAACGTATGCTTAGCATTGTAGTCGCCAGCTGCTACGAAACAAGGTCCAAGAGATTTGTAGAATTTCTCGTATTGGTCCTCAATGATTGAAAATCTGGGAGGGGAGTAAATTGGAGATATCACGAAATTTGTAGAAAATTTTCAATGCAGATATTTGTTGCTTGTTCATGTTCTTCACAAATGTTGTCAAGAATATAGTGCTTGAGTCTTGACTTAATTAGAATTGCAGATCCACCGCATGCTCTCCCTCTAGGGTCCTTTGTATCATACATAGTGTAGCCATTTATTTTGAAAAAGCTTCTAGAAGTCAAATGTGTCTCAGAGACCAACATTATATCAATATTTTTTTCAGTAAGGAAGTGCTCAAGTTCATTTTTATGTTGGCGAATCCAGAAACATTTTTCTAACGTGTTCATTTCTTGTTAATTAATGCTTGAAGCAGAGTATTCTGCATTCTCAGCATTTCTTGCATCATGTTAGTCATATTTGTTGTAAAGTTATTTATAGTTTGCACCAAATTGTCAATAGTAGCTTCAAGGCGACTAAAGTTAAAGCTTGAGTTTGCATTCGTTGAATTATTTGGCGGTGGAACATTTTGTGGGGGAATAGAATTTTTTTTAGAAGCATCGGCATACGATACACGGGAAGTAACTGGTTGGCTCATTTGCACAAAAGTGGCGGAGTAAGCGTTTGCTGATTGAGATGGAGCTGATTGGGGTTTTTGCACCATAGTCTGTTTGACAAAAGAGTACACAGGACAACCTCTGTAGTTAGCGGTGTGATTACCTCCACAATTACTGCATTTTTTATCACTTTGATCTTTTGGCTTATTGCAACTAGCAGTGCCTTGTAATTCTCCGCACACAACACAAACAGTGGGTAATTTACAGTATGTTTTTGTATGGCCATATTCCTGGCAGTTATGGCACTGTACGGGACCTGATCGCTTATGTGGCTCTTCAACTGTGATTTTTCGGTATAAGAGGTATTTTAGGCTATAAATTGGGTGTGTCTCGTTTTTTTTCAGCTGTATATCATTCGGCTCCAATTCAACACGAAATAGAGGCTGGGGGATCTTCTCCTTATTGATTATGTTGGTAATATTTTTTACCTTAAATCCTTGTATCATGAGTGCATCTTTTACTTCTTCGGGATTAACATAAGAGTCAATACCCTTCAATACGATCTGCATACCTTTGGCACTCTTAAGCTGGTACGTATAAAAACTTGTTTTATTTTTTTCAAATTCAGTCACTATTTTACGGAAATTTTTTTCTTCGTATATTTGAATTTTAGTCTCGTCAATATTACCACGCTTTATTGGAATAACATGAAATGCGTTTTCACCAATGGCCGAGACTAATTTTTTAATTAGGGCGTTAGAATTTTTCTCTCTCAAATATATAGGTGGTGGCTTAAAAGACTTTTGCGACGATGCAGCGGGCTTGTAGTCGGTGACTTGCAATAATGAAAAACGATTTTGACGATTGGTAGCTGAAGCGCTATTATCCCTAGACATCTTTGCAGCAGATGAAATTTTTGAAGAATTTGGGCTTCGCCCACGCTTTACCACTGTTATGTATCTGTCCATTCCGACTTGTACCTTGGGTTTTGAGCTACTCTTATCTGTAGTGATAACTTTATTAATTGATGAACACGAGCCTGAAGGAGATGATATTACTGACTTATATGAAGAAGTACTAGGCAACTGTAATGTTAATGAATCACTATTTGGCATTGGACAAAGCGAAGTTGATCGCTGACGAAAAGTTGGATTTGTCGTTAAAAAATACTTTCATTAGATTTATTATTTGTATTATTTTCATTCAGAGCTTCAGAACTCACAGTAAAATAGGCATTTCTGCCGTTAGAACTCACTTCATAATTTTTAATAATGAATGGAAGTTTGGCAATAGTAGTATTAAACTTACTGAAGATAAAAAATAAGCATATTATCAGTAAATTGTTTAAGAAAAAAAGTGAAAAAAAACTCATCAACTTCGTCATCACTACATGCAATAAAAAGTCCTTACAAGGGTAAGGGTTTGATGAAATTAAACCCATACAAAGCTAACTATATATACTGAGATGATCCTAATGAGTTAGTAGATCGCCTTAGGCTATTGCTAGCATCACAAGCTGCAGGTCATACTAATCACAATAACGAAATTGTCTCAATTATCGAAGAATTATATGAAGCAAAAATTATAAAATAATATTTATCTACATAAATAATGTCCATCGATAAGTTTGGGTACTATCTTAATGATACAAGTGGCACAGTTTTTATGAAAAATGTTCCTAAGCTGCTGGGCTTCGTTATGGATACAACTAATAACATTGACGTTCAAAACAAAAGAATCAAAAATGTGGCACAAACTTTGGAGGAAAACGACGTTGTTAATAAATTGTTTCTGCAAAGTCAAATTGAAGAGGTACGAGATGAAATCAATATAACTTTAAGTCAGAAACTAAATGAAACTAGGGAAACAATTTCAAGTATGAAATTATTCTTTGAAAAAGAAATTAGAAAGATAAATGAGTTAATCTATGGGTATATAAGAAATATGATGGTCAACAGTACTTAAATGAACTCGCACTGAACTCAACTTATCCCGTCAAATTCTAAATACGTTAAATAATGACTTCAAAAAGAAATTTAATAAATGAACTACATAAGCAAGCACGAAAACATTTTCCACGTCGAAGAATTGTCATGAAAGGAATAGATGATCTTTGGCAAGCTGATTTAGTTGAAATGGGGAACTATTTTACAGACAATAGAGATTATCGATTTTTGCTGACTGTAATTGATACATTTTCAAAATTGGCTTGGACAGTACCCTTGAAAAGAAAGACTGCATTGGAAACAAGCCAGGCTATGCAGAATATTTTTCAACTGGGACGAATACCAAAAAAACTTGCAAACAGACGATGGTAAAGAGTTTTTCAATAAAAACTTTGGAAAATTTATGAATAAATACAACATTAATCACTACTCAAAATATAGCAGAATGAAATCATCAATAGTAGAACGATTTAACAGAACATTAAAAGGAATGATGTGGAAAGAGTTTAGCTTTAATGGGTCTTATAACTGGCTCGACATTTACAAAGACTTGATTAATACATATAATAAAAAAATTCATCGCACCATCAAAATGCCACCGATTCAAGTTAACTATAAAAATTAGAAAAAAACTATTCCACACTGTATATAACCGCTTAAAACTATTCAAATTATCAAAATTCAATGTGGGAGATCATGTGCGCATAAGTAAATATAAACATGTTTTTGAAAAAGGATATACACCAAATTGGACCACAGAAATTTTTACGATTAAAAGAGTTCAAAATACACATCCAGCTACATACATATTAGAAGACTATCGTGGTAACCCTATTAAAGGTGGATTCTATGGTGAAGAACTTTCAAAAACCAGATATCCAAATACATATCTAGTTGAAAAAGTTCTTAAAACTAAAGGCGAGAAGGCATATGTTAAATGGTTAGGATTTACCAATCAATTTAATTCTTGGATCAATAAAAATTAAATATTGTAGTTAAGTGTATATATAAGTCTATATTTTGTATCTAATATATTTAAATAAAATATAAACTTCCTTTTTATACAAAGTGCTGTGCTTAATTTCACTTACTTGTAATCAGACAATCATAATGTCAATAACACTTACTCTTAGCTCAAACTCATCTGAGTTATCTGCTAATTACTTTCCTCCTATTCGTTTGGATGGTATGATGAATGTGCTCTAACTGATTTTCATTCATATAATAGCATTCCCAATGTAGATGATTATAACAATATATTTCATATTGGTGCACATGTAATTAAAATACCAATAGGATCTTATGAATTGAATGATATAGTTGATTATATTAAACATAACTATAAGCAGTATTGTCCGGAAAATAAAATTGATATAGAAGCTAATAACAATACAATGCAAGTTAGAGTTAAAAGCTCTAAGGATCCCATATACTTTAACAAAGATAACACAATTGGAAAACTTTTTGGATTCAATAAGAAAATTCTAGCTCCTAACCAAGACCATTACCCAGATCTACCAGTCAATATTTTCATCGTGAATATCTTGCGTGTTGAATGCAGTATAGTGGTTAACACATATACGAATAACTCACAAGCACACACATTACATGAATTTGCGATCAATGTCACCCCAGGGTATAAAATTGTTGAGATTCCTCGAAATCTTATCTATTTGCCAGTTAACTGCCGAGAGATAAGTTCTCTTACTCTACGCATAGTTGATCAGAACGGTGATTTAATTAATTTTCGAGGATAGGAAATTACAACACGAATACATTTGAGATCTAGCAAATAATGATAATATACAACGTCAAGCAATCTAAGGATAAAAGTGGATGCACTCATAAAACACTATTGCAAACCAAACCATAATTAAAGCGATCATTACACAAAAAACATTTGACGCAAGAAAATAAAAAAATTTTGAAGTCCCTCAACTTAAAGTTGACAAAGAAATGAATTGTATGTAATTCATGCTATTCTAGAAAAACCTCAATCAGACGAGAGTATAATTAAAAAGGACTATCACACATATACACCATACCTACAATCCTTCAACAATAACGATGAGATTCGAATTTCAATACAAAATCAAGACTTATACGTGCTACCCAGCGAAAGCTACATATATGTTGAGGGAAGTATTGTAGATGATAATGACAGCAAAATATCTTCGTTTTTAAATCTAAAATTAAAAAATTACTTTGTGGCACATCTCTTTGACGAAATTCGATATGAACTTAAGGGCATAGAAATTGATCATACAAGACATTTAGCGATTACAAGCAGCCTACAAAATTTTGTTTCCTTATCACCAACAGAAAGTGTTGGGTTGTACAATGCAGGATGGAACAAACTCGATGATTTGGATATTTCAAATGGACACTTTAATTTCTATGTACCACTGAAACTATTTTTAGGTTTCGCTGAAGACTAAAATAAAATTATACTCAGTGGTAAACATGAATTGGTTCTCTTACGTAGTAAGAACGATGAAAAACTCGTATACTCAACTGTTGCTACTGACAAACCAAAAATTAGTATCTCAAACATCTCATGGAGAATTCCGCATGTACAATTATCCGATATGAGCAAATTGAATATGATTAAAATTATTAACAGTGGTGCTTCTATACCAATGGCATTTCGCAGTTGGGATTGTCACATTAATCCTCAACTAAAAACAGGAACTAGCTATATATGGAATGTTAAATTGGCTGCAAATAGAGAACGACCCCGTTTTGTGTTGATTGCTTTTCAACAAAAAAATAAGTTTGTTCATTGTAATTTAAACAATTTAAAAGTACATTTAAATTCCGAATCGTACCCATATGATGATCTTAATATAAAATTTAAAAATGATCGGTATGCCATTCTATATGATATGTATCTACGGTTTCAACAAAGCTACTACATGAGAGAATCACAACCGATTCTAACTGCTCAAGAATTTAAAAATAGTGTGCCGATAGTGGTAGTAGATGTCAGTCACCAAAACGAAGCCCTCTCTAACGGTCCTGTTGATATAAAAATTGAAATTGAAGCAGACTCCAATATACCTACAGATACATCAGCTTTCTGCATACTCATCCACGACCGCATAATAGAATACATACCCTTAAAAAGTCAAGTTCGTAAGATAATGTGAATAAAAAATAATAAAATAAGATGTTTGGGGATAAAGTTTTCATCGACATGCAAGGATTTAAATCTAATTCAAACATCTTTATTGCAAAAGAAATAGCAATTGTTTTTAACAATAAGGAGCACATAAATTTTATTATTAAAGCACCGTTTAACTTCAAAAGATTATGAATAGCTAAACAAAGAGAAGTGAATTGGCTAACAAGAAACTTTCATCATCTGAATTGGAATGACGGATCAATATCATTTAAGAGTGTTGTAAAATTTTTAAAATCCAATTTAAAACATTATTCAATCTATGTTAAGGGTGTGGAAAAGAAGAAATGGTTTGAAAAACTACTTCGAATTAGAGTTTTCAACATCGAGGATTTTGGCTGCATCAACTTTAAGCAAATACAACTTAAATATCCGGAATATTTTTACTGCAGCTATCACAATTATGGAGTCTGCGCCTTAAGAAATGCATATTTACTTTATCAAGAAAATAACTAAAAAATATATTTTATTTTTCTATTCTTACATTGTCACAACATATATTTACGATATGTTTTTAAATAAATATGTAGATTAAAATTATAAAAAAATTTTGTTCAATCATTTATTTATATGTATATGGTATGTACAAAAACACAGAGAGAAACTTAAACAAGCGACAAAATCATGCTATTAGTATTTAACGGATAATTCCAGTTAGATATCAAACGCTTATCTCTGAGAAAACAGTTTGTAACGACACGTTTTTCCGCTGGTGGCTGGGATAGCTTAGTCGCGTCCAGGGTCGGTACATAAATAGAAAAATAACACGATTTAAGGCTTTCTTTCGTAAACTTGTTTATTTATTGAATCAAGTAAAATAATTAGAAATAACAATGATTTGTTCTGAGACACAGCGTTCTGCCAACGATTGCTTAGTTCGCCCGTAGGTGTGGACGTTCTGGGGAATTATACAATTCCTCGCCAAAACACGACACACGCTATGGGATGACCACCACGATCGTAGTCCAGCACCAGAGGGAGTTTAAGGGAATTATACAATTCCTCACCCAAACGTCCTCTGTAGGCTGTTGACCACGGCTTGCCTACCTTCTAAACGAAACAACTTCCACGATTTTATTACGGGAACGAATTCTTAGCCACCGAAATCAGTCAACAAGTAATTGAAAAAAACAACAACTGGAAACCACTTCAGGGAATTATACAATTCCTCACCAAAGCAGCCTAAAGTGTATCGAGTTAAGCAAAAAAGAAAAACCACCTCAGGGAATTATACAATTCCTCACTAAGGCAGCCTTTAGTGTATAGTGAACTAATGGCAGTTGATGCTGAGCATAAGAATTATTTTGGGGAATTATACAATTCCTCACCAAACTAGCTCTTACCTACAGGTCTCCTGCCAGCCGACTGATCCATTTCTTTACAATGTTGCTGCCTTTATTCTTGTGTTTGCTTGTGCACACACACATACTCTCACACACACATGTGTTGACAGATAAACAGCTGTGCTCTTATTAATGGTTGTATTTTCACTCCAATGAGCATTTTAGTTGACATGTAGGTGGCGGGGCCGTTATATTTGAATTTCGACTGGAAGAACGCTGCATTATCATTCGGTTATTTAAATAATATATAAAAAGATGTACTACAATGTTAAATATATTTGGTGCCAATATAAATTTATATAAATGATTTAATGCAAATAAAATTAGGAATTCAATACTTATTTGATAAAAATAAAAAAAAGAATAATCATATAAAAAAAACAATACTAATTAAATAATAATATTTCAAATATAGTGTTGTTGGTGTTGGGCAAAACGAGGGCGCCGACTTTGGCCGTGACACTTCTCCCCCTCGTCGCACAACGCAGTGCTTAGACATTCTTCATCTTCGGCAGCCAGGTCACTCGAACGTTGCCACTCCGAGCTATGTTGATGCGATAACGCTGTCCCTCTATGTCCCGCACCAGCCGTTGTGGTTGGTGGCCAGACCTGGCCTGTAGTATGCCCTCGATTTCTGTATTTAGCTCCGTGGGGACTTGGGACCAATTGATTTCTTTAGGGCTAGTTGGTATGGGTGGGGTCTTACTAGGTCCGGATGATAACGGAGCTCCCTCTAATCTAGCGGGAGCTTCGGTAGGGTCTGTGGGGGTATCTGTGGAGGTGGCGTTTGGCGGAATGGTGATGGGCGTAGGGCTTCCTACCAGTGTGGGAGTCGATGGGTTGCTCTCGGCTTGTCCGTTGGAGTCTGCCGCTAGGTGGTTCGAGGTCGGTAACAGGATTTGGGGTGTTTCCGACTTCTGTCGAGTAGTCGGTACCAATATTTTTACGACAAACGCCTTTTCATAATATTGAAATCCGAGGCGCTGGTATTGCCTCTCCTGAAATTCCCAAGATGCATAACCCTGTCGTCGTGGTGGCGATGGCAGTCGGTAATTTTCCCATTCGCTGGACTCCGGTGAGCTGGGAGGGGAGGGTGCTCTGGGTGGCGGACGGTCCAATTGGGTGTCGTTAGCCCCGAAAAATGTGCGATATATATCGTCTATTAAGTCGTGGTCCCCGAAATCAACCTCTTCCAGTGGAATTAACTCCTCGTGTGAGTTTGGTGGTTCGGGGGTTATTGGCGAAGCAGGGCAGTCTGTAAGCACAACCTCTTCGTCGGGTAGCGTGTGGTGTGCATTGGGCACTTTGTTGCCATAGTAGACCGTGGATGGTGTATCCTTATTCTCCTTCTGTGTGGTCATTCGGTAGCAAAAGGCGTGCGTTGGACGGTTGTTGCCCGGCGTATTTCTTTGCATTGGGGCCGATTGGGCTGGGGACTTCTGCCGTTTCCTGGTTTCAGCAGGATGTGCGTATGACGTTTTTCTTTTGCTAGTGCTGGGGACATCGTCGTCGCTTAAAAATATTGTTCTTCGTATTTTGGCCTGCTCTGTCTTGAGGTTTTCTTGAAATCTCTGGCGAGTCTTCTCGAATTTTTTCCGCTCGGCACTCATCCTCCTCCTCATCATCGGGGTGTTGTTGGATGGAGATGTGATCTATAAATAGAGTAGGAAGACGAATTATTACTAGTTAGTGGTGGTATTCTTTGAAGTCACTGAGGTGTGCAGTACGGTCGTCGTTCGTTTTGTTGTCTCTGATTTTTACTATAACCGGCGACACAAATCCTGTGACCGTATATGGCCCCGCATATTTCGGTGCCAGTTTGGCCGCAAAACTTTCGCTTGCTTTTGAGAGCGGGTGTTGTCGGGCCAACACTTCCTCACCAATTTGTGGTTTCCACCGTCGCCGTCTTAGATTATAGTGCCGCTGCTGCTTCTGCGAAGCCTTGTCTAAATTCCTCCTCACAATTTTAAATACTTCCTGGAGTTCGTTGGCCCTCTCGTTTGGTGTGGGATTACGGGCCCCTGTCCCCATCGTTACTTCGTCATATAACGTTTTTGGGAGGCGTGGTTCCCGTCCTTGAGTTAGGTAGGCTGGTGAGTAACCGGTAGATTCGGCCGTGCTCGAGTTGATAGCTAGCATGATTTCTGAAAAAAACTCATCCCAGGTATTGTGGTGTTTACCGGAGAACTGTGCAATAATGGTTTTAATGGTACGATTTGCCCTTTCTGTTGAATTTTCCTGGGGGTGTACGGGGCAGTAAACTGTTGCATCACTCCCATTTCGTTCAGGAATCGGCTAAATATTCGTGCCGTAAATTGGGTTCCATTATCGGTGATGATTCTTTTTGGTACTCCATATCTAGCCAGTATTCGCTCCCTGAAGGCCTTAATCATTCCTTCCGCCGTAGCCTTGCGAAGGGGCACCAGCTCACACCACTTTGAGAAACGGTCAAAAAACACCAACAGGGTTGTGTTCCCATGCTTAGTTTTGGGCAGAGGTCCCACGAAATCTGCGCACACAGTTGCCCATGGTTCTTCCGGAATTCGGGTGAGCATTTCACCTGCTGGTAGTTGTTGGCTGACTTTGTACCTTTGGCAGGACTCACATTTACGAACGTAGCGGCTAACGTCAGTAGCCATCCCGGGCCAAAAGTATCGGCTGGCCACTTTGTTGAGGGGTTTTCTGGTACCTAGATGGCCACCCGCTGCGCTATCATGGTTTTCATTACTTGCGTTCGTAATGGAGTGGGGACGCACAATTTCCAGGGTGTGCAATCTTCGTCGTGATTTCCACGGGTGGTGTGTTTGTATAATTGGTTGTTGATTATACTGAAATTCGGGAACTTATCGGGTTGCTCCCGCACTTCGGCCATCCGGCGCTTCACCCAGATGTATTCTTTATTGTTCGAGATTTGTGCCAAATTTAAGGTGTCTAACGGTTGTCGTGACAAGGCATCAGCCACAACATTTTGTTTACCCTTGCGATATTGAATGGAGAATTGATGTTGTTGTAGCTCTAATGCCCAGCGGACGAGTCGACCTGTTGGGTTATCTATGCTGTTCAACCATTTTAGAGATAAGTGGTCGGTAACTACCACGAACCGGTATCCTTCCAAGTATGGCCTCATTTTACGGATACCCCAGATGATCGCCAAGCATTCCTTTTCGGTGGCGGAATAATTTTTTTCGGCCCCGATGAGATGTCTGCTTGCATAGGATATAACTCGCTCGGTTCCCTCAAGATTTTGAGTCAATACGACCCCTAATCCGTATTCGCTGGCATCGGTTTGTAGTGTGAATGTCTTGGTGAAGTCAGGGCAGGCTAGTACTGGGGCCTCTGTTAGTCTGGTTTTTAAGAGCTTAAACGCTTTCTGCTGCTCTTCCTCCCATTTCCAATGTTTACCCTTTTGGAGTAGTTGGGTCAATGGTTTTGATATCGTGGCAAATTCAGGCACAAAGCGGCGATACCAGGAGGTTACCCCCAAAAACCTTCGTACTTCTTTGATATTTGTGGGTAATTTCATGTTGGTAACTGCGGCGACCTTTTTTGGGTCTGTTTGGATTCCATCTCGAGTGATTACGTGTCCGAGATATTTGGTCTCGGTCTTGAAAAATTCACATTTTTCCGCATTCAATTTTAAATTGGCAGCGCGCAACGGACGGAATACCTCTCTTAAATTTTCCAAATGTTCTTCAAACGAAGCCCCGACTACGATTATATCGTCTAAATATGCAAACGCGTAGGGTTCCATCTCTGGTCCAATGACACTATCCAGTGCTCGTTGGAACGTCGCTGGGGCCGAGTGCAGACCAAACGGCATAACCCGCCATTGATAGAATCCTCTACCGGTTACTGCAAACGCTGTGTACTTTTTGCTGTCCTCTGATAGCGGGATCTGCCAGTATCCATCTTTTAGATCGAGGCTACTTATGAATTTTGCATTTCTGAGTCTGTCGAGGATGGTATCAATGCGAGGCAGTGGATACGCATCTGGAATTGAACGAGCATTTAACTGCCTAAAATCCATGCATACTCTCCATTTGCCATTCTTCTTCTTGACTAGCGTAATTGGGAAGCTGTAAGGACTTCGCGAAGGCTCGATGCAACCGCGGGCAATGAGCTCGTTTACCTCGTCATCGATAAGGGCCTGCATAGCTGGGTTTCGCTGGGCGTATCTCAATTTAATAGGACGTTCGTCTTTCATCACAATTTTGTGTTCGGCAATATTGGAGCAACCCTGAATATTGTCGAACTTAGGCAACTCTTCGGCCAAAAATCTGTCAATCTCCGCTTGGTATTTTATGGGGTCGTCTGCCGCCACTTCAGCCGTACTACCACCTGTAGGATTTACTTTTAATGAAGTTATCACGCTTACCTTTGTATTTTCTTTGCCGCTGTAGTCCTTCTGCGGGGAACATCTTGGAGCCATGGGTTCATAATGCGCTACCAGTCCGGCACATTTAAAACTAGTGTTAAGTTTCTTTAAGGCGTCGAGCCCAAGAATGAGGTCCTCGAATGCCTCTTTCATTACCAGAAAATCGCACCATGTGGTTATATTTCCAAGGGTTATATTGAGTCGTATTCCTTCCGTAATAAGTTTCTTGGAGCCGTCCGCCAAGAATACTTCGAAACTAGTTGGGACGTATGTGGGCTGCTTCTCCAGCCGTTTTGCCAACCTAGGTGAAATAAAACTTTTCGTGGCACCTGTGTCGACTATTGCGGTGATTAATTGCCCTTTTATCTGTATTGGAGCTTTTAGTTTTTCTTCTTCCCATCTCAAAACTGTTTTATTGTTATGGGGAGCGTGTGTGAGTTGTGGTTGAGTGGGGATCGTGGGGTTAGACTGGCCTTCGCGCAGTATTCGGTGGTGTTCGCCACGAGTGGGGCCATTCGTAGGTGGTATGCTTTCCAAATCATCTGCTAGTTGGACCAACTCGCTCAGGTTCGTAAAATCGCTTCGACGAATGTACCACTGATATTCTGGGTGGGCATTCCGGAAGATTCTCTCCAGTTTTTGTTTCTCCGTTAGTTTGGTGGGTCTCATCAAATTTTGGAGAGCCAGTAGATAATCTTTGAATGCGTCCCTGGGACGTTGCGTTCTCTTTCGAATTTCATCTTCGAGCTTTTCGAAATAGTGCGGAGGAAGAAAAAATGCGTAAAAATCATCTTTAAATCGGGACCACTGTTCCCAGTGCTTGTTATTATTCCTGAACCATGTGAGGGCCCTCTCACGTAACAGTTCTGGCATGATCCGGGGAAGCTGGTTCACATCCGCGTCGTACATTTCTGCCAGTTCTTCTATGCGTTCGATGAAACCTAAGGGATCCCTACCGCCGTTGTATTTTATACTCCATTTTCGCACTAATTCGATGACTGTCACATGTTCTTCGTTGGATGTTGGGGATTTGGCATAATTAACCGAACCGCCATTATCTCCTACGGGCATGGTCAATAAACCGCCACCGTCTGTTTTTGATGGGGATGACTGGTAGTTATACTCTGTCTCAGTGGCCGTTGGTAATTTGAACGTGTTGGCACTGGATGTGGCTTCGTGCTTCATTTGTAACTCTAAGAGTTGTGGTAATCTTTTTTCGTGGTGTTCCAGCGATAAAAATTTTGCTAGCCGCTTACGCATGTCTTCTACGTTGCCGGTGGCATCTTGCTCGAACCGAGTTAAATATTTCACCAACTCGTCCTTTTTCAGGGAGTATGACCAGGAAGTGCGCAACATTTCGAAAGATATCGAAGGGGGAGCTTCACCACACTACACAACACAAATCCTTTATATTTATAAATATATATACATACGTTTCTATATTTTAAAAATTTTAAATATTATATCTAAATTTTTTTTTTATTAACACAAGTTATCATAAAATTTTTTTATTATTTTTATTTTCTTTTTTTTATTTCAATAATTTTTGGTTATTAAAAAAAATTTTTTTATGAAAATTAGAATTCATCAGTCGGCCATTATTATTTTATTTTTACATGATGGACAAAAAAAAATTATGTCCCTGCTCGGGCGCCAATGTAACGACACGTTTTTCCGCTGGTGGCTGGGATAGCTTAGTCGCGTCCAGGGTCGGTACATAAATAGAAAAATAACACGATTTAAGGCTTTCTTTCGTAAACTTGTTTATTTATTGAATCAAGTAAAATAATTAGAAATAACAATGATTTGTTCTGAGACACAGCGTTCTGCCAACGATTGCTTAGTTCGCCCGTAGGTGTGGACGTTCTGGGGAATTATACAATTCCTCGCCAAAACACGACACGTGCTATGGGATGACCACCACGATCGTAGTCCAGCACCAGAGGGAGTTTAAGGGAATTATACAATTCCTCACCCAAACGTCCTCTGTAGGCTGTTGACCACGGCTTGCCTACCTTCTAAACGAAACAACTTCCACGATTTTATTACGGGAACGAATTCTTAGCCACCGAAATCAGTCAATAAGTAATTGAAAAAAAAACAACTGGAAACCACTTCAGGGAATTATACAATTCCTCACCAAAGCAGCCTAAAGTGTATCGAGTTAAGCAAAAAAGAAAAACCACCTCAGGGAATTATACAATTCCTCACTAAGGCAGCCTTTAGTGTATAGTGAACTAATGGCAGTTGATGCTGAGCATAAGAATTATTTTGGGGAATTATACAATTCCTCACCAAACTAGCTCTTACCTACAGGTCTCCTGCCAGCCGACTGATCCATTTCTTTACAATGTTGCTGCCTTTATTCTTGTGTTTGCTTGTGCACACACACATACTCTCACACACACATGTGTTGACAGATAAACAGCTGTGCTCTTATTAATGGTTGTATTTTCACTCCAATGAGCATTTTAGTTGACATGTAGGTGGCGGGGCCGTTATATTTGAATTTCGACTGGAAGACCGCTGCATTATCATTCGGTTATTTAAATAATATATAAAAATATGTACTACAATGTTAAATATATTTGGTGCCAATATAAATTTATATAAATGATTTAATGCAAATAAAATTAGGAATTCAATACTTATTTGATAAAAATAAAAAAAAGAATAATCATATAAAAAAAACAATACTAATTAAATAATAATATTTCAAATATAGTGTTGTTGGTGTTGGGCAAAACGAGGGCGCCGACTTTGGCCGTGACACTTCTCCCCCTCGTCGCACAACGCAGTGCTTAGACATTCTTCATCTTCGGCAGCCAGGTCACTCGAACGTTGCCAAAGTTTTTATTTTATAATTTTCGGATTTTAATTACCTATATGAAAAAAACGCAAAAATTACAAAAAAACGCCAAAATAAAAACAGCGCCAAAATAATAAAAGTTCGCCAAAACGTGAAAAAAGTGCCAAAACTCAGAAAGCGCCAATAAATTAAAAAAACCCCAAACTAAAAAAAACGCTTAAAACCGAAAAAACACAAAAACGAAAAAAATGCCAAAACTATAGTTTATATTGGCTAAAGTTCGTATTGAATTACATATCTCGTGCCCGTACGGAACCCTTTGTGCGCGGGTCAAAGTCGTACTTCACTGAATTGAATTGGTAGAAAGAAACAATAAATTTTAGAAAGAACAAATTATATAAAACGGAACTAAAATGTTTAAATGTTGTTAGATTTTCGTAACTAGAAAACGCTAGTATTAAGACAAAACATACTAAAAGTAGCTATGTTTAACCATAAACTGCTAATAGCGACCACTTTTATGTTTCAAGCTTTAAATGTCAATTTTAAGTTGAAGAATTTTACATTTTTTTTGATAAATTTTAATTTTTTATCGATAACTTTATTCAAATTGTTGACATTATTTCACTTTTCTGAATATAGCTGCTCCCTTTGCACCTGTTGAATTTTGTTATTACAATATGTTTGCAGTTTTCTCTATGACTTGATAAATGAAAGTAAAATTAAATGTCATATGGGCTTAAATGAGTCTGCATAAATTTTTTTTAAATATGTTACAGAATCCAAAAAATATATAGAAATAGTTAGTATATTTTAAATTAAGTAAATCTTTTTTACATTAATTTTTGAAAACAACTTTTTTGGACTTTCTTTTATGTTGCAAAATTCGAAAGCAAATGTTAAAAAGTTTTCTAAATTTTTTTTATGCATGTTGTTTTTATTTATTGTATCTTCATATATGAACTAACAATAAGTATTCAAATCTTAAATCTAAAATTTAATTAATAGGCCCGACCAATATCAGACACAACTAAGTGATAGTTGTAAATAATACATAAGTAGTGATAATCAAAAAAAAATGTATTTTTAAGTAATCCCATCTGTAGTGTTTCGTAATAGAGTCCTTGTGTCCCTCTTTTTTATGCGGATGTGTCTAGTAATTTTCAAAATATTATGAGCAAACGGATTAGGATGTGACTCGAGTTTTGTTAAATATTTGCCTGCGTATTTTGCAATTTCTTCAATCACTAGTGGCATATTTAAATCACCATGTATATTATTAAAATTTTTGATGTACCATGGAGCCGATGTTATTAACCGTAAAATTTTGTTTTGCCTTCGTTGGATTCTTTCTACATTGGAAGCTGAAGCAGTGTCCCATAACTGGATACTGTAACACCATATGTCTTCAAAAGCGACTTGTATATTAAAAGTTTACAGTCCAGGCTAAGTGTTGAATTTCTGCCAATCAACCAGTGTATTTGAGATAACTTAAGTTTCTTCTGAGTTAGCTTATAGTCAATATGATGTTTCCATGTAAGCCTTCTACAAAAGTGCATACCAAGGTATTTCACTTGGGAATGTTGAGGAATATTTTGATTGTTCATTCGAATGGCGGAACAAGTATCTCTTCTTAGGGTAAACGTTATATGGACACATTTTTGTTCATTTACCTTAACTCTCCATAAGTTCAACCACATTTCCAATTCTGTAATATGTTCTTGTAGATATAGGGGGGAGACTTGTGAGGGTTTTCATACATACTAAGGCAGGCTGTATCATCGGCAAACGTAGATGTATGGATATTGCTGCTCAAAGGCATATCACAAGTATAGATCAAATACAAAACTGGCCCCAGTATACTACCCTGTGACACACCGGACGATATAGATTCGGGCACACTCATGAATTCTCCTTCCACAACCGTGAAATTTCGGGTAGTAATGTAACTTTTTAATAGATTCAGAAAATTTATTGGTAGATATGATTTCAATTTAAAATGAGGCCTTCATGCCACACTTTATCAAATGCCTGAGAAACGTCAATAAACAGGGCAAAACAATACTTCTTTTCCTCAAATTTTTTTCTTATAAATTGAACCAATCTATGAGTTTGTTCAATGGTGCTATGCTGACTTCTAAAACCAAATTGATGGTCTGCGATGCACCCACTATCAGTTAAAATTGGGAACAATTTTGTCATGAGCAGCTTTTCGAAGAGCTTTGATATAGTTGACAGCAAACTTATTGGCCTATATGACTCAGCTTTAGTAAGATCTTTTCCCGGCTTTGGAATCATTTTGATTTTTGCAAGCTTCCAGAGTTGTTGATAATACTAAAGTCGTAATATGGCATTAGAAATAAACAGCAAGATTCTTATTGCAATATGCGGCAAGTTCATTAGCATCTTGTTACTAATTCCATCAATACCTGGAGCTTTCTTTGGATTGAGCTCATCAATTACTTTATGTACATCAAAAATTTTAAACTTTAAGGCTCGATGGGGTAGAACAACTACACTCGGCAAATCAGCAACACCAGTACATGTATTTGGGGTAAATACGGATTTGAAATGCTCAGCAAATATTTTACATTTTTCCGTATTGCTTCTTGCCCAACCTCCGGTAGATGTGCGCAGATCACAATTAAAATTTATTTTAGGCACAGTAAATGGTAAAATTTGTTGGATGATACGTGATTGAAGAATTATGTCGTAGGATTCACGTCTTATTTCCTTGCTCTGATCTGTAATCATTGACAAAATTATATTTTCCGGATGAGCGAAAAGTTCATTTATATGGGGGTCTACTCTGTAATTCGAAACGAAAGCAAATGTTTTCGAATTTACATCTTATAAGCATAGAAATTCGAAAGTATTTTCATTTGTTTCGAATTACAGAGTAGACCCCCTGCACTGATCTTTGAACTATGACTTGCGTATGTTCAGGTAATTGGCGTACCCATTTAATATACTTAAATAAATGTCGGCTACCATTAAAAGCTTGAGGCTGACTTTTTACCAGAAACCAAAAAGGAGCGTATACCTTCATAACGAAAACGGCAAGATTTTTAAAATTTTCCGAAAGCACGGTTTTCGTAACATAGAGACGTAAAACTCTTGAAGCCGTTGTCAACCAGCGCAATAAATTGAGTGGGCCAGGTTTTAGACTAGCCAATATGTCATCGCACGCTCCTCTATCAACTGCATGGACCATATCATACATACACCTTTGATCTCCTCGTAAACTCCATCCATCAATATTTTCGGGCATTTCGCCCATCTCAATCGTGTGGAAATTGTCACCGATCTAAAAAAGACAGTAATATATATATATAATATATATATATATAATATATATATATAATATATATATATATTACAAATCTTAACGAGAATATTAAACAAGCTTCTGAACATCCCACTACCTCCCATCCGCATACTGGGTTCAATAAAATTTATTCTACAGACGTTGAACATCTCGTGCGTGAAAAAAGAGGAGCTAGAAGGGAATGGCAACAGCACATATCACCTCAATACAAAATCAGATTTAAAGAGTGCACTAAACGATTTCAAGAGTTCCATGCATCTGAAAAAACTGCATCTTTTAAAAATTATCTGTAAGGTCTTGATGTCACACCAGCATCTAATTACTCTTTGTAGCGCGCTGCTAAAAAGCTTAAAACACCCGTTGAGTTTAAGCCACCTCTGCGCACATCTACCGGAGGTTGTGCAAGAAGCGATACTGAAAAAGGTAACATATTTGCTGAGCATTTAAAATCCGTATTTACACCAAATACATGTAATGGTGTTGCTGATTTGCCGAGTATCGTTGCTCTACCCCCTCGATTCTTAAAATTTACGATGTGTGATGTACAAAAACTAATTGCCGAAGTCAACCCGAAAAAAGCTCCCGCTATGGATGGAATTAGTAACTAGATGCTGATTAAGTTACCTCGTACTGCAATTAGTATCCTGTTATTAATTTTTAATGCCATTTTACGACTGGAGTATTATCCAGACTGCTGGAAGCTTGACAAGGTTAAAATGATTCCAAAGTCAGGTAAAGATCTTACCAAGGCTGAGTCATATAGGCCAATAAGTTTACTGCCAACACTGTCAAAGCTTTTTGCAAAGCTACTCATGACAAAATTGTCTTCAATTTTAACTGATAATGGGTGCATCCCGGACAATCAATTTGGCTTTAGAAGACAGCATAGCACCATTGAGCAAACGCATATATGCCTGAAAATATCTCATCCAGTGTGCCACAGGAGAATATACTGGGGCCATTTTTATATTTGATTTATACTTGTGATATGCCTGTGAGCAGTAGTATCCGCTCTTCTACATTTGCCGACGATACAGCCTGCTTTAGTGTGCACGAAACCCCTGATGGCATTCCGAAAACTCCAGTAACACATTAGCCAGATGGAACTATGGTTAAACTTATGGAGAATGAAATGAACAAAAGTGTGTTCAAGTTACATTTACTCTACGAAGAGATATTTCTTCCCCCATTCGGATTAATAATCAAGTTGTTCCTAAACATTCACATGTGAAATATCTTGGTATACACCTCGATCGACGGCTTACATGGAAACATCACATTGACTATATATGAAACTAAAATTAACTCAGGTACATTGGCAGATTGGCAGAAATTCAACACTCAGCCTAGACTGCAAATTTTTAATATACAAGTCGCTTTTAAAGCCAATATGGTGTTACGGTATCCAGTTATGGGGCACGGCTTCAGCTTCCAATTAAGAGAGAATTCAACGAAGACAAAACAAAATTTTAAGGTTAATAACATCTGCTCCATGGTACATTAAGAATTCAAATTTACATCGTGATTTAAATATGCCACTAGTGAAAAATAAACAAAAACAACATGCATAAAAAAATTTAGAAAACTTTTTAACATTTGCTTTCGAATTTTGCAACATAAAAGAAAGTCCAAAAAAGTTGTTTTCAATAATTAATGTAAAAAAGAATTACTTAATTTAAAATATACTAACTATTTCTATATATTTTTTGGATTCTGTAACATATTTAAAAAAAATTATACAGATCATTTAAGACTCATTTAAGCCCATATGACATTTAATTTTACTTTCATTTATCAAGTTATAGAGAAAACTGCAAACATATTGTAATAACAAAATTCAACAGGTGCAAAGGGAGCAGATATATTCAGAAAAATTAAATAATGTCAAAAATTTGAATAAAGTTATCGATAAAAAATTAAAATTTATCAAAAAAAATGTAAAATTCTTCAACTTAAAATTGACATTTAAAGCTTGAAACATAAAAGTGGTCACTATTAGCAGTTTATGGTTAAACATAGCTACTTTTAGTATGTTTAAACATTTTGGTTCCGTTTTATATAATTTTTTCTTTCTAAAATTTATTGTTTCCTTCTACCAATTCAATATCAAATCAGTGAAAAAAAATTCAGTGAAGTGCGACTTTGAATCGCGCACTAAGGGTTCCCTACGGGCACGTGATATGAGATTCAATACGAACAATGCATTTTTTTCGTTTTTGAGTTTTTTCGGTTTTAAGCGTTTTTCTTAGTTTGGGGTTTTTTGAATTTATTGGCGCTTTCTGAGTTTTGGCACTTTTTTCACGTTTTGGCGAACTTTTATTATTTTGGCGCTGTTTTTATTTTGGCGTTTTTTTGTAATTTTTGCGTTTTTTTCATATAGGTAATTAAAATCCGAAAATTATTAAATCGCCAAACCGAAAAAAATCGCCAAAACCTGAAAAAAATCGCCAAACATTTAAAAAAATCGCCAAATCGAAAAAAGTCGACAAAATTAAAAAAAAAATCTAGCACTAAAATAAATCTCCAAATTCGAAAAAATCGTTTAAATGAAAAAATCCCCCTGCACTGATATTTGAACTATGACTTGTGTATGTTCAGGTAATTGGCGTACCCATGTAATTTACTTAAATAAATGTCGGCTACCATTGAAAGCTTGAGGCTGACTTTTTACCAGTGTTGTGAGTCATTAAAGGCAATAACAACAAAAACAACAGCAAAATATAAAAGAACAGTCAATCAGCAAGAACTACTAAGTGCCGACGGTGCAAACTAATGAAAATAATAAGTAATAAAATATAAATAACAATTGCTGGCAGCGCAATAGCAGCAACAACAAGAGCAAAATATAAAACAACAGTCAATCAGCAAGAACTACTAAGTGCCGACGGTGCAAACCAATGAAAATAATAAGTAATAATAATAAAATATAAATAACAAGTGCTGACCGCGCAATAGCAGCAACAACAACAGCAACAGTAACAACAGCCGCAGTAGCAACAACATTAAGTATAAAAATTAGTATAAATAGCTGGTAATTTTTAGTCTAAGGGCCTGAGTGTAAAATTATAATTAATTAAATAAACAGTCTGCGATATCCACGGATCCCTCCAGACTTAATAATAAATAGAAAGTAAATAAATAGATTATAACAATTGGCGCAGCCGGTAACCGCGTAAAAAGTTTTTTTCCGAATAAATTAATATTTTTATTAATTGAGAAATTTTGCGCGGCTAAGAATCTAGAAATCGTTTTGTGCCGACATTAGCAAAAATATAAAAAAGGTGGTAAATAAAGAGGAAATTAAAATAAAATAAAGTGCAGTGTGATATAAAGTGAATATATCTAAAGAAAAAAAATTTATTAAAAACGTTTGCAGAAAAAGAAAACTTCAGAAATTCTAAATATTGAAAGATTTTGAAAGTATAAAAAGTAAATTATTTCCCGTGAGATTTCAAAAATTGTTTGCTTTAAAAAAAAAAACTCTATGGAACCTTAAAAATCCACACAAAGTCTGGTTTATTTTCTTTTTATTAAAGAAACTCAACTAAAGTCTTTTTTATTCATAATTTTTTTTATGTGAATACTTTCTTTGTATACTGTTATAAATAACACTTTTGAAATTCGAACTTTCAAATATTTTATGATTTCATAAAAAATTTATGGACATCAACAAAATTGTAAACTTACTCGTAAAAGCAAAAAAAAAAATTTTTTATATGCAGTAACTGAAACAAAATTGTTAACTTAAAAGCAAAAAAAAAATATAAAAAATTTTATGTACTTTATGCAGTAACTGAAACTGAAAGTTCATTTAACTTTTGTATAGAATAATATAAAAAAAAAAAACAAACAAACACACAAACTGTAGAAAAATATGCAACCAAAATTTTTGTAATACGATACAATGCATTTATATAAATTGAATTAAAAAAATATAAATAAATTAAAATTAATAAAAAAAACGCTTATTATAATAAAACTCATGTACTGTGTCCTTAAAGTGAAAATTACAAAGAAGAGTTGTACATAAACAATAATTTCGCTGCCTGCCTGTTTCTTTGAAAAAAAATCAATCAAGGACAGAGTAAAGACTACCATCCTTTGGATTGTGTTTGGCTGGACAGTAGAGCTCTCAACGGAAGATGCGTTCCACGGAGTGGCGGCTGGTAAATATACTTTGAATTTTTTTTTTATGGCCAACCCTCAGACAAGAACGGACGACCTGATTGAAAAACTGCATGAATATAACTATGCAGTAGATAGTCTGCAGGTACACGCGTGGACAGAATTACGGAGCCTGGAGGTAGGAAAAGAAGTGATAGAGGAGCATAGGGCAATAATTAGACAACAAAAACTGACCAAGTTAGAGGAAGTAGGATACATAATACAATTAATAGGTGAACTTAAGAGGAACCAAATAACAGAGTTCAAAGGTAACGGAGCAGACTTAGAGGAGGCTAAAACACTTTGTGAGAGGGAGAGTCGGAGATTAAGGGAACAAATAAAATATACGGACGAATTACTCGAACAGGCGGTAGAAGAAAACGAGCAACTAGTACAGAAATTGAAAGAAAAGGGATTGACAGAAGAAAGGTTAAAAAAGGAACTAAAAAGGCTACAACAGATAGACACAGAAGACGACACGATACAGAGACTGCGGACGGCATTAGAGAACGCAAGGCGGGAGCTAGATATAGTCCACAGATCCAGAACACCGACTCCGTCCGTGAGTGAGGAATTGTCGGCAGTAGGCGGCCATATTCCAACCATAGTAGTAAGCCAGGCACACCAATACAGAAGCCTCTCGAGTTCTCCGCAGAAGGAGGAAACCATCAGGGAACCAGAAATTACCTGGGAAGAAAGGCAAGCACTAGAGTTAATAGACAAAGTTAAAACTCTATCAGCTAACGCAAGGAAAGCCGGCAGCAGAGGGTACACCGAAGAGACAACAGCCAGGAAGCTAGGACAATTGGAGCAATATAGAGAGGAGTTTGAAAAGCTAGACAGATTAGCCACACACAACAACAAGGCGATTGAAGAATTTGGACGCTTGCTGGAAACGGCACAGGGGTGGTTAGGAAGGCGCTCACCATCACCCGTACAAGGAAATAACCTAGAACAAACAATCAGAATGCCAGCACTTTCAGAAATCACTAAAATAGTGAATAACACGGTCCCATCATATTTTGGTACCGATGGACCCGACTTGTCAGCTGAAGTATACAGATACATCCAGGGATGTAAAATGGTGGAGAAAGAATTACTGACTGAGGCAAACAACGGCTTGACTCAGGATGTGATTCAATGCTTAAAATTAAGGCTACAGGGTGCTGCATATTCGAAGTTTTCCCAAATCAATTTCAGTTCGGTAGACGCACTCTGCAACGCTATAAAAAAGCACTACCTGAAGAGAAAGAGCTTGGACGAGATAAGAGAATTGATGGCGGGTTGCAGACAGTCCATCAGAGAATCGGCGAGCAAATTCGGGGAACGGTTGGAACAGTTGCTAAACGAAGCAGTTACAACAATTGAAAACCAGTGGCCAGAGGGGCCAGGCCGTGATGCGATGGTGGGAGATTTCAAGAGGTTATCCGTAAAGAGCTTCATCAGGGGTCTTAGAGATCAGGCTCTAAAGGTACGGCTCATTGGACAAGAGGGAGAAGAGCTGAGCTCCCTGGTAACACTGATGGAAGAGGCGGAAGAGCTGTTTGGCGAACCACAACATATGGTAAACACTCTGTCGTCAACAACACCCTGCAGTTTCTGCGGCAAACAAGGGCATGGAAGAACGAACTGCGCAGAAAGACTGAACACGCCTTATTGCGTCCACTGCGGTAAATATGGACACGAAGTGAGGCCGAAGTGTAAAACCAAGACGAGCCACCGGGAGAGTTGCCAATACTGCGGGAATAGTGGACACACTATTGAAGATTGCAGGAAAAGGCTGAGTTCCCTGTACTGTGGAACCAATTTTGTAAGCGGCCACAACAGAGCAATAATACCAGTCCGACTATCCAGCGTAACAACACGTACAGTTACGATAACGAACATCCCCGTAGACGGTTTCACGCGGGAAAACACAATCCGGTAGAACAGAGTATGCCCATGCGAACAAACGCGGACAGACAGCCAGTTTGTTTTAAATGCAACCAATTAGGCCACTTTGCCAGAAATTGTTCAAATTATTATGAGCCAAACAGGGCGCAATCGGGTCCCAATTACATACCAAAACCCCCGGTAGCACGAACTTTGGGTAACACAAACGGCAGCAAGCCGTTGAACCCCTCTGCGCGAAATTACCTACCGAACCGTGAACCAACACGACCAGCCTATGCCCAAGTGGACGCAAGTCACTCACCACTACAAGAACACATGGGAGTGAGTAAAATATATAGTCCACCGGGAAACGAATACAGGCCCAGTTACAGCCAATAACTGGAGAGCCAGCAGAAGACAGAGAAATAATTTGGCACAGAAGAAAAAACAACACCACAGACACCAGAACAAATAGGGCGAATGAAGACACAGAGTCGGTGGAAGAGGCACCGACGGTAATCACCCACAAGGCACAGGTACATCGAGAGGGAAAAGTTACTTTCCCTCGTGACCCCGACTATGCATTTCATATGCAAAATGCATTAGTCAACTCAAATACAACACCGACCGAGGGCGAGATATTGACAACACAAAAGGTGCTGATAAATGAAGGTTGTGTGGGCAGCTCGAACCGAAAGCACGAAAGTGCATCTCATGTGAAAGATGCACAACCAAAAAGAAATTGGGGAGTAGTCTTAGGACACATACCGCATCTGGTCAATAGCAGCAAGGGTGATATGGGGCCACCAGATAACATAAATGCAGTGTACATCACCATCCCGTGCGAAGAAGCCCGAGCGGGAGAGCTGACACTACTAGTAGACACAGGGGCAGACTCAAGTATACTGAGGGAAGAGGTCATGAGAGGTTACCCTAAGAAAAGGTTTGGCGAAATGAAGATCTTAACGGGCGCCTTTGGTGGAGGCGCCACAACTAGGTTTGCTATAACCTTAAACATAGACCAGAGGGAAGACATAAATTGGGACTTCCATGTGGTGTCAGGCTGTAATAAAATCCCGGGAGACGGCATTCTCGGGAGGGACAACATTTGGAACCGGA
This sequence comes from Tachina fera, assembly GCA_905220375.1. Taxonomy (NCBI): domain Eukaryota; kingdom Metazoa; phylum Arthropoda; class Insecta; order Diptera; family Tachinidae; genus Tachina; species Tachina fera. The sequence continues at coordinate 90,777,810 of LR999964.1, forward strand.
GTGTGTTAGACTCAATAAGAGGCACTTTGAAGTTATTTAAAGGGGACAACAAGTGTATTAAGACCTTTCGACTTCATGACGAAGTGGCGCATTACACGGCCTATATAGAGAAGACCGCCAGTCTTCAGCAAAGAGCAGTCACAATAGTGCCGATACAAATCAACTCAAAGGACAAAACTATAGTTATCCACAAGCAAAAATTGGCCCCAGGTGTCTACATGGGAAACACGGTTGTCAACGTAACACAGGGGAAGGCGGCCGTACCCATACTAAACTCGACAGAGGAAGAGTTACCATTAGAGAAAGATTTCCAAGTACAATTTTCAAATTTTAATCACTACACGCAACACGAGGTAGCAGGAAAACAAGCATTGCCAAAGTTAAACCAGAAAGACAGAATAGAACATTTGAAAAGCATCATAATGACGGAAAAAAAATTGGAATATAGAAGAAACTGAGTCCATGAACAGGCTGTGTGAGAACTTTCACGATGTGTTCATGCTGAACGGTGACAAACTACCGTTCACCCCATTAGTAAAGCATAAAATACCCGTAAAAGGAGAACAGCAGCCTATCAACCAAAGACAGTATCGTCTACCTCAAATCCACAAAGAGGAAATCAACCGACAAGTGTCAGAGCTACTGCAGGAAGGAATAATAAGCCCAAGTATATCTCCATGGAATTCACCAATATTATTAGTTCCCAAAAAATCACAAGACGGTCAGAAGATATTCAGACTGGTCGTTGATTTTCGTAAATTGAATGAGGCTACAATAAAACAGGTGTTCCCTATTCCTAGGATTGACGAAATCTTGGATCAATTAGGAAATAGTCGGTACTTTACCACGTTGGATCTAGCGAGTGGATACCATCAAGTTCTAGTAAATGAAGAGGACAAAGAAAAAACAGCATTCAGTACAGACAAAGGCCATTTCGAGTTCAACAGAATGCCGTTCGGCTTAACAGGGGCACCGGCCACTTTCCAAATGGTCATGAACACTATCCTGACAGGCCTACAGGGCCTGGACTACTTCGTATACCTGGATGATATAGTGGTATACGGACGAAATGTAGCGGACCACGAAAGAAAAATTACAAATGTCCTCACAAGACTCCGCGACTGAGCGGTCTCAAGTTAAATACCAAAAAATGTCAATTTCTAAGACGAGAAATCGTCTATTTAGGCCACAAATGCTCAAGTGAGGGAGCAGTACCCGACCCCTCCAAGGTAGAATGTGTGAAGCAACTTAAGCCCCCAAGAAATATCAAAGAGGTACAGGCACTCCTAGGGTTGATCAACTACTACAGAAAATTTGTTGCAGGCATGGCAAAACTGGCCGCTCCAATAACGAAATTGCTAAAAAGGGATACTAAAATCATGTGGACTTTAGAATGTCAAGAGGCCTTAGACAAGGTCAAAGAAAGCATTGCGAATCCTCCAATCCTGATTTATCCAGATTTTACCCAACCATTTAGAGTAACAACAGATGCAAGTAACGAAGCATTAGGAGCAGTCTTGTCGCAAATAAAGGACGGAAAGGATCATCCAATTGCATTTGCCAGCAGAACCCTCAGTGACACCGAAAAAAGATATTCAACAATAGAAAAAGAAATGCTCGGCATAGTATGGGCCACACATACTTTCCTCCCATATCTTCTGGGCCGACACTTCACCGTATTTACAGACCATCAGCCCCTGAGGGGAATAGCCAACCTCAAAGACCAAACTTCACGACTTGCACGGTTTAGGCACAAGCTGTCAGAATACGAGTTCGAAATTGCCTACAAACCAGGGAAGACTAATTTGAACGCAGACGCATTAAGCAGGCTGCCAACAAAATATCAAAATATTGGAGTGATAACCAGAGCTCAGGCGAAAAACAAAGAATCAAGTGAACAGACTAAAATCCTGAAAGACCCAGAAAAGGAAGATGAGTATATGGATGGCGAGAACCCCGCCACAACAACGTTCCTAACACAGAAAAAGGATATCCAAGAAGTCCTAAGAAGCTTCCATGATTCGCCCCTAGGGGGTCATCAAGGCAGTTGGAAAACCTACAGAAGGATAAGGAAGCAATATAAATGGAAGGGCATGGTGAGAAATATCAAAGAATATATAAAAAACTGTCCTAAATGCCAAAAGAATAAAAGCGGGCCACTCATTAAGGAGCCCATGGTCTTAACCGATACACCAACAAGACCTTTCGAAAAGGTTTATATGGACATGGTAGGCCCCCTGCCAGTAACTACAATGGGTAACAAATACATCCTGACGTTTCAGGATGATTTATCAAAATTTTTTATTTGCGCGCCCATGCCGGATGCAGAAGCAGAAACAGTGGCAAGAATTTTCTACAACGAAATCATAACAAAGTATGGTATACCAACAAAGCTCATAACGGATAATGGTACAAACTTTACTTCCAAGTTGTTCGGGGGTGTGTGTAAGCTTTTGAGAATAAAAAAGCAACATATCACTCCCTACCATCCGCAAGCCAACGGGTCTCTCGAAAGGAGTCACCGACCATTGGCTGAGTACCTGAGAAGCTTTGTGAAGGAGGACGGGTCCAACTGGGATCAGTGGTTGGCTCCGGCAATGCATGTGCATAACCACTCAGATCACGTATCTACCGGCCAGACCCCGTTCAAAGTGCTTTATGGGTTTGACTCACCATTACCGTCAAACCTCAAAGTAAGCACCCCAATGTACAACCCATACGACTACTCTAAGGTACTGAAGCACCAAATACAAAAGGCTTATGAAATGGCACAAAAGCAGCAAGAAAAGGCCAAGCTCCGCTCAAAAGAGCAGTATGATAGAACGGCAAGGCCTAGCACCCTGAAGGTATGCGATAAAGTACTGATAAAAGCGCAGATGCGAAAAAACAAATTTTCACCCCTTTGGGAGGGGCCCTACGAAATAAAAAATCTTCCCTCACCAGTAAATGTCCAGATATTAGCAAAAAGAGGATTAAAGACGCTTAATCGGAATTTAGTCAAACCATTTGTAGAGAGATGATTTACAGACGGCGCGGACGAAATAAGAATTGCCACTAAAATACAACAGACGCCAACTATAAATTATAGGATAAATTTGTCAGACATGGAAAATAGTGTGCAGGAATAATAAAACAAAATAAAAAAAAAAAAAAAAAAACAGAGGGCTGAAGTTAATTATAGGTTTAAATAACATAACTCCGGTACCAAACTAACAAAACGTTTCCACTTGTAGGGTTGATGGTATTAGTCCTCACACGAGAAGCCACCGCAGAATTGTTCATCGAGAGACTGGAATCTTATAATGGTTACACTGAAATTCACGTAGGCAGCACCCAGATCGTGGAAAGGTACGACTACATAATACACGTAATCAACCTGGACGACATCGAGCGGGTACTGGAACAATTCCATAATAATTTAGATGCTCTTGGCGAGACACCCCACCGAGTCATCGCGAAAACCCAGCTAGACGAGATAGAGGACATCATGCACACACTTCTCCCCCATAGAAGAATCAGAGGTCTGGTGAACGCAGGAGGTGCCTATCTGAGATTCATTTTCGGCACCATGGATGAAGAAGACAGACAAAATATAGAGGAGCACCAGAGGGTATTAGATGAAAATAATCACCAGCTGATAGAGGGACTAAACCAACAGATAGTCATTAATGACAATTTCAATAAGTCCCTGCAGACACTAAAAACCGCTATACTATCAGATAGACGCGACATCGAGAACAAACTCAATGCAGCAAGCAAGCTGGACGAACGATTGGTGAAGGAAAATCTGGCCATATTACAACTACTGAAAATCTCGATTTTTAAAGGGAAATTAGAAAGCTTGCAGCAAGCCATAGCATTCGCCAAGACCGGAATTTTCCCACCGTCCCTGTTAACCAAGACTGAGATTGACACCTTTCAAATAGACATCGAGAAACTGAGAGGTGTTAAAATCGGCATGATAACAAGCCAGACGCGAACGATTAGTCTGCTTATAAAAGTGCCCGCAGCCAAAGTCTCGTTGCAGAAATCCATTGTAGCAGCAATACCAAATCAAGAGAAGCTGCAAATAGATGAACCTCTGGAAGTGGTCCTGAGGAGTGGAAAGAAAAAACTCACATTTGTGGAGGGCAAAGCACTGTTCGAGCTGACGGAATCCCGAAACTGCATTTTTAAACAACCATGCAAGATGATGCGAAAGACAGACAGCGAAATCATTCAACTAGATAACGGTAGACTAATATTGATAAACACAAACCATACGCGCTTGAAGAGTACTTGCGACGACCGAGTGATCAGTCTCCAGGGACACTACCACATTCAATTTAATAATTGTACTATACAAATTGGCAACAGGACTCTCAAAAATAGACTACTGAAGTACGAGCAAAGCTACGCAATACCCCAAGGGACAGAAAATCTCAGCACAGAGAAACCGCTAATATTCGCAGATATAGTTCTCAACCAGGAGAGAAATATCAAGCGAATAAGCGAGCTGCATTTCCACAAGGTCGTGGTAACAACTATAAGTACTATAACACTACTAATAGTAGCAATCCTTGGAGTTACGGTGGTGGTCCTGTGCAAAAGACAGGGAAATGTAAGGGTTAAGATAACAGAAAATAAAATAACCAAAGGAGCCATTAGGAGGTCGAAGATGAGCAAAAACCTCGCACCCAAGGAAGTCAGCAACACAACGGTATAATAACACTAATAACAACAAATTGCCCTTCAATTACCGGTAAAATAAATTTAAATAAAATGAAACAGAAAATAGAAGCATTTGCAAACAACACTGTTGTTTGCACATGCTTGGTACAGATGGTAGATATACACTCCTACGCATCTATTAAGAATTAGCACACCATTAGTTTAAAAAAAAATATAAAAAAAACAAAGCACAAAACACAAACAAAGCTAACAATAAAAAGGAAATATACATACTTACGTATAAAAATAACAATACTAATAACATACATCCATGCATACATATGTACATATAACAATGCCTACATACACATATACATACATAAATACATATAACAGATCTACATTATTGCTAAAATTTCATGCATACAAAAAATTGTCAACTGAAAAAAAGAGAAGTTCTTGCCATGCACCAACACATGTATAAACAACTAGCAAAACGTTGATTATGCATGTTAGGTAAACAGCCATTTTTAAGGCCGCAAGAAATTTAAAAAAAAAAGAATATTGTTAACTAGGTCAAGTTTAAATCAAATATATAAACAAACTAACCAAATATTATATATACATACGTATATTAGTAAAGTAAGGTAGGTCAAGAAAAAAGGAAATTTAAAGAATATATAACAAAACATTAAGAACATTATATTTGTAAAACTAGGATGTAATAATATAAGCATATGAATATGTACATTCATAAAAATTAAAATTTTAAAATAAATGTAATGTTTAATGAGACCATTCAGTGCGTGTGATCTATGTGTACATATTTTTTGACTTATTTCAATTCATATATAAAATAAATTAGTTGCAAGATTTTTTAACGCCTAAAATACATAAATATAAGCTTGTGGTAATAAAAAAAAAGATAATTAAAATGTAAAAAAAAACAACTAAATGTTTTTAAGAAGCCCTACACTTATTTTTTTTAAATTATTTTGTGGTATTTTCTTTCAATGATTTGTGTTCTTGTTATTGTGTTAATAATAATTATTTTCTATTTGTTTATTTCTTTTAACATAAAAAAAATTTTTCCACAAACTAAACGATTTTTTTTAAACTGTTGTTACTGTTGAATTTCATAGAAGGATGAGCGAGAGCCGTTAATGACACGTAGGGCAAGGACGTGCCGGGTCGTATGGCCTTCTTCAGCTCAGAAGATTCTTATTCGGACGAGCTACCCGTTATTGGTTTGAAAAATGTTGACGATCGTTATCCGCCACAAAAGAAATCATTTATGATGCTTTACTACATGTATGAAAACTATATTGATAAATTTGAATGGTTTGTTCGGGCCGATGATGATGTCTACATAGAGCCGCAGAAATTGGAGAAGTTTTTAAGGTCCATAGACAGTTCCAAACCGCAGTAAGATAACAGTTTCCCCATTTACCCCACGCAATCGGTTTGAAGCATCCAAAATTGGGATGCTTCTCCTTCGCAAGGGGGGAGGGATGTTGTGAGTCATTAAAGGCAATAACAACAAAAACAACAGCAACATATAAAAGAACAGTCAATCAGCAAGAACTACTAAGTGCCGACGGTGCAAACTAATGAAAATAATAAGTAATAAAATATAAATAACAATTGCTGGCAGCGCAATAGCAGCAACAACAACAGCAAAATATAAAACAACAGTCAATCAGCAAGAACTACTAAGTGCCGATGGTGCAAATCAATGAAAATAATAAGTAATAATAATAAAATATAAATAACAAGTGCTGACCGCGCAATAGCAGCAACAACAACAGCAACAGTAACAACAGCCGCAGTAGCAACAACATTAAGTATAAAAATTAGTATAAATAGCTGGTAATTTTTAGTCTAAGGGCCTGAGTGTAAAATTATAATTAATTAAATAAACAGTCTGCGATATCCACGGATCCCTCCATAATAATAAATAGAAAGTAAATAAATTGATTATAACACCAGAAACCAAAAAGGAGCCTATACCTTCATAACGAAAACGGCAAGATTTTTAAAATTTTTCGAAAGCACTGTTTCCGTAACATAGAGACGTAAAACTCTTGAAGCCGTTGTCAACCAGCGCAATAAATTGAGTGGGCCAGGTTTTAGACTAGCCAATGTGTCATCGCAAGCTCCTCTATCAACTGCACGGCCCATATCATACATATACTTTTGATCTCCTCGTAAACTCCATCCATCAATATTTTCGGGCATTTCGCCCATCTCAATCGTGTGGAAATTGTCACCGATCTAAAAATGACAGTAATATAAAAGCGCTTTTCGTATAATACATACTAATTTAGCAAAAGAATGGAAATAATTTACCGGAATGTGTTCGCAATTCACCAGTGTTTTTCCAACTACTCCTTTCCAGTTTTGAGGCCCAGATGCGTTTTCCAACAGTTTTTTTAACAGCGCTGTGAAGGGCAGTTCATTGAAATGAAACAAACACACTAGGCACTGCAATGGTCATTGACGTTCTAGTGCAAATTGCGCCATTAAATTTACCGGTATTGCAGCTCGTTCCATCGCAATCATTAGCGACCAGATATTCTAACGACATCCCCCCGGCTTTCAAAAAATTTATTATACCCATTGCAACTCAAATTCCTCTTCCATCTTCAGGTATGAAGTATCCAATATAAGAATAATTTGGTTCTTTTACAATAGTAATGTTCCCTTCTATCACTTTGATATATCGGGGTTCCCCATTAACAAATTTTTGCTTTAATGTTCTTTTTCTTTAGCCATCAAAAGAAATGCATTTAAGCAAATCATTTGATTTGATGGAATTTAAAGCTTTGAGTCTAGCTTTACCACGTTCATGACGAATTTTATGCTGATCAAGTATAATGTCGTGAATGTTTAAATCCTTAAGAAGGGTTATTGCCAGTAATGCTCTAAAGTGATTTGACACCCCAGCACGATCCAAAGCAGCACTAAATGTCGGAGAGATATGTCTGTTACTGCACGATATTCTTTTGGTATTTAATTTTCTTCACACGATGATGACTCAAGGTCATATTGTCTTATAAATTTTTCTTCACTGCATGTACTGTCAGTTTCTATTAAACAGTCAGTACCACCTCAACTAGAGTCTGCATACTGTTCATCACCTAACGATAACAATCTTTCTCCTTCCTGATCCACAGAAAATTTCCAAACACTCAATGACATTCTTTTTTCGACCGCACATTCACACGGCACTTTTACTTTTCGATCGCATTTGCACGAAGATATTAAAAAAAGCTCGTTCCACTCATCTTCCTTAAAATGCAATAGATTTTTTACGTTATCGCGATATTGTTTAGTAAACATACGATTTTTTCACAAATTGACGGTCTGTTTATTATAGGAATTTGTGCACTTTGCCATACTTTTGCAATGTCATTAATTGCACAGCTGTAAAATTTGCAAAGACCATATCTCCGATTTTTGTTTCGAGCGAGTTAACACATAACATACCTAACAAACACATCAATAAACAAATGCAGACGTATCATAAAATAGCTAAACAGTGACCTTCAATAAACAAATGCAGATGTATCATAAAATAATTATAACTAGATAATGGTCTAGACCTAAAAGAAATACATCGGTAATTTAACAAAGAGAATTACACACAAAGGATACAAATTCAAAACATATTAAAAGCAACTGGTATAAATAGATGTTAAGTAATACCTTGTAAATTAGTCTTAAGAATATATTCAAATAAATAACAGCACTTTGAGTGCTACAAAAAAATATATATTTTTTAACTCCTTCTGCACAAAGAAGTTTAACTGGGGGATCAACCGGGATACTTGTAAAAATAAAACAAGGAATCTCAAGCCAACTAAGAGTTCATCACTACAACTCAATATATTGGAAACAACGCTATACTAAATACAAGGTAATAGTAAATCCAGTGATAAAATAGTGAAGTGTACAAAAAAGAACATCCAAAAGTAAAAGGACAAGTTCAACAGCACCACGTATCCTGAAAAAGCGGAATTAATTCATTAAGATAAAGTAGAACAATTAGTTCGCGATATCCTTACAATTTAAATTAATTGATTTAAAAGAACGAGCAGGACATTACAAAAAAGTCCACGAATTCGATCGAAACTGGAAAAGACCCAGAAAAAAAGACAGAAGATTTTTGACGCAACTAGAAGGTTCACGTCAGAAAAAAACCAAAAAAATGTCAGTGCAAGACTTAGCAACCATCCAAGCACAAATAGCTTCATTGGTAGCAGCTCAAGCAGAAGCCCTAAGGACAATAACTGCATTAACAACCAACAGAGGTTTTAACATTGAACCAACTGTTCAACTCACAGCATGTTCCAGCGGAATAACAACAGAATCACAGATTAATTTAGAGGTATTTAAGATTCTACCCATTTTTGATGGTGGCAAAAAGAAATATAGAGCTTGGAGATCTGCAGCATGGACTCACATGGAAACAATAAAGAGTTTTCAGAATACACCAACATACTACACAGCATTGGCCATAGTTCGAGGAAAAATTCAAGGAGCAGCAGCAGACATTCTAATAAACCACAACACAATTTTTAATTTTTATTCTATAATAAATCGTTTAGGTTATACATACGCTGACCAACGACCAATGTATGTACTCCTAGAAGAAATGAAAAAGATTTCTCAAGGAAGAAAGAATTAGCTGAGTAGCATTCAGCAATGAATGAAGCACTTAATTTTATACTTTAAAAAATTGAGATGGAAAAAGGGGACGAAGCAATGAAATCATTTGCAAATCAAGAGGCGGTTCGAGCATTCATTACAGGGTTGAATCCTAAATATACGATTGGCACTCTCTACGCTCAAAATCCAAGAGACCTAGAGACAGCATATGCTATAGCCAGCACCATATATCATGACGACAAACATCTACAGTTTGATTCACCAGGTCATCGACCACACACGAGTCACCAACATAATCAACAAAGAACGCCACACTTTGAGAAGAATCGTTATCGACCAAATGTACAGTACCGGAATGTACAGTCAACACCCAATCATCAAACAACAAGTCAACCGATGGAAGTAGACACTACAGATAGAAACGTACGTCAACCTACTCAATTCCAACGTAACAATGATCAAGAAAGATACAACAATACTTTTCGTCAACAACCTTTTAAGCGAGAATACAACGGTTCCAACAACCACTTCAATCAGCATAAGCAACAACGAATCAACAACACAGTAGAAGAAAATGACATCACCTCCATGCAAGGCGAATACGATGAAAAAGATGACTACAAAACAGCTTTTTTAGACTAAGAGATGGTATACCACATTTACAAAAAACAGATAGAAAAACAGGTAAGACCATCAACATATTAATAGATTCCGGAGCTACTAATAATTACATAGACTCCAGGTGTAAAATAGGATATAGTGTCAAATTAGAAAATCCAATTAAAGTAAAAACGTTGCATGGATATTCATATGTGAAAAGTAAAAAATCTATACATTTATTTAATTATGAACTGACTTTCTTCGAGATCAATTCACTAACTAGTTCTGACATGATTCTAGGGATGCAAGGATTGACAGAAATAGGTGCAACAATAGATTTAGTAAATAATGAGATGAAATATAGGGATAAAGAAAAAACCCATAGGATAAACTATACCATTAATAATGAAAAATATAGAAATCAAATAGAGGAAATTATGAATAGAAATAATTTTGTTAACGAAAAATTACCCTACACAACAACTATAGAAGGTACTATTAGGACAAAGTCGGAGGAACCTATATGGACTAAACAATATCCTTATCCATATTCTGATAACGAGTTTATCAACAAAGAAATTCAGGACCTTTTACATAATGAAGTAATTCAGCCAAGTAAAAGCCCCTACAACAGTCCCATATGGACAGTCGCAAAAAAAGGCACTGATGATAAAGGTAGACCAAAAAGGCGCATGGTTGTAGATTTCCAAAAATTAAACTCCCAAACTATTACTGATAGATATCCGATACCTGACGTAAGTATGTCAATTCAGAATTTAAGGAAAGCCAAGGTATTTACAACTTTAGATTTGGAATCAGGATTTCATCAAATTAGATTGAAGAAAGAAGATCGTGAGAAAACAGCCTTTTCGATAAACGGCGCTAAGTATGAATTTTTACGGATGCCATTTGGATTAAAAAATGCACCCTCCATCTTTCAACGATGCGTAGACGACATCCCCAGGTCATATATTGGGAAATTTGCTTATGTCTACATAGATGATGTTCTCATATACTCCTCCTCAGAAGACGAACATATAGAACACATCAATACTATAGTAGATGCATTACGAAAAGCCAATATGCAAATTTCTAATGAAAAATCTCACTTCTTTAAAGAAGAAATTGAATATTTAGGACATATAATTAAACATGACGGCATTACCGTAGATCCTACGAAAATACGGACAATAAAAAATTATCCTGTTCCTACTACATTAAAGGAACTCAGATCATTTCTAAGTTTAGCAAGTTATTATAGGAAATTCATAAAAGATTTTGCTAAAATTACAAAACCATTAACCACATTTTAAGAGGAGAAAATGGGGGTATTTCAAAGAATCAAAGTGCAAAGATTAACATAACTTTGGATGAAAATGCTTTAGACGCATTAAACAAAATAAAAAATGAGCTGGAAGCACAAGTTCAATTGTTCCAACCAGACTTTAATAAACCGTTTGAACTAACTACAGACGCAAGCAATTTTGCAATAGGAGCAGTTCTTTCACAGGAAAAAAGACCAATATCGTTTATATCTAGAACACTAAATGAGACTGATCAGAATTATTCGACTAATGAGAAAGAATTATTAGCCATAGTATGGGCATTACAAAAACTTAGGAACTACCTTTATGGCATAGCAGACTTAACCATTTACACTGAACACCAATCATTAATATTTTCGGTATCAGAAAAGAATCCAAACACCAAACTAAAAAGATGGAAAGACTTCATAGAAGAATATGGAGCGAAAATTCTGTACAAACCAGGACATCAAAACGTTGTACCTGACGCTTTATCCAGACAGCAACAAATAAATTCAAGCACAGAGGAATCGCAGCATTCTGCTCAAAGTTCGCCAACAGAAGAATTGAAACGAAGTGAGAAACCTTTGAATCACTTTAAAAATCAAATCTTTATAATACAAGACACTTCAGATTCACTCGAGTCTAAAAACATATTCAGAAGGTATACCAGACATACAATAAAATTTACAACTAACGAGAAACTGACAGAAAACATGAAACTAATACTAAAACCAAAGGTTTTAAATGGTTTACTCTCAGACGCAGAGACAATTTATAAAATAAAAAATACACTAACAACTACATTTCCTACGGTCAAATTCATACATGCAAACGATTTAGTAGAAGACATAACTGATAAAGAGGAACAATTAAAGATAGTCAAACAAATCCATGAGAGCTCACAGAAATGTTCAAAACAATATACTAGAATTAGGAAGAAAATATTTTTGGCCAGAGATGAGAAAGAATGCTACGGAAATAGCAAATAAATGAGATTCATGTCCAATATTTAAATACGATCGCAAACCTAATAAAGTACCAATGAAAGAATCACCAATACCAGCAGAAGCAGGAAAAAACATACACATGGACGTATTTCACTTTTGTGGAGAACTTTACATCTCTACTCTCGACAAATACTCAAAATATTTACATATGAGACATATACCAACACGAAAAGATATGTATAAGAACATTGATGAAATACTCTCTTTAACATACCCAAACAGATAACGAACCTGGCTTCAATGGAATTTTAGCTAAACAAATATATGAAAGACTACATATAAAACATGTTGTCTCAGCACCATTCCATTCAACAACAAACGGCCAAGTTGAACGTGTGCACAGCACTATTATTGAATTAGTAAATTTAATTTCAAAAAATCCACAAAGGTCTAACTTATTTGATGCTGTACGCCAGTACAATAAAACTATTCATTCAGTTACAAAAGAGAAACCCGAGGACGTGTTCTTTTCAGCGAAGGGGTATCCTCACATATATGAACTAATAAAAAAAGCTCAAGAAAAAACTTTGGAATACCACAATAAAGGACGTAAACAAGTCAACTTCAATAAAGGAGACATAATACACTCAAATACACACAGACGAAAGAAGGAAGTAGCAAAGTTTGCCAAACATACTGTAGAAACAGACAACGGTAATACAATAACTACAAATAAAAAACGAGTCATACATAAAGATAACATAAAAACTCAAAATGTTAAAAGAAATAATAATATTTATCATAATAATAGCCAATGTAACACTGGCATTTTATGTTACAAAGTTAGAAAATAAAAAATACATATTAATCCAAGATCAAGATGTATATACTTTCAGTGAATATGAATATCTATACCACGTAATTAATTTAACCAAAATTTTACAACCATATGAAAACATTGTGAAAAATATATATAACACAGAAAATAATCTAGAATCACAAATATTAATCAACAGAATTGAAATCTTAAAAAATCAACTAACGAGTGAAAGAAATAAAAGATCTCTAAATTTTTTAGGCTCTGCTTAGAAATTCATAACTGGAACACGAGATCAAAAGGACGAAATAGAAATTAAAACTAGAATTAACCAATTAGTTGAAAATAATAACAAACAGAAAATAATAAATTCTCAGTATGAAAAAATTATGAATAAATTAAAAATTGAAAAAATAAACGAAGAATTTATGTTGAATGAAGTATATATGGAACTCTTAACCTTAACGAATACAATAAACCTTGCAAAAAATAATAACTTTTATTCAGACACTTTAGATTTGCAAGAAATAAAAGAAATCTTATATAATGAAAAAATTCAATTACCTATAATAAACATATTAGAATACTCTGACATTCATGTATGTAAACTTAATCAAACTATAATAACTGTATACAAATATGCTATTATAAAAGAGAAATGTAAACTGAACAAAATATATCCACTCTCTCAAAGAAATGGAAAATTAGTATTAGACGATAAGATTGCCTTCTGCAACAATGAATTTAAAAGAATGAAAAATTGTAAAAACATACTAGATACAAACATATGTAAAATTAATAATCCAGATAATTGTACTTTAAGTATCTTAAATGATAAGCCAGCAAAATGTAATATTAAACTCGAAAATATTGCTAATATTGAAGACTTAGGCAACGGAAATGTATTCATTGACAACGAGCACGTAATCCTTGGTAAAACATACAACGGACCACATTTGGTACAGTTCGAAGAAAACATAACCATTGACTCAGACATATACATAAATTTGAAACAGAACATACTGGATATCATACATAAACGACACAATGAAGAACTAACAATTTTGGATGTACTGTACTCAGATACACCACACAAATTTTCAAACATACAAGAAATTTCTACATTTTTCATTCCTTTAGAGGAACATCCACTAATGACCACATTTTATTTGATTTTAATATCAGCAATAATTTACTCTTTGGTACAGACCTGAAAATTCTACAAAATACAACAAGCAAAGATGCGTCAAGAATCATATAATAGATACTATGAAGCAGAATTACTTAGACTTCAGACTCAGGTATAAAACGAGGACGTTTTCTTTTCAACACAGGGGAAAGTTAACACATAACATACCTAACAAACACATCAATAAACAAATGCAGACGTATCATAAAATAACTATACAGTGACCTTCAATAAACAAATGCAGATGTATCATAAAATAATTATAACTAGATAGTGGTCTAGACCTAAAAGAAATACATCGGTAATTTAACAAAGAGAATTACACACAAAAGATACAAATTCAAAACATATTAAAAGCAACTGGTATAAATAGATGTTAAGTAATACCTTGTAAATTAGTCTTAAGAATATATTCAAATAAATAACAGCACTTTGAGTGCTACAAAAAAATATATATTTTTTAACTCCTTCTGCACAAAGAAGTTTAACTAGCGCGCAAATATAATACATGCTGTATTACGTCGCGGTTTGTCGGCAATCTATTTCGGTATAATTCAAATAACGTGAAAGGCATTTTAATCATGGCACAATTAACAGTTATTTAAATTTTGTTTAGCTTAAACCCAACGATATTGGGAGCTGATAAACTTAAATTTACAATTTTGTTTTTATGCATGAAATTTTTCATGCAGCATGCTTTGATTTTATATTTTTACGAAAATCTAAATTATTTACAGTGAATCAATCGGAAAATCGGACATTTAGTTTCGTTCTATTCGCGAACTAATAGTGATTTTGTAGAGAAAAAAATTAAAATGGCTCCAAGTGGTAAGCAAAGAACAGTGGAAATGAAGCATCTTGTTCTTCGATTGTATGGAGAAGGCAAAACTGTGCGAAGTATTGCTGAAAATAAGCCGCCAAAAAGTCTTGGATCATTTATTTTTTCTTCCTTTAGTTCTATTTTCATCCATATATGATCTAAAAACTAAATCCGCTTTCATATTAGAGTTACCAAAAAATTGAATTTATATATATTCCAAAGCACCGTGTAAAATGCATCTTATTTACAAAAATCTAAATTATTTATATATAAAGATGATGTACTTGGCAAAAGAAAAAATTCGATATCCATATTGCCCTATTTAAAAGGAAGGGTTACCACCCCATTGCATTTGTGTCAAAACGCTAACTAGCGCGAATTTGAAAAAAAAAGCTGAGACCCGTACTTAATTAAATTGACCAAAGATAAAAATATGTTAATTTGGCACTTTTATTACAAACAACCTCGAACAAAAAATTCAAAAACCGTTTTTTAAACAAAATAGTCTTAAAAAAGGACACGGATGATAGTCCTTGGACAAATTGTATATACAGTTGGACGCGCCCTAAAACAACCTTTCTTATGATACCCATATTGTATATGTTGGTAAGGAAACAGATTCTCAAATTCGAAATGGTCCAGCTCACGAAAGGTTTAAGCTGGAGCCGAAATATTTTAAATGTCATCATAAAAGTTACGAATGTTCACAAATTTTTATTCCATAAAACTTGAGTCGCTCTAATGTATATTAGACCTGGCTCAGCTAAAATAAGGTTTTTTTGGTATTTTGAATCTGGGTAGTGATGAAAATATGCGATTTGATACTAGAAATTATGTAGCGAATTTTCAGGCGCCATAATGAGGGCAAAGGTCAACATTTGAAATATCATCCCAATACTTGCTATACCCTTTACCTTAACTGGGAAAGGGTATATATATGTTTGTAATTTCCACAATATGAATATTCCACACATAAAGTATACATATTCTGTGTCCTTATGAATTGGGATATTCATCTTCCCAATGTCCGTATATCCATTCGTCCGTCTAATGTACGTGAAATCGGTTTTACGAACCTCGCAGAAATGCTAAAAGCTTCAGTCTTCGACTGTTGTATCAGGAAAACTCCAATTTAGATTGGTATTGAAAATCAGCAAAGTCCAGCAGATGGTTTCAGAGCTGGAAAACTTAAACTTTATATTGACATATAAAAGTAAGTAAAACTAGTTTTTATATTTTCGTTCAATAAACTTATTTTATATTTCCGTACGAATAAAACTAGTACTATAAATACAAAAAAAAATTAACAAATTATAAAAACGTTTCCAGAGTTGGAAAACTTTATTTTTTTTTTGTTATAGAAATATACTTTTTATTTAAATATTAATATTCGCTTCCAACTAAACTTCACACGTATGATTTGCACTGGCAAAAAAATTTATCTTTAAAAATTAGGCGGGAATACGCCCATAAAAATTAAATAATTAAATTTGCGCTAAAGAGCTGAAATTTGATACGGAAGTAGGTCGAGATGAGAAACCAAATAGAAATATCTAAAAACCTAAATTTTATACTAAGGCCTTTAACTGAAGCTTTAACTAAAAGCTATCATCTTAAAAAGGGTACGATGATAATTGAGCGCTGCTCATAACAAATTCCTGAATTTAAAAAATTGACGGAGAGTGGGGTAACGGCCGTAACATTTCAAGCTGGAATTTGCACTAGAGAGCTTAAATTCAATACACAAATAAATATATGTAAATTAGAGATCAGCAAGAAATATTTAAAATCCTGGAAGTTTCAATTGGTGGGCATGGACACGCACTTTAAACTCAAAATTAAGAATTTAAGTTAAAGGATTTACGAACAGGAATAATCTGAAAGCACAGATTGTTAAATAAGGGAAGTAGGGGCACGTTTATAAAATTTTTATCGAAATATTATACGGTAGAGAAATTAAATTTTGCAAAAAAAAATAGACTTAGGTAAGTTACCAATTAGATACATTTTAAACACAAGCAACTGTATTAAAACCTTGCATGCACATTACATTTATGATAGCATTTAATTTTTCGTTTTCAAAAGTACTTCGTCTGTGATAAGTATTGTACCAAACACGAACTTGGTCAAAATTTTTATCTCACTACTTTTGATGGCCGAAATTTTGGAAAGGAACTTGGCCTTTTTTCACATTTATGTTTTTGTGAGGATATACATTATTTTTTCCTTTCTTAAAAGAGTAAAAATATTGCCAAGTTAGCTAATTTTCTAGAAATTATATAACACCCTTACGGTTACAAATTTATATAATGCATACCATGTTGCAGTGACAGGTATTGTACCAAGCACGAACTTGGTCAAAACTTTTATCTCACTACTTTTGACGGCCGAAATTTTGAAAAGGAACCTGGCCTTTGTTAACATTTATGTTTTTGTGAGGAGCTACCTTTCACAAATCATAAAATGTAGAGACAGGCCTGTATTTTAAAGTTGGAGGAAGCATTAAAAGAAAAAAAGAGGGAACAAGCAAAGAAGCGTCGAGAGAAGGTAAGAGAAGATGGTGATAAATGGCAGCAAAAGAAAGAAGCTGAAAGAAAGCGAGAGTATCGAAAAAAATTATCGCAAAATATGAAAAGAGATAAAGCTCTCCATAAAAAGAAGAAAGAAACGGACCGAGTTAGATGGTGTTGCGACGAAAAAAGAAAAATGAGAATGATAAATTTGAGTTTAAAACGCACAGCTGTAAACAAACAATGGGGAATCACTCAATCAAAAAAGTTGAAACTGCATTGTCAAAAGAACAGAATAAAAAGGTAGCTGTTCTGAAATCTTTATGGAAAAAGTATATTACATCCACAGAGATGACATATGTTAACTTTACAATCACATCAGACAGGCATAAGCGAGAAAAGCTAATTGAAAAATTTTATTTGCAAGACGGAATCAGCATACAAGCTCCGGGTCAGAAGGATATGGTATTAATTAATTGAAAAGCTGTTGCAAAACGTTTTATGCTTATGACCCTGGCAGAAGCATACCAACTTTTCAAAGGTAATTTTACCACCACCAAAACCCTATTTTGTGACGAACGAAAAGTGCATGTTTGGCAAATGTGAGATCTGCGTACGCGATATTAAGGATGAACTGATTCCGATAGAGTTTCTCAAGAAGATTCATATGAAAGTCAAATGAAAGCAATGGACAAAATCAGATAATCGCCTAACTTTATACTACACTATTGGCCCATTAATTGACCTGATTTATGAGTTAGAGACTCAGCTACCAGCTTTTTAAGTACACACTTTTGTTAAACGGTCCCAACAAAATTATTTTGAAAACAAAAAAACAAATTAACAGCAAATGAAGTAGTCTTGCAAGTTGATTTCGCAGAAAACTATCGTTTAACCTGTCAAAAAGAGATTCAAGATGCCCACTTCAGTTGCTTCATTTCACAAATTCTGAAAGAATAACAAAACCAACACAAAAAATTTCAAGCATCTATATATTCTCAGATGGAAGCAGTAGCCAGTTCAAAAAGAAATTCATTCTTTCTAGCATTCCTAGACGTAAAGATGAATTCAATTGCACAGTCTTGGAGTGGAACTTTTTTGCCGTGTCCCATGGCAAAGGTGCTGTAGACGGAGTTGGAGCTGTGGTAAAACAAAAAGTTTGGGAAATAGTTAGATCAAAAAATATTGTTCTCAAAGATGCTTTATCGTTTTATGAATGTGCAAGGAACAAAATTGATGGAGTTACGCTATATTATATCTCGACAGAACAAATTGAAAGGTTTTCACATCAACTGACTGATATCAGGCAAAATATTTGAAATATTAAAGGTATTAAAGGCCAGCATTGCTTTTCGTATTTAAACAGTCCTCTTATTCATCATTAAAATCTATAATTAAAATTTACTCAGAAATAATTCTTAGTCAGGATTAAGTTCAGTAATTTCAATTCTTATTGAATGAAATATTTTTATTAATTATTATTAATATTATTTTATGTGAGTTTCCAAAGAAGAGAAGAAAAATTAAACTTAGACTTTAAGCTGGGGGAAAAACCGATACTTTTCTGTGCAGCCACGCACTTCATCAGCACCCTAGTTTATCTACTTGGGTAGAGATTCCTATTAATATCAGCTACTTAACTTAAATTTTCAATGAAACGGAATATGAGAAATGATTGTTGTGTATACAACTGATTTACCTTTGGTAAACACATTTATAAGTATCACTATTAATTTTCTGTTTTCACATTTTTCTATTTAGGTTAGCACGAAATTATATTACTCTTCCCAAGTATGTTTAACTATTCTTACTTATCTTTTACGATCATCACATTAATTAATTTTACTTATTCAATGTACCATCTGTACATGCATGTAAGTATTAATGTAGTGGCTTAATGTTCACTTTGTTTTTGCTTTTCATAGTTTATTTGGCTTTCCAGCATTCTGAAACTGTGATTGCCAAGTGAACAGTGATTGCCCAGTGAACAAATTTTGTCACGTGTCCATGATGAATTAAGTGATAATTTTTTTTTAGATTCTTTAATTGAACTATAGTGAATTTTAATCAGAAATAATTCTTAGTCAGGCTTAAGTTCAGTAATTTCAATTCTTATTTTTTATTCATGTTTTTTTATTTATTGTATCTTCATATATGAACTAACAATATGTATTCAAATCTTAAATCTAACATTTAATTAATAGGCCCGACCAATGTCAGACATAACTAAGTGATAGTTGTAAATAATACATAAGTAGTGATAATCAAAAAAAAAAAGAGAAAACAAATTTTTTCAAGCAATCCCATCTGGAGTTAGCACCAGATTCTGAATAGTAGCTTCAATGCGACTAAAGTTAAAGCTTGAATTTGCATTCGTTGAATTATTTGGCGGTGAAACATTTTGTGTGGGAATAGAACTAGCCTTAGCAGCATCGGCATACGATACACGTGAAGTAACTGGTTGGCTCACTTGAGCAAAAGTAGCGGAGTATGCGTTTAATGGTTGAGCTGGAGCTAATTTAGGTTTTTGCACCATAGCCTGCTTGACGAAAGAGTACACAGGACATCCTCTGTAGTTAGCGGTGTGATTACCTCAACAATTACTGCATTTTTATTTCCGGTGGATCTTTTGGTTTAGTACAGCTAGCAGTACCGTGCAATTCACCGCAGATAATACACACACTGTAGGTAAATTGCAGTTAGCTTTTGTATGGCCATATTCTTGGCAATTATGACACTGCACGGGACCTGAACGCTTATGTGGCTCCTCAACTGTGGTTTATCTGTATAAAAGGTATTTTAGGCTATAAATAGGATGAGTCTCGTTTTTTTCAACTGTATATCATTCGGCGCGGATACATTTTTTACCTTAAAATTAGCGATGTACGCGTTTAATGGTTGAGCTGGAGCTAATTTGGGTGTTTGCCCCATAGCCTGTTTAACGAAAGAGTACACAGGAAATCCTCTGTAGTTAGCGGTGTGATTACCTCCACAATTACCGCTATTTTTTCCGCTTAATCTTTTGGTTTAGTACAACTAGCAGTACCGTACAATTCACCGCAGATAATACATACTGTAGGTAAATTGAAGTAAGCTTTTGTATGGCTATATTCTTGGCAATTATGACACTGCACGGGACCTGAATGCATATGTGGCTCTTCAACTGTAATTTTTCTGTATAAAAAGTATTTTGGGCTATAAATAGGATGAGTCTCGTTTTTTTCAATTGTATATCATTCATTATGTTAGATACATTCTTTACCTTAAATCCGTGGAGGACGAGTGCATCTTTTATTTCTTCAGGGACAACATAAGAATCTATTCCATTCAATACGATCTGCAGGCCTTTAGCGCTCTTAAGCTGGTATGTGTAGAAGCTTGTTTTATTTGTTTCAAACTCAGAAGCCAATTTGCGGAAATCCTTTTCGTCATAAACTTGAATTTTCGTTTCATCGATGTTGCCACGTTTTATTGGGACAATGTGGAATTTATTTACACCAATGACCGAAATTAATTTTTTAATAAGGGCATTTGAATTTTTCTCTCTCAAGTAGATTGGTGGCGGCTTGGATGTTTTATTCAAGGATACATCGGGTTTATCGTTCTCATCTTGCAAAATTTTAAAACGGTTTTGGCGATTAGTTGAGGTTGCGCTGTTATCCCTAGACATCTTTGGAGCGGATGAAATCTTTGAAGAATTCGGGCTTCGCCCACGCTTTACCACGGTTATATATCAGTCCATACCAACTTGCAGCTTGGGTTTTGAGCTACTGTTATCTATAGTAATAACTTTGTTAAGTGATGAATACGAGCCTGAAGGGTATGATATTACTGACTTATATGAAGAAGTACTAGGCAATTGTAATGTTAATGAATCACTACTATTTGGAATCGGATAAAGCGAAGTTGATCGCTGACGAAAAATTGGCTTTGCCGTTAAGAAAACACTTTCATTAGATTTATTATTGCTATTTTTTTCATTACTAGCTTCAGAACTTACAGCAAAATAGGCATTTCTGCCGTTAGAAATCACTTCATAATTTTTTGTATATGAGGCACTCATATAGAATATTCCTCAAGGGCTTTTTTGTGTTTTTTTGCTTACGGTTTTTTTGTTTTTGTAATTTATGATTGTTTGTCTGTTTTTGAGGTACTCGTATAGAGTATTCCTCAATGTCACTGTTTATGTTTTTTTGTGTTTGCGTTTTTTTTGTATTTGTTATTTCCACTATGTAAAAAATATTATCAAAGCAATAAAGCTTATTTATTAAAGTCATTATGTACCTATTACGAATAATATGTATTACGAATATTTTTTTATATAATTTTTTGTTTGTTTTTTGTTTTGTTTTTTGTAATTTTTTCGAAAAATTGACGAATGGCATCACAAAATGGCAATATCATTAACCCCATTTTGATTAAAGGACAGTATGATATTGTTTTGCATATGCCTGTCTTTGTCATTTCAATAGGTTAAACGTCAATTGAAATTATTTTATTTTCAATTGATGTTTTTGCCACAAAAATTACGAAAAGGCCCAAATTTATGGAAAAAATGCATAAATTTGCGCCTTTTCATAAATGCAATCCTGCATTCCACCACAAGTCTTATGGCAGCAGCCATTCTGTTGCAGTTTTTCAAAGAGGTAAGTCATTTTGTTTATATTTCTTTTACTTTTTTTAATTATAAATTTTTTTTGCAGATCCTGTACATAGCAAAAGCTGAAGAAAATAAACACGTAAGTACTTATTTTATAGATTATATTTAATAAAAACAATAATTCCCATTACTCTTTACAGGAGTCGCAAGTGCATAAAAGGCTGCCCAGATGTGGAGAAGCTCCACCAGTTCCTGAAGAACCTGACAAGGAAAGAGTTTTTTGGTATTCTGAGTGTGGCAAAACATACATTTAATGAGTGCCGGATGCTGTTTGGAACAGATTTATGTTAAAAAGTATTGGCACTCAATAGTGGTGTGGCCGGCAGAGCCATATGTGTTATTTGGAATAGTTTTGTGTGTTTTTCAAATGCTGTGTGTGGTTAGGTTTTCTTTTTAACATACAGACAAATTTCAAAATTTATCAGTGTTCCTATAAGTCTGTATGGAAATAAAGAAAATCCCCTTAACACTATTTCCAATCACACATCCACATAGTATGGCCGGCAGACACACAAATGTGTGTGTACATACACATGTACATACATAAGTTTATTGTGTTTTTAAAAAATCCGCTTTAATAAAATCCGTATATTTTCAGGTAGACGTTATGTTCCCGTCCAAGAGTATTTTTGCAGAAGGTGCTTGCGGATATAATAGGGTCGCTAAAGAAATCACCGAAGAATCCAATAAGGTATGTGTTTGAATTATTTGGTGTGTAAGAGATTTAATGAGTGCAGATACTGTTTGGAAGTGATGTTTGTGGGTTAAACAGTATTTGCACTCAATCATCATTGGACCGGAGGATCCATACGTATGTGTATAGATGTGTATGTATGTACATACATATATAAATAATGTGTTTTGTGAATGTTGTGTGTGGGTTTTTTCTTATACTTTCGGTACTTTGGTTTTTGTGCAACTTTAAAATACCTATTTGCTGTTTGTTTTGAAAATATTAAAACCCACCCTTAAACAATGTTTCCAAACACATAAAGTAAATATGTACATACATATGTATGTAGAGACCATCATTTGGCCGACATATCTATATGTTATATGAAGTTTCATTTCATTTTCATTTCAAACTCTCCCTTAATCAGTATTTCTAAATACATTACATTTTATATATTTTTAATTATGTTTGAAATATATTTTAAATATGCATGCAAACAATTTCAAATATAAATAATTATCATTTTCCGTACTCCTTCGTCAGTTTTTGCACAGTTTGTTTATAACACCTGTAAAATAAAATTAAAATTTTTCTATTAAATATTTTAAAATTTATCTTTTCAGATACTTACCAATGATTCACATTCCTTTTCACCTTGGATCTATAGTTTAGTTTATTAATTTTGGCCAATATGGTATGCAAAAAAATATCTAATTAAATGAATAATTCAAAATTATAATAATATATTTACTATTATAAATATATATTTATATTTTTTCATATTTCATAGGCACTTACTGTTGTTGGAAGTGAGTTTTGCTCGAAGCCACCAGCAAAACACTGCTGAACTGCCTTGGTGCCATCCACATCCATGACGAGTTCCAGTTGTGTTTAACATGTTTGTGCTGTTGCATGGTATGTATACAAAATGTACACAATGTTTCTAATAAATACATTTGTTATTAAATTTCTTCTTTTTATATGTTAAGGAATTCTTACCTTTTTAAAAATTCTGTCCGGCGGAAGGATTTCTAAAAAAATCAAATTGAGTGCGTGCACCTGCTTCTACCTGTAAGTCAACAAACATTTTATGCAATACACACTTATTTAAACATTATTTCTTGTTTTTCAGCTTATACTTACCATTTCGATGTTCAGCCAATTCATTGGGGGCAAATATAACTTTTTAAAAATGTATTTCATCTTGAAATTTTATGTATTTAATATTTTTCAATAAAAACAATATTAAAAATTTTGGTTACATTTTGTTTGTTTACATTTTTTTGCCAAATATTTGGTAATGTATAGTTTTTTCTTCTATCACATTGTTTTTCAGGATGCCACCTATAGTTTAGCTTTGTATAACTCTTCATAAAATGGGGTTAACTAAAAGCTGATATGGGCCTTTGACATACGTCAGTGCTGTCATATCTGCTTATATCTGTGGTTCGCTGTGAAGTTACCACGAGAACTGATTTCAATAATTATTAAATGAAATATTTTTATAAATTAATGTGAACTTCTAAAGAAAAAAAGAAAAATTAAACTGAGACTTTAAGGTGGGGGAAATACCGTTTAAGTTTAATTTTCTTCTCTTCTATATTATATATAATTTTTAATTGAGCTCTAAGTTGCAAAAATGTATGTTATTTTTTCTATTACAGTAAGACAAAAATATTAATAGAAATTAAAAAATGCTAACAATATTTATACGAACAACTATTGTTGAAAAAACGGTAAAATTATTTGATCCTCGTTCGTCTCAAAACTCCTATGCTTTTAGCAGTTAACAACTGCATATTCGTCTAAAAGTACCGTTGTTCTAGCTCTGCTACTGAGCTCTAGGCACTATTGTTGATATGAATACGTAGAGTTTTTTCATTGCAAATTTGAATATAGTTGGGAAAGGTTTAGCTTTGTAATTTCATAATGCAATGGCTCAGAAGACAAATTTGTCGTTGAAGCGGTTTCAATCTGCTGACAAAAATGTGTACTTGATTGATAAGTGTGACCTCAAAATAGTCGGTGTGAATTTGATATCAAAACAGCAAAAGCTTCAGTGTTTTTGTTATAATGTAAATATCACAGTTAAAGAAAGTACATGATTGGTGTTGGCTGAAATGTTGTCTTTTTGGGAAAAAGTTAGAATCCCAACGCCAGAGCAAAGAACATGTGCTCCAAAAGTCATTAAACTTTATGAAGGGCGGAGAACAGTTGAAAAAGTATCTTAATCTCCGTTCCTGAGTCATTGCAGAAAATAAAATGACTTTAAGAAAGAGTTAAACAATTTATTTAATACTACCTACGTTGGCGCTCTCAAGCTTAAAAGTATACAGCAAGATAGATACTTATTAACGAAGCAGCAATAAAATGGGCATTGGTAGCATGACTTGTGTCAATCAAAACGTCGCAAATAAAGAAAAAATAAAAGCACAAAGATTGTAAGATGAAAAACGCCGAAAAGAAAATTATGAAGAGAAAAAAGGTACTTCAGGTTATAACTATATATGTAGTATTTGGAAGCACAGTTGCTATTTTTTGCACTTAGTGTCTTTTACAGACTTGACAATAAAATATGTTGAATTTAAGAGTGATAAATTTGGAAATGATGTGCAGGCGATGGATGTAAAACAGAGTGATAACATTCCAAGTTGCTCCAATAACACGATTCGAAAACGTGGAGAAAATAATTTTATAGATGAAAAAATGATAGTTTGTATGGATACACTTCATCAATGCAACTGCAAAAGTGTTGGGTCACAGTATTGAGGATCTTGTTCTGAATTGTACAAGTTTGCGTCAACAATGCATAAAATGTTGTCAGCGTCATGGCAAAGAATTTACTGAAAATGTCAAGGTAAATATTTTTATTTTGTCCAAGTTATAGTTTTTTTTGAGCTCAATTTTTTTAAGTCCCTGGAACGTTTGTTTTACGATGACGAAACGAAAATCGTGGAATCGCGGTCTGCTGAAGCAATGTTTGTAAGAAATATCAAATTTTTTCTTAATTCAAAATAAGGAGTTTTATAATGAAAAACTCTTTTTTTTAAACCATCGAAAAGTCTTGCGAAAAATTGGCCGGCGACTAAGAGTTTTCAATACATGTCGGTGGCAGATTTTAGCTGATCGGCTTTAACCCACATACAATTAAATTGTTTTAAAAAATATTAAATAAAAAATTCCATTTATTGTGATATCATATGCCTTTAATTATTCTAAAGCAAATTATTACAGGAAAATTTTGTTCAGATATAAAATAATTCCTTAATCGTCAACTCCAGCTTACTCGATTTAAAAACGCAAAAACAACACAAATTCCGTTTTCCGTCACATTTTTATACCCTTCATCAAAAATGGTAAAGGATATATATAGGTTTGTCCAGGTTTTTGTAATTTCTACGATATTAATTTGCGGCCACATTAAGTTAGTTATTCTGGATCCTTATAATTAGGAGATAAAAAAAGACTTGTCCGTCTGTCCGTCTGACAGACAGACGTGTCTGACCATCTGTCCCTTTGCATGTACGGATTTTCTATTGGTGGCTTGAGAGAGCGTTTCTGAAGCTCCCAAAAAAGTTAGAGAGCTCTGACTTGGACGGAAACGACCACACTTGCCTTGAATGATTGGTATTGCAAATCAGCGAAATCAAAGAATCAGTTCTTGTATTTTGTATACATATAGTTTTATCACACATTTTTAAAATTAAATAAAAAAATAATCCTGCATAGAACCAAGAATATTTAAATTTCTTATTAATATCACTACCCACATAGCTGTCGAGGCTTGCTTGAATTTTGTTCATATTTACTTTATTTAAACATAATCTTTAAACAGCAATATGAGCTCATTATTCGATCATAAATGATACTTCCCTTGTGAGAAAATGAAACCCTACAGATGAATCATACCAAAGAATCATTTATGATATGATTTGTTGATAAATTTTTGAATAATTTTCTGTTAGTATTAAATCATTTAATCAACTTTTTGCGGTTTCTGTGCATTTTGTTTTTCTATTTTTAAGAAATCAAAATTTGATCATATGGATGAATCATAAGTGAATCCGTTTTCAATGACCCAAGAGATAAATCAGTTTTTAATCAAAAAAATTTCTGCAAAAAATTATCACCCAATGAAAATTTTCTTCGAAATATACTTTTAGTTTGGATACTTAAGTATATGTGTTTAACCATTTATTTTCTCTTTATATACACAGAGAAAACAGATTTGTTGTGATAATCGAATTTGTACCCAATCGACTTTCGTTGGTTACAACAACTAACACACAATTCTGTTGTAATGAACGAATTTTATTTTTTGTAAGCACCAATTTTTCATTAGCGATATGTGAATTTTAGAATTAAATGGTTATTACAACAGAAAATTTTAATTGTGACTATAGAAATAATTAATTGATAGAACCAATATAATTGGTATT
This sequence comes from Tachina fera, assembly GCA_905220375.1. NCBI lineage: Eukaryota > Metazoa > Arthropoda > Insecta > Diptera > Tachinidae > Tachina > Tachina fera. Next base: position 90,805,093 of record LR999964.1, read on the forward strand.
TCTAAAAGAATCATTGTTAGACATGGCTCATATACATATTTATATACATACATAAGAAAAATTTATACAGAATAAAAAGGTAAGTACATTATTAATATTAATATTTTGTTTATATTCTGAAGTGAAATATACAAATTTTTTATCCATGCAACATCCCTTGTCACACACACACATTTTCCTATCAAGAAACTGCAAATTATTTGCACAAACTTCAGACTGATAATACTTATAATACAATATTTTGCGATTAATATATATACACGCAAATTTAAAATAAAATTAATTAAGAAATTTGTAATAACAATTAAAATTTTGATTGAATTTTCACCTATAAACGAATTGATAATATTGATTAAATTTTATTTTTTTATTAATTAAATTAATGTTTTTATTTTGCACTTAAGGTGACGATATGTATGTGTATCAATGTTGTTGGGATTGTTTGAGTGTGTTTAATTTGCTTAATTTGTTTCCTGAATCTAGGCGCATGGCAGTGCGCTAGGCCAAGTTCCGGCCAATGCACGCAGTGTGTATATTTACAGGAAGCCATTCGAGCTGTTTTTACCCACCTCATAACTTTGTTCCCCGCAATCGTAAAATTATAAAATTTAAACCATAATTAAAATAAATTCATGTAACCTCATATGTGAAGTTTGCAAGTTACAATGAAAGGTTCCGGAAATATGGATGTGCAAAAAGTGCACATTTTAAGACATACTCACTGAATCACTGACCCAATCATGAACATTATGAAGCACTTCCGCTATAGCTACAGATGAAATTTGGAACACAAGTTGATCTAGGTGAGCGATGAAGTAGAAAAATCTGAAAACCCGAAAATTTCAACCAGGGTGGGCGGGGCTACGCCCATAACAATTGAACTTTGTGCTAGTGAGCTGAAATTTGGTACACAAGTAGAACTATGTGAGTAATCACATAGAAAAATCTGAAAACCCGAACATTTTAACCAAGGGTCCAGGGCTACGCCCTTAAATCTTAGAATTAAAAACACATATTGAAGGCGTTTAACTCAAGCGATTTTATTGAAACACGCCCATACAATTTAAATCTCCTATTTCATATACATACTTCCGGTCAGCACATTTTAATGTACTATTTATGTAACTATTATTATCCGTTTCCAACAAAACTAAACAAGAAAGATAAACACTAGCCAACAAAACTTTGGATTAAAAAAGTAGGCGGAAACACGCCCATAATAATAAAAAATTAAAATTTGCGCTAGTGAGCTGAAATTTGATAAACGAGTTGTTATAGATAAGAAAATTACTAGAAAAATTTGAAAACTCGAAAATTTTTTTAAGGTGGGCGGGGCTGTGCCCATAATGCTCAGAACTTAAAATACAAATCTAAGGCCTTTAACTGAAGCGACTTTATTGAAATTTGGCATACATGTTGCAATAATGCAAGGCTATAAATTGACGTTGAAAAAAGTGGGCATTTAGACGCCCAAGCATTTTAAGCCTTCTATTTTATATACATTTGAATATACTACATATATATAAATTTATTACCATCCGTTTCCAACGAAACTCGACAAGAAAGATAAGATGAGATTGAAAAAGTGGGCTAACTTGGCAATATTTTTACCTTTCTAAAAAAGAAGAGAATAATGCATAGTTGCTCATTTCTTTAAAAATGTTGTCAAGTTAGCAGATTATCTAGAAATTATAATACACTCTTACGGTTACAAATTTATGTAATGCATAGCATATTATTGTGATAGGTATTGTGCCAAACAAGAATTTGGTCAAAATTTTTATCTCACTACTTTTAATGACCGAAATTTTGGAAAGGAACTTGGCCTTTTTTCACATTTATGTTTTTGTGAGCATATATTTAACACAAATCAGTCGTTAAGCAGCTCTGGGTCGGGGAACATCTCTCGCGTCATCGTAATTATTTCTTAAGTGCGGTCAGGCTTGTGTTTGTTGTTTGGCCTTCGAGAGCTTTTCGTCTCGCTCGCACTGGTTGACTGATCTGCCACGGATAACCGTATAATCTTGCGGTTTTTTGTGGAATTTCTTTAACAACCACGTTGCCTACTTCCTATGTGAAGGCATAGGTCATGTACAGTCAGTCACAAAACCTTATAAAATACTGTTAATACCATCTTGGGCATATGGTCTTCGTTACTCCGCCCATATTTGTGCAACACCATATTATGCAAATTTACTTTGCATTAATATGTTTAATAAATAAAAAAATAAATAAATATTTAACACAAAATACATTTAAATTTGTGAGCTAGCATGGCTAATAAATAAGAAGTCGGCGTGTAAATTCTTGGAGACTGAGTTCGAACGTAGTTAAAAATTTAGTGTTTTTACAATATATATTTGAAAAGAAATGAATCAGGGACCAAATATAATATTTATTCTAGAATTTAAGAAAATACACGCAAAGAAACATCAAACAAAGTAGACCACAATTTTAATTGTTCTTAACTAGGTTAATTTTTCTAAACTAAAATCATTTTAAAATTTTACTTTTTTTCTACCGAAAATAATTGTTATAAGCTGATTTTTCTTTTTTCAGGCAGAAATAATTATACGTGGTTTTGTTCTCCTAGTGTTTGTCGGAATATTTAGAAATAAATTTGATTTTATGCAGGTATTTGTTTCTTAAAAATTATCACATGTAATTTGACTTACATAGTGATACGAACTTTAGCCTAATCAAATAGTAGCGGTTTTCACGCTTCGTAGTTTTTAGGGTTCGATACACCAAAGGCGAAAAAAGGAACCCTATTGTTTTCGCTACGCTGTCCGTCTGCCCGTCTGTCCGTCACACGGTATTAAGAGCTACGGGCCTGAAATTTGAACAGAGTATCTTGAACCTTGGCCGGCACAACAACAAATACATGGAAATTAAAAATTAAAGGGTGTTCCAAAACGAGCAACGAAAAATTCTAAATACTCATGTAATATACATATAATTGTATGTACATATGTATATTGACATTTGAAATTTGTAAAATTAGTGTATTTTTAAAAAAAGTAGAACAACAAGTTCCTTTCCAAAATTTCGGCCATCAAAAGTAGTGAGATACAAATTTTGACCAAGTTCGTGTTTGGTACAATACCTATCACTGCAATATGAAATGCACTATATAAATTTGTAATGGTAACGGTGTTACATAATTTCTAGATAATCTGCTTACTTGACAACATTCTTCCCGATATAAAGAAATGAACAAATATACATTATTTTCTCCTTTCTTAGAAAAGTAAAAATATTGCCAAGTTAGCACATTCAAGGTTCTCGTTGTACCTTCATAGTGAACTAACGTCATAGCGGATTTTTTTTTACATACATACTAAACAAAAAAAATCATATAAAAGAAGATATTCGTAATACATATTATTAACTTTGATAAATAAGCTTTAATTGCTTTGTTAATATTTTTTTTTGCATATAGTCATAAATAACAAAAACAAAAAAAAACCGTAATAAAAAAAACAAACAAACAAAAGTGCCCTTGAGGAATACTCTACATGAGTACCTCAAAAACAAATAAATGTGAAGTGAGTTATAACGGCAGAAATGCCTATTTTGCTGTGAGTTCTGATGCTCATAATGATAACAATAAAAATAAAAAACCTGATGATAGACTTACTGTGAGTTCGGAAGCTCTTAATAAAAATAAAAAATCTGATAATACACTTTTTCTAACAACAAATCCACTTTTTCGACAGCGATCAACTTCGCTTTGTACAATGCCTACTAGTGATTCTTTAACATTACAGTTGCCTAGTACTTCGTCAGTTAGGCCATTGAAATCATTTACTTCGGGCTGTTCATCACCTAACCAAGTTATCACTATAGATAACAGTAGCTCAAAACCAAAGGTAAAAGTCGGAATGGACAGATATATAACCGTGGTAAAGCGTGGGCGAAGCCCGAATTCTTCTAAAATTCCATCTGTTCCAAAGATGTCTAGGGATAACAGTGCATCATCCACGAATCACCAAAATCGTTTTTCATTATTGCAAGACGATAACGACAAAACCGCTTCATCATCTCAGAAGTCTTTTATGCCACCACCTATATATGTAAGGGAAAAAAATTCTAACGCGCTTCTAAAAAAACTACTGTCGACCATTGGTGAAAATACTTTTCACGTAATTCCAATTAAAAGAGGTGATAGTGATGAAACTAAAATCCAAATATACGATGAAAACAATTTGCGAAAAATGATTTTGAAGAAAATAAAACAAACTTTTACACATACCAACTTAAGAGTGCTAAAGGCCTACAGATAGTACTAAAGGGCATAGATTCATATGTTGACCCCGAAGAAGTAAAATGTGCACTTCTAGACCAAGGATTTAAGGTAAAAAATGTTATTAATATAATTAACAGAGAAAAGGTCGCCCAACCCCTATTTTGCATTGAACTGGAGCCGAAAGACATACAATTGAAAAAAAATGAAACCCATCCAATTTATAGCGTAAAGTTTCTGTTACACCGAAAAATCATAGTTGAAAAGCCACGTAAGCGTTCAGGTCCTGTACAGTGCCATAATTGCCAAGAATATGGCCATACAAAAACTTACTGCAATTTACCTACAGTTTGTGTTATCTGCGGTGAATTGCATGGTACTGCTAGCTGCACTAAGCCAAAAGAACAAGCAGAAAAAAAATGTAGTAATTGTGGAGGTAATCACACCGCTAACTATAGAGGATGCCCTGTATATTCTTTTGTTACACAGACTATGAGTCAAAAACCTAAATTAGCTCCAACCCAACCATTAAACGCGTACTCCGCTTCGTTTGCTCAAGTGAGTCAACCAGTTACTTCACGTGTATCGTATGCCGATGCTGCTAAGGCTAGTTCTACTCGCTCACAAAATGATTCACCGCAAAATAATTCAGCCAATGCAAACTCAGGCTTTAACATTAGTCGCCTTGAAGCTACTATTGAGAATCTGGTGCTAACTATAAACAACTTTACAACAAATATGACTAGCATGATACAAGAAATGCTGCGAATGCAGAATACACTGCTTCAAGCATTACTAAACAAACCATGAACATGTTAAAAATATGTTTCTGGAACGCAAACGGCATTCGCCAGCATAAAAATGAACTTGAGCAATTCCTCATGGAAAAAAATATTGATATAATGTTGGTCTCTAAGACTCATTTGACTTCAAGGAGCTTATTTAAAATAAATGGTTACACTCTATATGATTCAAAGGACCCGAGGGGGACAGCATGCGGTGGGTCAGCAATTCTAATTAAGTCAAGACTTAAACACTATGTCCTTGATAACATTTGTGAAGAACATCTACAAGCAACAAATATTTGTGTCGAAAATTTTGTTACAAATTTCGTGATATCATCAATTTACTCCCCTCCCAGATTCGCAATTACTGAGGATCAATACGAGGATTTCTACAAATCTCTTGGCCCTTGTTTTGTAGCAGCTGGGGACTACAATGCAAAACATACGTTCTGGGGTTCGCGTCTTATTACACCTAGAGGTCGGGCATTGTTCAACACAATTTCAAAAATGGGCTTGGACGTCATTTCAAGTCGGGAGCCCACTATCTGGCCTACGGACATACAAAAAATTCCGGATGTTATAGATTTTGGAGTCATGAAAAATATCGCTAGGGAATTAATTCATGTTGAAGCTTCTGTAGATCTCTCCTCCGATCACTCTCTCACGATTGTTACAATTTGTAGCCCACTAAGAAGTGACTTCCCTGTCCCATATGTAAAGATGATCAACCGTGTTAATTGGCTGGGGTTCAAAAAATACTTCAGTAGCCATTGTACGGAAAATATTAACCTAAGAACACCAGGTGATATTGAATCTAACATTGGAAATCTTAACGAAAATATTAAAAAGGCTGCTGAACATGCCACTACTTCCCATCCGCAGACTGGGTTTAATAGAATTTATTCTACAGACATTGAACGTCTTTTACGTGAAAAAAGGACAGCTAGAAGGGAATGGCAACAGCACAGATCACCCCAAAATAAAATTAGATTTAAAGAGTGCACTAGACGACTCCAAGAGCTGCTGGCATATGAAAAAACTGTATGTCTTAAAAATTATCTGGAAAATCTTGATGCCACACCAGCATCTAATTACTCTTTGTGGCGCGCTGCGAAAGGAATTAAAACACCCGTTGAGTTTAAACCACCTCTGCGCACTTCTACCGGAGTTTGGGCAAGGAGTGATACTGAAAAAGGTAACATATTTGCTGAGCATTTAAAATCCGTATTTACCCCAAACACATGTACTGGTGTTGTTGATTTACCTAGTGTAGTTGGGGGTAGCGCAATAAAATTTAAGACGCTTGATGTTCAGAAACTAATTGCTGAACTCAACCCGAAGAAAGCTCCAGGTATTGATGGAATAAGTAACAATATGCTGATAAACTTGCCCCTTATTGCAATTAGAATCCTGTTATTTATTTTTAACGCCATTTTACGACTGGAGTATTATCCACAAAGCTGGAAGCTTGCAAAGGTCAAAATGATTTCAAAGCCGGCCAAAGACCTTACCAAGGCTGAGTCATACAGGCCAATAAGTCTGCTATCAACAATGTCAAACCTCTTCGAAAAGCTGCTCATGACAAAATTGTCCCCAACCTTAACTGATAGTGGGTGCATCCCAGACCATCAATTTGGTTTTAGAAGTCAGCATAGCACCATTGAACAAACTCATAGATTGGTTCAATTTATAAGAAAAACATTTGAGGAAAAGAAGTATTGTTCTGCCCTGTTTATTGACGTTTCTCAGGCCTTTGATAAAGTGTGGCATGAAGGCCTTATTTTAAAATTAAAATCATATTTACCAATAAATTTTCTGAATTTATTAGAAAGCTACATAACTACCCAAAAGTTTACGATTGTGGAAGGAGAATTCATGAGTCTCCCCCAATCTATATCATCCGGTGTGCCACAGGGCAGCATACTGGGGCCAGTTTTGTATTTGATTTATACTTGTGATATGCCTGTGAGCAGCAATATCCATACATCTACGTTTGCCGATGATACAGCCTGCCTTAGTATGCACGAAAACCCTGATGAGGCATCCCGAAAACTCCAGGAACACATTCGCCAGATGGAACTATGGTTAAACTTATGGAGAATTAAGGTAAATGAACAAAAGTGTGTCCATATAACATTTACCTTACGAAGAGATACTTGTTCCCCCATTCGGATTAATAATCAAGTTGTTCCTCAACATTCACATGTGAAATATCTTGGTATACACCTCGATCGACGGCTTACATGGAAACATCACATTGACTATAAGTTAACTCAAATGAAACTAAAATTAACTCAGGTACATTGGCTGATTGGCAGAAATTCAACACTTAGTCTGGACTGCAAACTTTTAATATACAAGTCGCTTTTAAAGCCAATATGGTGTTACGGTATCCAGTTATGGGGCACTGCTTCAGCTTCCAATGTAGAGAGAATTCAACGAAGACAAAACAAAATTTTAAGGTTAATAACATCTGCTCCATGGTACATTAAGAATTCAAATTTCCATCGTGATTTAAAAATGCCACTAGTGACTGAACAAATTGCAAGATACGCAGGCAAATACTTAACAAAACTCGAGTCACATCCTAATCCGCTTGCTCGTAATATTTTGAACTTTACTGGACACATCCGCCTAAAAAAGAGGGACACAAGGGCTCTATTACTCAACACTCTAGATGGGAATGCTTGAAAATACATTTAATTTTCCTTTTTGATTATCAGTACTATGTATTATTTAAACTATCACTAAGTTTTGGCCGACACTGGTCGGGCTAAATAATTATATTTTAGCTTTAAGATTTGATCACTTATTGTTAGTTCATATTTGAAGATACAATAAATAAATATATGTATTTAAAATAAAAAAATAAAAAAAAAATTAGCACATTATCTAGAAATTATATAACACCCTTACGATTACAAATTTATATAAGGCATACCATATTGCAGTTATGGGTATTGTACCAAACACAAACTTGGTCAAAAATTGTGTCTCACTACTTTTGATGGCCGAAATTTTGGAAAGGAACTTGGCCTTTTCCACATTTATGTTTTTGTGAGGATCTGATTTTTTTTGGAAGGTTTTCTTAATAAAACTTTTTAAACTTTTAATTTCTAGTCTGTTATAGTTCTGTTCATAATGTCTTGCGCTAGTTCAAGACGGCAGAGTTACATAAAATAATGGGTTATAGGGTGATATGTGCACCATTGTGTCATGATAAGGACCGAATAATTTGCTTAATCTTGTAAGAGTCATCGGAGTAGAAATATGTAAAATATAGTGGGAGTGACTCCACCTATTTTTCTAAAGTCTGCTCATACGAATTACTTTTGAAAACGCAAAATTAAATGGTAGCATGAGTGAAATGTGCATGCCAGGTTTTAATACAGTTGCTAGTGTTTTAAATTTATCTAGTTGGTAACTTACCTAAGTCAATTTTTTTTTTGCAAAATTTCATTTCTCTACCGTATAATATTTCGATAAAAATTTTATAAACGTGCCCCTACTTCCCTTATTTAACAATTTGTGCCTTTAGATTTTTCCTGTTCGTAAATCCTTTATTTTAAATTTTTAATTTTGAGATTAAAGTGTGTGTCCATGCCCACCAATTGAAACTTCCAGGATTTTAAATCTTTCTTGCTGATCTCTAATTTATATTTATTTGTGTATTGAGTTTAAGCTCTCTAGTGCAAATTCTAGCTTGAAATGTTATGACCGTTACCCCCACTCTCCGTCAATTTTTTAAATTCAAGAATTTGTTATGAGCAGCGCTCAATTCTCATCAAACCCTTTATAACATGATAGCTTTTTCAGATGGGTTTTCATATTTTTCTAGTTAGTTGCTAGTGTAGACTTGTTTATCAAATTTTAGCTTACTAGTGTTTATTTTATATATTTTTTTGTTATGGATGTGATACCGCCCACTTTTCTAATCACAATACCTGCTGTAGCCATTACTTATCTCTCCTGTCGAGTGTCGTTGAAAACGGATATTAATAAATATATAAATATGTAGTATATTCAAATTTTTTGACCCGTAGTACATGAAATAGGAGGCTTAAATTTTATGGGCGTGTTAACGCCCAGTTTTTCAACGTAAATTTATAGCTTGCATTATTGCAACATTTATACCAAATTTCCAAAAAATCTCTTGAGTTTAACGCATTAGATATGTTTTTCAAATTCTGAGCCTTATGGGTGTAGCCCCGCCCCCCAGGTAAAATTTTTGGGTTTTAAGATTTTTCTAGTAGTTTGCTAATCTGTAAATGCTCGTTTATCAAATTTCAGTTCACTAGTGCAAATTTTAATTTTTATTTTTATGGGCGTGTTACCGCCTACTTTTTTTAACCCCTTATTTTTTTGGTAGTAGTTATCTCTCCTGTTTAGTTTCGTTGGAAACGGAAATACATAAATAGTACATTCAAATGTGATGACCCGAAACCCATGAAATAGGAGGCTTAAATTGTATGGGCATGTTAACACCCAATTTTTTCAATAAAAATTTAGAGCCTTGTATTATTGCAACATGTGTGCCAAATTTCAATAAAATCGCTTAACTTAAACGCCTTAGAAATGTTTTTTAAATTCTGAGCTTTATGGGCGTAGCCCCGCACCCTTGGTTAAAATTTTCGGTTTTTCAGGTCCTTCTAGATCTACTCGTGTAACAAATTTCAGCTTTCTAGCTATAGCGGAAGTACTTCATCAATTTGGTGAGTTATTCAATGGTCAGTGAGTATGTCTTAAAATATGCACTTTTTGCACCTCCATATCTCCGGAACCTTTCATTGTAAAACTTTTAAACTTCGCATATGAGGTTCCATGAATTTATTCTAATTATGGTTTAAATTTTATAATTTTACGATTGCGGGGAACAAAGTTATGATGGGGGTAAAAACATCTTGAATGGCTTCCTGTAAATATACACACTGCGTACATTGGCTGGAACTTGGCCTAGATTAGACTTTGTTATCATCCCGCTGTTAATAAGTTATCATTATTATTATCATTATTATTATTAAGCTATTTTTAGCGAATTTTTTTCATTCCTTACAGTTTTGGTAATTTTGGATCAATAATATGGCTTGTTTAAAATTTTGCAACTTCTTGCGATTTTTTTTTGCAAATTTCGTGATAAATGCCACCTTTTTCATGCTTTGAGCCTCCAAACGGTTTTGTCGATTTGTAAGAAATATTAGACTTTGTTTTAATCCCGCTGTTAATATGTTTTTGTAAATTTTCTTAATATTCGCGATTTTTTCGAATTTTTTGCATTCGTTAAAGTTGTAGCGATTATAATCAGAAATAATTCATAGTTAGGCTTAAGTTCAGTAATTTCAATTCTTATTGAATGAAATATTTTTATTAATTAATGTGAGTTTCTAAAGAAGAGAAGAAAAATTAAACTTAGACTTTAAGCTGGGGGAAATACCGATACTTTTCTGTGCAGCCACGCACTTCATCAGCATCCTAGTCTATCTACTTGGGTAGAGATTCTTATTAACATCAGCTATTTAACTTAAATGTACAATGAACGGAATATCAGAAACGATTGTTGTGTATACAATTGATTTACCTTTGGTAAACACATTTATAAGTATCACTATTAATTTTCTGTTTTTTCCAATTTTTCATTTTTCTATTTAGGTTAGCACGAAATTATTTTACTCTACCTCAGTATGTTTAACTATTCTTACTTATCTTTTTACGATCATCACATTAATTATTTTTACTTATTCGATGTACCATCGGTACATGCATGTAAGTATTTTTGTAGTGGTCTATGTTACTTGTTGTTGCATTCTACAGTTTTATTTTGGTTATTCCAGCGTTCTGAAACTGTGATAACCAAGTGAACAGTGATTGCCAAGTGAACATATTTTTGTCACGTGCCCATGATGTATTAAATGAGAAAGTTTTTAGATATTTTAATTGAACTGTAGTGAATTTTAATCAGAAATAATTCATAGTTAGGCTTAAGTTCAGTAATTTCAACTCTTATTGAATGAAATATTTTTATTTTTAATGTGAGTTTCTAAAGAAGAGAAGAAAAATTAAACTTAGACTTTAAGCTGGGGGAAATACCGATACTTTTCTGTGCAGCCACGCACTTCATCAGCACCCTAGTCTATCTACTTGGGTAGAGATTCTTATTAACATCAGCTATTTAACTTAAATGTACAATGAACGGAATATGAGAAACGATTGTTGTGTATACAATTGATTTACCTTTGGTAAACACATTTATAAGTATCACTATTAATTTTCTGTTTTTTTCCAATTTTTCATTTTTCTATTTAGGTAAGCACGAAATTATTTTACTCTACCTCAGTATGTTTAACTATTCTTACTTATCTTTTTACGATCATCACATTAATTATTTTTACTTATTCGATGTACCATCGGTACATGCATGTAAGTATTTTTGTAGTGGTCTATGTTACTTGTTGTTGCATTCTACAGTTTTATTTTGGTTATTCCAGCGTTCTGAAACTGTGATAACCAAGTGAACAGTGATTGCCAAGTGAACATATTTTTGTCACGTGCCCATGATGTATTAAGTGAGAAATTTTTTAGATATTTTAATTGAACTGTAGTGAATTTTAATCAGAAATAATTCATAGTTAGGCTTAAGTTCAGTAATTTCAATTCTTATTGAATGAAATGTTTTTATTAATTAACGTGAGTTTCTAAAGAAGAGAAGAAAAATTAAACTTAGACTTTAAGCTGGGGGAAATACCGATACTTTTCTGTGCAGCCACTCACTTCATCAGCACCCTAGTCTATCTACTTGGGTAGAGATTCTTATTAACATCAGCTATTTAACTTAAATGTACAATGAACGGAATATGAGAAACGATTGTTGTGTATACAATTGATTTACCTTTGGTAAACACATTTATAAGTATCACTTTTAATTTTCTGTTTTTTCCAATTTTTCATTTTTCTATTTAGGTTAGCACGAAATTATTTTACTCTACCTCAGTATGTTTAACTATTCTTACTTATCTTTTTACGATCATCACATTAATTATTTTTACTTATTCGATGTACCATCGGTACATGCATGTAAGTATTTTTGTAGTGGTCTATGTTACTTGTTGTTGCATTCTACAGTTTTATTTTGGTTATTCCAGCGTTCTGAAACTGTGATAACCAAGTGAACAGTGATTGCCAAGTGAACATATTTTTGTCACGTGCCCATGATGTATTAAGTGAGAAATTTTTTAGATATTTTAATTGAACTGTAGTGAATTTTAATCAGAAATAATTCATAGTTAGGCTTAAGTTCAGTAATTTCAATTCTTATTGAATGAAATATTTTTATTAATTAATGTGAGTTTCTAAAGAAGAGAAGAAAAATTAAACTTAGACTTTAAGCTGGGGGAAATACCGATACTTTTCTGTGCAGCCACGCACTTCATCAGCACCCTAGTCTATCTACTTGGGTAGATATTCTTATTAACATCAGCTATTTAACTTAAATGTACAATGAACGGAATATGAGAAACGATTGTTGTGTATACAATTGATTTACCTTTGGTAAACACTTTTATAAGTATCACTATTAATTTTCTGTTTTTTCCAATTTTTCATTTTTCTATTTAGGTTAGCACGAAATTATTTTACTCTATCTCAGTATGTTTAACTATTCTTACTTATCTTTTTACGATCATCACATTAATTATTTTTACTTATTCGATGTACCATCGGTACATGCATGTAAGTATTTTTGTAGTGGTCTATGTTACTTGTTGTTGCATTCTACAGTTTTATTTTGGTTATTCCAGCGTTCTGAAACTGTGATAACAAAGTGAACAGTGATTGCCAAGTGAACATATTTTTGTCACGTGCCCATGATGTATTAAGTGAGAAATTTTTTAGATATTTTAATTGAACTGTAGTGAATTTTAATCAGAAATAATTCATAGTTAGGCTTAAGTTCAGTAATTTCAATTCTTATTGAATGAAATATTTTTATTAATTAATGTGAGTTTCTAAAGAAGAGAAGAAAAATTAAACTTAGACTTTAAGCTGGGGGAAATACCGATACTTTTCTGTGCAGCCACGCACTTCATCAGCACCCTAGTCTATCTACTTGGGTAGAGATTCTTATTAACATTAGCTATTTAACTTAAATGTACAATGAACGGAATATGAGAAACGATTGTTGTGTATACAATTGATTTACCTTTGGTAAACACATTTATAAGTATCACTATTAATTTTCTGTTTTTTCCAATTTTTCATTTTTCTATTTAGGTTAGCACGAAATTATTTTACTCTACCTCAGTATGTTTAACTATTCTTACTTATCTTTTTACGATCATCACATTAATTATTTTTACTTATTCGATGTACCATCGGTACATGCATGTAAGTATTTTTGTAGTGGTCTATGTTACTTGTTGTTGCATTCTACAGTTTTATTTTGGTTATTCCAGCGTTCTGAAACTGTGATAACCAAGTGAACAGTGATTGCCAAGTGAACATATTTTTGTCACGTGCCCATGATGTATTAAGTGAGAAATTTTTTAGATATTTTAATTGAACTGTAGTGAATTTTAATCAGAAATAATTCATAGTTAGGCTTAAGTTCAGTAATTTCAATTCTTATTGAATAAAATATTTTTACTAATTAATGTGAGTTTCTAAAGAAGAGAAGAAAAATTAAACTTAGACTTTAAGCTGGGGGAAATACCGATACTTTTCTGTGCAGTCACGCACTTCATCAGCACCCTAGTCTATCTACTTGGGTAGATATTCTTATTAACATCAGCTATTTAACTTAAATGTACAATGAACGGAATATGAGAAACGATTGTTGTGTATACAATTGATTTACCTTTGGGAAACACTTTTATAAGTATCACTATTAATTTTCTGTTTTTTCCAATTTTTCATTTTTCTATTTAGGTTAGCACGAAATATTTTTACTCTATCTCAGTATGTTTAACTATTCTTACTTATCTTTTTACGATCATCACATTAATTATTTTTACTTATTCGATGTACCATCGGTACATGCATGTAAGTATTTTTGTAGTGGTCTATGTTACTTGTTGTTGCATTCTACAGTTTTATTTTGGTTATTCCAGCGTTCTGAAACTGTGATAACAAAGTGAACAGTGATTGCCAAGTGAACATATTTTTGTCACGTGCCCATGATGTATTAAGTGAGAAATTTTTTAGATATTTTAATTGAACTGTAGTGAATTTTAATCAGAAATAATTCATAGTTAGGCTTAAGTTCAGTAATTTCAATTCTTATTGAATGAAATATTTTTATTAATTAATGTGAGTTTCTAAAGAAGAGAAGAACAATTAAACTTAGACTTTAAGCTGGGGGAAATACCGATACTTTTCTGTGCAGCCACGCACTTCATCAGCACCCTAGTCTATCTACTTGGGTAGAGATTCTTATTAACATCAGCTATTTAACTTAAATGTACAATCAACGGAATATGAGAAACGATTGTTGTGTATACAATTGATTTACCTTTGGTAAACACATTTATAAGTATCACTATTAATTTTCTGTTTTTTCCAATTTTTCATTTTTCTATTTAGGTTAGCACGAAATTATTTTACTCTACCTCAGTATGTTTAACTATTCTTACTTATCTTTTTACGATCATCACATTAATTATTTTTACTTATTCGATGTACCATCGGTACATGCATGTAAGTATTTTTGTAGTGGTCTATGTTACTTGTTGTTGCATTCTACAGTTTTATTTTGGTTATTCCAGCGTTCTGAAACTGTGATAACCAAGTGAACAGTGATTGCCAAGTGAACATATTTTTGTCACGTGCCCATGATGTATTAAATGAGAAAGTTTTTAGATATTTTAATTGAACTGTAGTGAATTTTAATCAGAAATAATTCATAGTTAGGCTTAAGTTCAGTAATTTCAACTCTTATTGAATGAAATATTTTTATTAATTAATGTGAGTTTCTAAAGAAGAGAAGAAAAATTAAACTTAGACTTTAAGCTGGGGGAAATACCGATACTTTTCTGTGCAGCCACGCACTTCATCAGCACCCTAGTCTATCTACTTGGGTAGAGATTCTTATTAACATCAGCTATTTAACTTAAATGTACAATGAACGGAATATGAGAAACGATTGTTGTGTATACAATTGATTTACCTTTGGTAAACACATTTATAAGTATCACTATTAATTTTCTGTTTTTTTCCAATTTTTCATTTTTCTATTTAGGTAAGCACGAAATTATTTTACTCTACCTCAGTATGTTTAACTATTCTTACTTATCTTTTTACGATCATCACATTAATTATTTTTACTTATTCGATGTACCATCGGTACATGCATGTAAGTATTTTTGTAGTGGTCTATGTTACTTGTTGTTGCATTCTACAGTTTTATTTTGGTTATTCCAGCGTTCTGAAACTGTGATAACCAAGTGAACAGTGATTGCCAAGTGAACATATTTTTGTCACGTGCCCATGATGTATTAAGTGAGAAATTTTTTAGATATTTTAATTGAACTGTAGTGAATTTTAATCAGAAATAATTCATAGTTAGGCTTAAGTTCAGTAATTTCAATTCTTATTGAATGAAATGTTTTTATTAATTAACGTGAGTTTCTAAAGAAGAGAAGAAAAATTAAACTTAGACTTTAAGCTGGGGGAAATACCGATACTTTTCTGTGCAGCCACTCACTTCATCAGCACCCTAGTCTATCTACTTGGGTAGAGATTCTTATTAACATCAGCTATTTAACTTAAATGTACAATGAACGGAATATGAGAAACGATTGTTGTGTATACAATTGATTTACCTTTGGTAAACACATTTATAAGTATCACTTTTAATTTTCTGTTTTTTCCAATTTTTCATTTTTCTATTTAGGTTAGCACGAAATTATTTTACTCTACCTCAGTATGTTTAACTATTCTTACTTATCTTTTTACGATCATCACATTAATTATTTTTACTTATTCGATGTACCATCGGTACATGCATGTAAGTATTTTTGTAGTGGTCTATGTTACTTGTTGTTGCATTCTACAGTTTTATTTTGGTTATTCCAGCGTTCTGAAACTGTGATAACCAAGTGAACAGTGATTGCCAAGTGAACATATTTTTGTCACGTGCCCATGATGTATTAAGTGAGAAATTTTTTAGATATTTTAATTGAACTGTAGTGAATTTTAATCAGAAATAATTCATAGTTAGGCTTAAGTTCAGTAATTTCAATTCTTATTGAATGAAATATTTTTATTAATTAATGTGAGTTTCTAAAGAAGAGAAGAAAAATTAAACTTAGACTTTAAGCTGGGGGAAATACCGATACTTTTCTGTGCAGCCACGCACTTCATCAGCACCCTAGTCTATCTACTTGGGTAGATATTCTTATTAACATCAGCTATTTAACTTAAATGTACAATGAACGGAATATGAGAAACGATTGTTGTGTATACAATTGATTTACCTTTGGTAAACACTTTTATAAGTATCACTATTAATTTTCTGTTTTTTCCAATTTTTCATTTTTCTATTTAGGTTAGCACGAAATTATTTTACTCTATCTCAGTATGTTTAACTATTCTTACTTATCTTTTTACGATCATCACATTAATTATTTTTACTTATTCGATGTACCATCGGTACATGCATGTAAGTATTTTTGTAGTGGTCTATGTTACTTGTTGTTGCATTCTACAGTTTTATTTTGGTTATTCCAGCGTTCTGAAACTGTGATAACAAAGTGAACAGTGATTGCCAAGTGAACATATTTTTGTCACGTGCCCATGATGTATTAAGTGAGAAATTTTTTAGATATTTTAATTGAACTGTAGTGAATTTTAATCAGAAATAATTCATAGTTAGGCTTAAGTTCAGTAATTTCAATTCTTATTGAATGAAATATTTTTATTAATTAATGTGAGTTTCTAAAGAAGAGAAGAAAAATTAAACTTAGACTTTAAGCTGGGGGAAATACCGATACTTTTCTGTGCAGCCACGCACTTCATCAGCACCCTAGTCTATCTACTTGGGTAGAGATTCTTATTAACATTAGCTATTTAACTTAAATGTACAATGAACGGAATATGAGAAACGATTGTTGTGTATACAATTGATTTACCTTTGGTAAACACATTTATAAGTATCACTATTAATTTTCTGTTTTTTCCAATTTTTCATTTTTCTATTTAGGTTAGCACGAAATTATTTTACTCTACCTCAGCATGTTTAACTATTCTTACTTATCTTTTTACGATCATCACATTAATTATTTTTACTTATTCGATGTACCATCGGTACATGCATGTAAGTATTTTTGTAGTGGTCTATGTTACTTGTTGTTGCATTCTACAGTTTTATTTTGGTTATTCCAGCGTTCTGAAACTGTGATAACCAAGTGAACAGTGATTGCCAAGTGAACATATTTTTGTCACGTGCCCATGATGTATTAAGTGAGAAATTTTTTAGATATTTTAATTGAACTGTAGTGAATTTTAATCAGAAATAATTCATAGTTAGGCTTAAGTTCAGTAATTTCAATTCTTATTGAATAAAATATTTTTACTAATTAATGTGAGTTTCTAAAGAAGAGAAGAAAAATTAAACTTAGACTTTAAGCTGGGGGAAATACCGATACTTTTCTGTGCAGTCACGCACTTCATCAGCACCCTAGTCTATCTAGTTGGGTAGATATTCTTATTAACATCAGCTATTTAACTTAAATGTACAATGAACGGAATATGAGAAACGATTGTTGTGTATACAATTGATTTACCTTTGGGAAACACTTTTATAAGTATCACTATTAATTTTCTGTTTTTTCCAATTTTTCATTTTTCTATTTAGGTTAGCACGAAATATTTTTACTCTATCTCAGTATGTTTAACTATTCTTACTTATCTTTTTACGATCATCACATTAATTATTTTTACTTATTCGATGTACCATCGGTACATGCATGTAAGTATTTTTGTAGTGGTCTATGTTACTTGTTGTTGCATTCTACAGTTTTATTTTGGTTATTCCAGCGTTCTGAAACTGTGATAACAAAGTGAACAGTGATTGCCAAGTGAACATATTTTTGTCACGTGCCCATGATGTATTAAGTGAGAAATTTTTTAGATATTTTAATTGAACTGTAGTGAATTTTAATCAGAAATAATTCATAGTTAGGCTTAAGTTCAGTAATTTCAATTCTTATTGAATGAAATATTTTTATTAATTAATGTGAGTTTCTAAAGAAGAGAAGAACAATTAAACTTAGACTTTAAGCTGGGGGAAATACCGATACTTTTCTGTGCAGCCACGCACTTCATCAGCACCCTAGTCTATCTACTTGGGTAGAGATTCTTATTAACATCAGCTATTTAACTTAAATGTACAATCAACGGAATATGAGAAACGATTGTTGTGTATACAATTGATTTACCTTTGGTAAACACATTTATAAGTATCACTATTAATTTTCTGTTTTTTCCAATTTTTCATTTTTCTATTTAGGTTAGCACGAAATTATTTTACTCTACCTCAGTATGTTTAACTATTCTTACTTATCTTTTTACGATCATCACATTAATTATTTTTACTTATTCGATGTACCATCGGTACATGCATGTAAGTATTTTTGTAGTGGTCTATGTTACTTGTTGTTGCATTCTACAGTTTTATTTTGGTTATTCCAGCGTTCTGAAACTGTGATAACCAAGTGAACAGTGATTGCCAAGTGAACATATTTTTGTCACGTGCCCATGATGTATTAAATGAGAAATTTTTTAGATATTTTAATTGAACTGTAGTGAATTTTAATCAGAAATAATTCATAGTTAGGCTTAAGTTCAGTAATTTCAATTCTTATTGAATGAAATATTTTTATTAATTAATGTGAGTTTCTAAAGAAGAGAAGAAAATTAAACTTAGACTTTAAGCTGGGGGAAATACCGATACTTTTCTGTGCAGCCACGCACTTCATCAGCACCCTAGTCTATCTACTTGGGTAGAGATTCTTATTAACATCAGCTATTTAACTTAAATGTACAATGAACGGAATATGAGAAACGATTGTTGTGTATACAATTGATTTACCTTTGGTAAACACATTTATAAGTATCACTATTAATTTTCTGTTTTTTCCAATTTTTCATTTTTCTATTTAGGTTAGCACGAAATTATTTTACTCTACCTCAGTATGTTTAACTATTCTTACTTATCTTTTTACGATCATCACATTAATTATTTTTACTTATTCGATGTACCATCGGTACATGCATGTAAGTATTTTTGTAGTGGTCTATGTTACTTGTTGTTGCATTCTACAGTTTTATTTTGGTTATTCCAGCGTTCTGAAACTGTGATAACCAAGTGAACAGTGATTGCCAAGTGAACATATTTTTGTCACGTGCCCATGATGTATTAAGTGAGAAATTTTTTAGATATTTTAATTGAACTGTAGTGAATTTTAATCAGAAATAATTCATAGTTAGGCTTAAGTTCAGTAATTTCAATTCTTATTAAATGAAATATTTTTATTAAGTAATGTGAGTTTCTAAAGAAGAGAAGAAAAATTAAACTTAGACTTTAAGCTGGGGGAAATACCGATACTTTTCTGTGCAGCCACGCACTTCATCAGCACCCTAGTCTATCTACTTGGGTAGAGATTCTTATTAACATCAGCTATTTAACTTAAATGTACAATGAACGGAATATGAGAAACGATTGTTGTGTATACAATTGATTTACCTTTGGTAAACACATTTATAAGTATCACTATTAATTTTCTGTTTTTTTCCAATTTTTCATTTTTCTATTTAGGTTAGCACGAAATTATTTTACTCTACCTCAGTATGTTTAACTATTCTTACTTATCTTTTTACGATCATCACATTAATTATTTTTACTTATTCGATGTACCATCGGTACATGCTTGTAGCGTACGGGCTACAATTATTGGCACCCATAAGGAATTTTTGAGTTTGAACATGTATCATTTACTTTGGTTTGTAGAGAAATTTTTTGGCGGATAGACTACGTAGATGAAGTAGATAGACTACGGTGCTGATGAAGTGCGTGGCTGCACAGAAAAGTATCGGTATTTCCCCCAGCTTAAAGTCTAAGTTTAATTTTTCTTCTCTTCTTTAGAAACTCACATTAATTAATAAAAATATTTCATTCAATAAGAATTGAAATTACTGAACTTAAGCCTAACTATGAATTATTTCTGATTAAAATTCACTACAGTTCAATTAAAATATCTAAAAAATTTCTCACTTAATACATCATGGGCACGTGATAAAAATATGTTCACTTGGCAATCACTGTTCACTTGGTTATCACAGTTTCAGAGCGCTGGAATAACCAAAATAAAACTGTAGAATGCAACAACAAGTAACATAGACCACTACAAAAATACTTACATGCATGTACCGATGGTACATCGAATAAGTAAGAATAGTTAAACATACTGAGATAGAGTAAAATAATTTCGTGCTAACCTAAATAGAAAAATGAAAAATTGGAAAAAACAGAACATTAATAGTGATACTTATAAATGTGTTTACCAAAGGTAAATCAATTGTATACACAACAATCGTTTCTCATATTCCGTTCATTGTACATTTAAGTTAAATAGCTGATGTTAATAAGAATCTCTACCCAAGTAGATAGACTAGGGTACTGATGAAGTGCGTGGCTGCACAGAAAAGTATCGGTATTTCCCCCAGCTTAAAGTCTAAGTTTAATTTTTCTTCTCTTCTTTAGAAAGTCACATTAATTAATAAAAATATTTCATTTAATAAGAATTGAAATTACTGAACTTAAGCCTAACTATGAATTATTTCTGATTAAAATTCACTACAGTTCAATTAAAATATCTAAAAAATTTCTCACTTAATACATCATGGGCACGTGACAAAAATATGTTCACTTGGAAATCACTGTTCACTTGGTTATCACAGTTTCAGAACGCTGGAATAACTAAAATAAAACTGTAGAATGCAACAACAAGTAACATAGACCACTACAAAAATACTTAGCGTACGGACTACAATTATTGGCAACAAGAAATATTGACCCAACTATTGGCACCCTCTGCTTGCATAGCAATAGCAAAGCGTCCGTTAAAGTCCCGTTCTAGCTTAAATAGTTTTTTTAATTCTTTGTCTTGTTTTCTTGTTTCTTATTCATTATTGTTTAACTTTAAATGGCTCAGTTGCTTGTAATCGTTCGTGTGAGAAAGCTGTTTTTGAAGATCGTTGGTTTGAAGTTTTAAGTATTGATTTCAATAGTGAGGTGAAGTTTGGTAATTGCCATTATTTTTGTATTTATTGGTTTTTCAATGAAGTTTTATGATTGCTTTACTAAATATACGTCAAACCTAAATAATTTCACCTTAAAATATGAGATTTTTACGATAAATTGTTGTTGTAAAACGTGAGTGCCAACAATTGGTTCCAAATAACTTTAAATTCAATTATTGGCAGGGGGTGCCAATAATTTTTGAATTTTGAGTGCCAATTATAGAATTTAATATATTTTCAGAATATTGTTAAGTTTTTGTTAAATCAAAAATACATCCATAGTGTATTAAAGTGTAAATAACAAAATAAAATTGATTTCAAATTAAATTTTCGTTCTGTATTTCCCTTCGAAAATAGAATAGGGCTTAAGTATTGTTAACACTTTTTAACTCCCATGGTGCCAATTATTAATTTTTTGGTATGCCAATAATTATGGTCTCATGCCAATAATTATAGTTTTTCAAGTGTCAATAATTGTAGTCGAGTGCCAATAATTATATACATAAATGTGCCAATAGTTGTAGTGCAGTGCCAATAATTGTAGTTTTTGAAAGGCTTATTTTATTTTAATTTTAAAAAATTACACATAAATCATATAAATTTTTCATAAATGTGATCTTATAGAAAACATATCCAAAAATAAAAAAAAATCCGCCAAAAAATTTCTCTACAAACCAAAGTAAATGATACATGTTCAAACTCAAAAATTCCTTATGGGTGCCAATAATTGTAGTCCGTACGCTACAAGCATGTACCGATGGTACATCGAATAAGTAAAAATAATTAATGTGATAATCGTAAAAAGATAAGTAAGAATAGTTAAACATACTGAGGTAGAGTAAAATAATTTCGTGCTAACCTAAATAGAAAAATGAAAAATTGGAAAAAACAGAAAATTAATAGTGATACTTATAAATGTGTTTACCAAAGGTAAATCAATTGTATACACAACAATCGTTTCTCATATTCCGTTCATTGTACATTTATGTTAAATAGCTGATGTTAATAAGAATCTCTACCCAAGTAGATAGACTAGGGTGCTGATGAAGTGCGTGGCTGCACAGAAAAGTATCGGTATTTCCCCCAGCTTATAGTCTAAGTTTAATTTTTCTTCTCTTCTTTAGAAACTCACATTAATTAATAAAAATATTTCATTTAATAAGAATTGAAATTACTGAACTTAAGCCTAACTATGAATTATTTCTGATTAAAATTCACTACAGTTCAATTAAAATATCTAAAAAATTTCTCACTTCATACATCATGGGCACGTGACAAAAATATGTGCACTTGGCAATCACTGTTCACTTGGTTATCACAGTTTCAGAACGCTGGAATAACCAAAATAAAACTGTAGAATGCAACAACAAGTAACATAGACCACTACAAAAATACTTACATGCATGTACCGATGGTACATCGAATAAGTAAAAATAATTAATGTGATGATCGTAAAAAGATAAGTAAGAATAGTTAAACATACTGAGGTAGAGTAAAATAATTTCGTGCTAACCTAAATAGAAAAATGAAAAATTGGAAAAAACAGAAAATTAATAGTGATACTTATAAATGTGTTTACCAAAGGTAAATCAATTGTATACACAACAATCGTTTCTCATATTCCGTTCATTGTACATTTAAGTTAAATAGCTGATGTTAATAAGAATCTCTACCCAAGTAGATAGACTAGGGTGCTGATGAAGTGCGTGGCTGCACAGAAAAGTATCGGTATTTCCCCCAGCTTAAAGTCTAAGTTTAATTTTTCTTCTCTTCTTTAGAAAGTCACATTAATTAATAAAAATATTTCATTCAATAAGAATTGAAATTACTGAACTTAAGCCTAACTATGAATTATTTCTGATTAAAATTCACTACAGTTCAATTAAAATATCTAAAAAATTTCTCACTTAATACATCATGGGCACGTGACAAAAATATGTTCACTTGGCAATCACTGTTCACTTGGTTATCACAGTTTCAGAACGCTGGAATAACCAAAATAAAAATGCAACAACAAGTAACATAGACCACTACAAAAATACTTACATGCATGTACCGATGGTACATCGAATAAGTAAAAATAATTAATGTGATGATCGTAAAAAGATAAGTAAGAATAGTTAAACATACTGAGGTAGAGTAAAATAATTTCGTGCTAAACTAAATAGAAAAATGAAAAATTGGAAAAACAGAAAATTAATAGTGATACTTATAAATGTGTTTACCAAAGGTAAATCAATTGTATACACAACAATCGTTTCTCATATGCCGTTCATTGTACATTTAAGTTAAATAGCTGATGTTTATAAGAATCTCTACCCAAGTAGATAGACTAGGGTGCTGATGAAGTGCGTGGCTGCACAGAAAAGTATCGGTATTTCCCCCAGCTTAAAGTCTAAGTTTAATTTTTCTTCTCTTCTTTAGAAACTCACATTAATTAATAAAAATATTTCATTCAATAAGAATTGAAATTATTGAACTTAAGCCTAACTATGAATTATTTCTGTTTAAAATTCACTACAGTTCAGTTTAAATATCTAAAAAATTTCTCACTTAATACATCATGGGCACGTGACAAAAATATGTTCACTTGGCAATCACTGTTCACTTGGTTATCACAGTTTCAGAACGCTGGAATAACCACAATAAAACTGTAGAATGCAACAACAAGTAACGTAGACCACTACAAAAATACTTACATGCATGTACCGATGGTACATCGAATAAGTAAAAATAATTAATGTGATGATCGTAAAAAGATAAGTAAGAATAGTTAAACATACTGAGGTAGAGTAAAATAATTTCGTGCTAACCTAAATAGAAAAATGAAAAATTGGAAAAAACAGAAAATTAAAAGTGATACTTATAAATGTGTTTACCAAAGGTAAATCAATTGTATACACAACAATCGTTTCTCATATTCCGTTCATTGTACATTTAAGTTAAATAGCTGATGTTAATAAGAATCTCTACCCAAGTAGATAGACTAGGGTGCTGATGAAGTGCGTGGCTGCACAGAAAAGTATCGGTATTTCCCCCAGCTTAAAGTCTAAGTTTAATTTTTCTTCTCTTCTTTAGAAAGTCACATTAATTAATAAAAATATTTCATTCAATAAGAATTGAAATTACTGAACTTAAGCCTAACTATGAATTATTTCTGATTAAAATTCACTACAGTTCAATTAAAATATGTAAAAAAATTTTCACTTAATACATCATGGGCACGTGACAAAAATATGTTCACTTGGCAATCACTGTTCACTTGGTTATCACAGTTTCAGAACGCTGGAATAACCAAAATAAAACTGTAGAATGCAACAACAAGTAACATAGACCACTACAAAAATACTTACATGCATGCACCGATGGTACATCGAATAAGTAAAAATAATTAATGTGATGATCGTAAAAAGATAAGTAAGAATAGTTAAACATACTGAGGTAGAGTAAAATAATTTCGTGCTAACCTAAATAGAAAAATGAAAAATTGGAAAAAACAGAAAATTAATAGTGATACTTATAAATGTGTTTACCAAAGGTAAATCAATTGTATACACAACAATCGTTTCTCATATTCCGTTCATTGTACATTTAAGTTAAATAGCTGATGTTAATAAGAATCTCTACCCAAGTAGATAGACTAGGGTGCTGATGAAGTGCGTGGCTACACAGAAAAGTATCGGTATTTCCCCCAGCTTAAAGTCAAATTTTAATTTTTCTTCTCTTCTTTAGAAACTCACATTAGTTAATAAAAATATTTCATTCAATAAGAATTGAAATTATTGAACTTAAGCCTAACTATGAATTATTTCTGATTAAAATTCACTACAGTTCAATTAAAATATCTAAAAAATTTCTCACTTAATACATCATGGGCACGTGACAAAAATATGTTCACTTGGCAATCACTGTTCACTTGGTTATCACAGTTTCAGAACGCTGGAATAACCACAATAAAACTGTAGAATGCAACAACAAGTAACATAGACCACTACAAAAATACTTACATGCATGTACCGATGGTACATCGAATAAGTAAAAATAATTAATGTGATGATCGTAAAAAGATAAGTAAGAATAGTTAAATATACTGAGGTAGAGTAAAATAATTTCGTGCTAACCTAAATAGAAAAATGAAAAATTGGAAAAAACAGAAAATTAATAGTGATACTTATAAATGTGTTTACCAAAGGTAAATCAATTGTATACACAACAATCGTTTCTCATATTCCGTTCATTGTACATTTAAGTTAAATAGCTGATGTTAATAAGAATCTCTACCCAAGTAGATAGACTAGGGTGCTGATGAAGTGCGTGGCTGCACAGAAAAGTATCGGTATTTCCCCCAGCTTAAAGTCTAAGTTTAATTTTTCTTCTCTTCTTTAGAAACTCACATTAATTAATAAAAATATTTCATTCAATAAGAATTGAAATTACTGAACTTAAGCCTAACTGTGAATTATTTCTGATTAAAATTCACTACAGTTCAATTAAAATATCTAAAAAAATTTCTCACTTAATACATCATGGGCACGTGACAAAAATATGTTCACTTGGCAATCACTGTTCACTTGGTTATCACAGTTTCAGAACGCTGGAATAACCAAAATAAAACTGTAGAATGCAACAACAAGTAACATAGACCACTACAAAAATACTTACATGCATGTACCGATGGTACATCGAATAAGTAAAAATAATTAATGTGATGATCGTAAAAAGATAAGTAAGAATAGTTAAACATACTGAGGTAGAGTAAAATAATTTCGTGCTAAACTAAATAGAAAAATGAAAAATTGGAAAAAACAGAAAATTAATAGTGATACTTATAAATGTGTTTACCAAAGGTAAATCAATTGTATACACAACAATCGTTTCTCATATTCCGTTCATTGTACATTTAAGTTAAATAGCTGATGTTAATAAGAATCTCTACCCAAGTAGATAGACTAGGGTGCTGATGAAGTGCGTGGCTGCACAGAAAAGTATCGGTATTTCCCCCAGCTTAAAGTCTAAGTTTAATTTTTCTTCTCTTCTTTAGAAACTCACATTAATTAATAAAAGTATTTCATTCAATAAGAATTGAAATTACTGAACTTAAGTCTAACTATGAATTATTTCTGATTAAAATTCACTACAGTTCAATTAAAATATCTAAAAAATTTCTCACTTAATACATCATGGGCACGTGACAAAAATATGATCACTTGGCAATCACTGTTCACTTGGTTATTACAGTTTCAGAACGCTGGAATAACCAAAATAAAACTGTAGAATGCAACAACAAGTAACATAGACCACTACAAAAATACTTACATGCATGTACCGATGGTACATCGAATAAGTAAAAATAATTAATGTGATGATCGTAAAAAGATAAGTAAGAATAGTTAAACATACTGAGGTAGAGTAAAATAATTTCGTGCTAACCTAAATAGAAAAATGAAAAATTGGAAAAAACAGAAAATTAATAGTGATACTTATAAATGTGTTTACCAAAGGTAAATCAATTGTATACACAACAATCGTTTCTCATATTCCGTTCATTGTACATTTAAGTTAAATAGCTGATGTTAATAAGAATCTCTACCCAAGTAGATAGACTAGGGTGCTGATGAAGTGCGTGGCTGCACAGAAAAGTATCGGTATTTCCCCCAGCTTAAAGTCTAAGTTTAATTTTTCTTCTCTTCTTTAGAAACTCACATTAGTTAATAAAAATATTTCATTCAATAAGAATTGAAATTACTGAACTTAGGCCTAACTATGAATTATTTCTGATTAAAATTCACTACAGTTCAATTAAAATATCTAAAAAATTTCTCACTTAATACATCATGGGCACGTGACAAAAATATGTTCACTTGGCAATCACTGTTCACTTGGTTATCACAGTTTCAGAACGCTGGAATAACCACAATAAAACTGTAGAATGCAACAACAAGTAACATAGACCACTACAAAAATACTTACATGCATGTACCGATGGTACATCGAATAAGTAAAAATAATTAATGTGATGATCGTAAAAAGATAAGTAAGAATAGTTAAACATACTGAGGTAGAGTAAAATAATTTCGTGCTAACCTAAATAGAAAAATGAAAAATTGGAAAAAACAGAAAATTAATAGTGATACTTATAAATGTGTTTACCAAAGGTAAATCAATTGTATACACAACAATCGTTTCTCATATTCCGTTCATTGTACATTTATGTTAAATAGCTGATGTTAATAAGAATCTCTACCCAAGTAGATAGACTAGGGTGCTGATGAAGTGCGTGGCTGCACAGAAAAGTATCGGTATTTCCCCCAGCTTATAGTCTAAGTTTAATTTTTCTTCTCTTCTTTAGAAACTCACATTAATTAATAAAAATATTTCATTTAATAAGAATTGAAATTACTGAACTTAAGCCTAACTATGAATTATTTCTGATTAAAATTCACTACAGTTCAATTAAAATATCTAAAAAATTTCTCACTTCATACATCATGGGCACGTGACAAAAATATGTGCACTTGGCAATCACTGTTCACTTGGTTATCACAGTTTCAGAACGCTGGAATAACCAAAATAAAACTGTAGAATGCAACAACAAGTAACATAGACCACTACAAAAATACTTACATGCATGTACCGATGGTACATCGAATAAGTAAAAATAATTAATGTGATGATCGTAAAAAGATAAGTAAGAATAGTTAAACATACTGAGGTAGAGTAAAATAATTTCGTGCTAAACTAAATAGAAAAATGAAAAATTGGAAAAACAGAAAATTAATAGTGATACTTATAAATGTGTTTACCAAAGGTAAATCAATTGTATACACAACAATCGTTTCTCATATGCCGTTCATTGTACATTTAAGTTAAATAGCTGATGTTTATAAGAATCTCTACCCAAGTAGATAGACTAGGGTGCTGATGAAGTGCGTGGCTGCACAGAAAAGTATCGGTATTTCCCCCAGCTTAAAGTCTAAGTTTAATTTTTCTTCTCTTCTTTAGAAACTCACATTAATTAATAAAAATATTTCATTCAATAAGAATTGAAATTATTGAACTTAAGCCTAACTATGAATTATTTCTGTTTAAAATTCACTACAGTTCAGTTTAAATATCTAAAAAATTTCTCACTTAATACATCATGGGCACGTGACAAAAATATGTTCACTTGGCAATCACTGTTCACTTGGTTATCACAGTTTCAGAACGCTGGAATAACCACAATAAAACTGTAGAATGCAACAACAAGTAACGTAGACCACTACAAAAATACTTACATGCATGTACCGATGGTACATCGAATAAGTAAAAATAATTAATGTGATGATCGTAAAAAGATAAGTAAGAATAGTTAAACATACTGAGGTAGAGTAAAATAATTTCGTGCTAACCTAAATAGAAAAATGAAAAATTGGAAAAAACAGAAAATTAAAAGTGATACTTATAAATGTGTTTACCAAAGGTAAATCAATTGTATACACAACAATCGTTTCTCATATTCCGTTCATTGTACATTTAAGTTAAATAGCTGATGTTAATAAGAATCTCTACCCAAGTAGATAGACTAGGGTGCTGATGAAGTGCGTGGCTGCACAGAAAAGTATCGGTATTTCCCCCAGCTTAAAGTCTAAGTTTAATTTTTCTTCTCTTCTTTAGAAAGTCACATTAATTAATAAAAATATTTCATTCAATAAGAATTGAAATTACTGAACTTAAGCCTAACTATGAATTATTTCTGATTAAAATTCACTACAGTTCAATTAAAATATGTAAAAAAATTTTCACTTAATACATCATGGGCACGTGACAAAAATATGTTCACTTGGCAATCACTGTTCACTTGGTTATCACAGTTTCAGAACGCTGGAATAACCAAAATAAAACTGTAGAATGCAACAACAAGTAACATAGACCACTACAAAAATACTTACATGCATGCACCGATGGTACATCGAATAAGTAAAAATAATTAATGTGATGATCGTAAAAAGATAAGTAAGAATAGTTAAACATACTGAGGTAGAGTAAAATAATTTCGTGCTAACCTAAATAGAAAAATGAAAAATTGGAAAAAACAGAAAATTAATAGTGATACTTATAAATGTGTTTACCAAAGGTAAATCAATTGTATACACAACAATCGTTTCTCATATTCCGTTCATTGTACATTTAAGTTAAATAGCTGATGTTAATAAGAATCTCTACCCAAGTAGATAGACTAGGGTGCTGATGAAGTGCGTGGCTACACAGAAAAGTATCGGTATTTCCCCCAGCTTAAAGTCAAATTTTAATTTTTCTTCTCTTCTTTAGAAACTCACATTAGTTAATAAAAATATTTCATTCAATAAGAATTGAAATTATTGAACTTAAGCCTAACTATGAATTATTTCTGATTAAAATTCACTACAGTTCAATTAAAATATCTAAAAAATTTCTCACTTAATACATCATGGGCACGTGACAAAAATATGTTCACTTGGCAATCACTGTTCACTTGGTTATCACAGTTTCAGAACGCTGGAATAACCACAATAAAACTGTAGAATGCAACAACAAGTAACATAGACCACTACAAAAATACTTACATGCATGTACCGATGGTACATCGAATAAGTAAAAATAATTAATGTGATGATCGTAAAAAGATAAGTAAGAATAGTTAAATATACTGAGGTAGAGTAAAATAATTTCGTGCTAACCTAAATAGAAAAATGAAAAATTGGAAAAAACAGAAAATTAATAGTGATACTTATAAATGTGTTTACCAAAGGTAAATCAATTGTATACACAACAATCGTTTCTCATATTCCGTTCATTGTACATTTAAGTTAAATAGCTGATGTTAATAAGAATCTCTACCCAAGTAGATAGACTAGGGTGCTGATGAAGTGCGTGGCTGCACAGAAAAGTATCGGTATTTCCCCCAGCTTAAAGTCTAAGTTTAATTTTTCTTCTCTTCTTTAGAAACTCACATTAATTAATAAAAATATTTCATTCAATAAGAATTGAAATTACTGAACTTAAGCCTAACTGTGAATTATTTCTGATTAAAATTCACTACAGTTCAATTAAAATATCTAAAAAAATTTCTCACTTAATACATCATGGGCACGTGACAAAAATATGTTCACTTGGCAATCACTGTTCACTTGGTTATCACAGTTTCAGAACGCTGGAATAACCAAAATAAAACTGTAGAATGCAACAACAAGTAACATAGACCACTACAAAAATACTTACATGCATGTACCGATGGTACATCGAATAAGTAAAAATAATTAATGTGATGATCGTAAAAAGATAAGTAAGAATAGTTAAACATACTGAGGTAGAGTAAAATAATTTCGTGCTAAACTAAATAGAAAAATGAAAAATGAAAAATTGGAAAAAACAGAAAATTAATAGTGATACTTATAAATGTGTTTACCAAAGGTAAATCAATTGTATACACAACAATCGTTTCTCATATTCCGTTCATTGTACATTTAAGTTAAATAGCTGATGTTAATAAGAATCTCTACCCAAGTAGATAGACTAGGGTGCTGATGAAGTGCGTGGCTGCACAGAAAAGTATCGGTATTTCCCCCAGCTTAAAGTCTAAGTTTAATTTTTCTTCTCTTCTTTAGAAACTCACATTAATTAATAAAAGTATTTCATTCAATAAGAATTGAAATTACTGAACTTAAGTCTAACTATGAATTATTTCTGATTAAAATTCACTACAGTTCAATTAAAATATCTAAAAAATTTCTCACTTAATACATCATGGGCACGTGACAAAAATATGATCACTTGGCAATCACTGTTCACTTGGTTATTACAGTTTCAGAACGCTGGAATAACCAAAATAAAACTGTAGAATGCAACAACAAGTAACATAGACCACTACAAAAATACTTACATGCATGTACCGATGGTACATCGAATAAGTAAAAATAATTAATGTGATGATCGTAAAAAGATAAGTAAGAATAGTTAAACATACTGAGGTAGAGTAAAATAATTTCGTGCTAACCTAAATAGAAAAATGAAAAATTGGAAAAAACAGAAAATTAATAGTGATACTTATAAATGTGTTTACCAAAGGTAAATCAATTGTATACACAACAATCGTTTCTCATATTCCGTTCATTGTACATTTAAGTTAAATAGCTGATGTTAATAAGAATCTCTACCCAAGTAGATAGACTAGGGTGCTGATGAAGTGCGTGGCTGCACAGAAAAGTATCGGTATTTCCCCCAGCTTAAAGTCTAAGTTTAATTTTTCTTCTCTTCTTTAGAAACTCACATTAGTTAATAAAAATATTTCATTCAATAAGAATTGAAATTACTGAACTTAAGCCTAACTATGAATTATTTCTGATTAAAATTCACTACAGTTCAATTAAAATATCTAAAAAATTTCTCACTTAATACATCATGGGCACGTGACAAAAATATGTTCACTTGGCAATCACTGTTCACTTGGTTATCACAGTTTCAGAACGCTGGAATAACCACAATAAAACTGTAGAATGCAACAACAAGTAACATAGACCACTACAAAAATACTTACATGCATGTACCGATGGTACATCGAATAAGTAAAAATAATTAATGTGATGATCGTAAAAAGATAAGTAAGAATAGTTAAACATACTGAGGTAGAGTAAAATAATTTCGTGCTAACCTAAATAGAAAAATGAAAAATTGGAAAAAACAGAAAATTAATAGTGATACTTATAAATGTGTTTACCAAAGGTAAATCAATTGTATACACAACAATCGTTTCTCATATTCCGTTCATTGTACATTTAAGTTAAATAGCTGATGTTAATAAGAATATCTACCCAAGTAGATAGACTAGGGTGCTGATGAAGTGCGTGGCTGCACAGAAAAGTATCGGTATTTCCCCCAGCTTAAAGTCTAAGTTTAATTTTTCTTCTCTTCTTTAGAAACTCACATTAATTAATAAAAATATTTCATTCAATAAGAATTGAAATTACTGAACTTAAGCCTAACTGTGAATTATTTCTGATTAAAATTCACTACAGTTCAATTAAAATATCTAAAAAAATTTCTCACTTAATACATCATGGGCACGTGACAAAAATATGTTCACTTGGCAATCACTGTTCACTTGGTTATCACAGTTTCAGAACGCTGGAATAACCAAAATAAAACTGTAGAATGCAACAACAAGTAACATAGACCACTACAAAAATACTTACATGCATGTACCGATGGTACATCGAATAAGTAAAAATAATTAATGTGATGATCGTAAAAAGATAAGTAAGAATAGTTAAACATACTGAGGTAGAGTAAAATAATTTCGTGCTAAACTAAATAGAAAAATGAAAAATGAAAAATTGGAAAAAACAGAAAATTAATAGTGATACTTATAAATGTGTTTACCAAAGGTAAATCAATTGTATACACAACAATCGTTTCTCATATTCCGTTCATTGTACATTTAAGTTAAATAGCTGATGTTAATAAGAATATCTACCCAAGTAGATAGACTAGGGTGCTGATGAAGTGCGTGGCTGCACAGAAAAGTATCGGTATTTCCCCCAGCTTAAAGTCTAAGTTTAATTTTTCTTCTCTTCTTTAGAAACTCACATTAATTAATAAAAATATTTCATTCAATAAGAATTGAAATTACTGAACTTAAGCCTAACTATGAATTATTTCTGATTAAAATTCACTACAGTTCAATTAAAATATCTAAAAAATTTCTCACTTAATACATCATGGGCACGTGACAAAAATATGTTCACTTGGCAATCACTGTTCACTTGGTTATCACAGTTTGAGAACGCTGGAATAACCAAAATAAAACTGTAGAATGCAACAACAAGTAACATAGACCACTACAAAAATACTTACATGCATGTACCGATGGTACATCGAATAAGTAAAAATAATTAATGTGATGATCGTAAAAAGATAAGTAAGAATAGTTAAACATACTGAGATAGAGTAAAATAATTTCGTGCTAACCTAAATAGAAAAATGATAAATTGGAAAAAACTAAAATTAATAGTGATACTTATAAAAGTGTTTACCAAAGGTAAATCAATTGTATACACAACAATCGTTTCTCATATTCCGTTCATTGTACATTTAAGTTAAATAGCTGATGTTAATAAGAATATCTACCCAAGTAGATAGACTAGGGTGCTGATGAAGTGCGTGGCTGCACAGAAAAGTATCGGTATTTCCCCCTGCTTAAAGTCTAAGTTTAATTTTTCTTCTCTTCTTTGAAACTCACATTAATTAATAAAAATATTTCATTTAATAAGAATTGAAGTTACTGAACTTAAGCCTAACTATGAATTATTTCTAATTAAAATTCACTACAGTTCAATTAAAATATCTAAAAAATTTCTCAGTTGTAGCGATTTTTAATCAATATTATGGCTTCTTCATAATTTTGCAAATGCTCGCGATTTTTGCAAAGTTCGCGATAAAAGCGCTTTTTTGCGTGTCTTTTAGCTTCCTAACAGTTTCGAAGGTTTTAAAACATTATTAAACATTGTCATCCCGCTATTACAAACTTTTTGCGAATTTTCGCGAATTTTTGCATTCCTTACAGTTTTATCGATTCTAATAAATAAATTAATAATTCAAATTGAAATATACTGTCATATGTCGAATAATAAAATTCTTC
This sequence comes from Tachina fera, assembly GCA_905220375.1. Lineage (NCBI taxonomy): Eukaryota > Metazoa > Arthropoda > Insecta > Diptera > Tachinidae > Tachina > Tachina fera. The sequence continues at coordinate 90,839,066 of LR999964.1, forward strand.
GATTCTTAATCAGTTTTATGGCTTTTTATAAATTGTACAATTGGCTTATACAATTACAACACTTAAATATGCTACTGCTTTTGGTCTTGCTTTTTTTAAAGTTAGTAAATTATGTTTCAATGTATTTTATTGTTATGGTCTTGTAATGCAGTATCTTTAAAAGGACTATTAATTTTACAAGAGTAGTTTACTACGAAGCGTGAAAACTCTTAATAATTATAGAAATAATTGTTGTTATCCGATTTTTATTTTTTGGAGAAAAAAATAAAACTAAATTTGTGATATGTACTTTTTCGAACAGAAATTAAAGTTAGTTCCATTGTGGCAAAAAATACATATACATACATACTATTTAGTATTGATGCACGAATATTCGTATTCGAATTGCCGAATATTCGGCCATTTTTAGATATTCGTGTTCGCCAAATGCAGGCGAATAAATTCTAAACGAAATTTAAATAAATGGATAAAAATATTAGTTTGTACGAATTTATAGAAATTTGTATTTTGTATTCAAAAATTATTCAATCACGATCATTTAAATGCTGGGTAGTTTTTTATTAATTTTTAAAATTTACTTTTTTATTGAAATTAAAATTGTATGTGCCTATCTGTAGTTTCGAATCATCAAAATGCCAAAATTTTTGACAAATTCAAAATTTTAAAAAACTTTCTGAAAAATTTATTTTTATCGCTTACGATAAAATCAAACATAAGGCTCGATATAAAAGAAATATTTTTATATATAGAAAAAAAAATGAAAAAAAAATAAATTTCGAATTGGGAATACGAACTCACGTTCTTCTGTTTTGAGATCCACTTTTTGATTCACAGCTATTTGCAATACAAAAAGTTACGTATATTTTTTTAATATTGATCATTTTTCCAGTTGTCGCCATCGACGTCACTTCAACATAATACCAAAAAATTGTTGCTTGTTTTCTCGCTCTCGAGAACAATTTTACACAACTGGCAATCTATTTCCGTACCCTCAGGTCTAGAAAATAGCATAAACTTGTCAGAGGAGTCAGTGGTTTTCGACAACGGATACACAAGCCCCAATTTTTTGGTGTTGTGTTAAAGTGACGTCATGTCGACATCTGGAATAAGGGTGATTATTTTCTAAAATTCTTCAGAAAAATTCGTTTACAGTACATATACACATATTAATGTACATACATATGTGTGTATATATAATTTTTTTCACGTAAATACAAAAAATAAAAATACATTTTGTCGAGGCCAGTATACGAACCTTGGGGTACAGATCGTCAAGGCACACTATCTACCACTGAGCTATTGTATTCTTCATATCTTGAAAATGTGTCAATGTGACGTTTTAATTTCGTTTTTTTGCATGCAATTTTTGCTGGATATTTATTTCACATACGTTTTTAATGAATTCAAAAACTATAGCATTATTTGCAATTTGCAATAGCATTCAGAATGCATTCGAAGAAATCATGAAACATTATTTCATTTTGAACGTGCTCAATTATTTTTTGCTGGGAAATATTAAATCAATTTATATCAATCTGACCTATTGCAACTCTTAATTAAAATTATGCATAATATAAAAATATTTTTTGATATGCTAAAATGTAATCTACGAAATATCTCGATAAAAGAAATGTACGTCTTAGACTTCTTTCATAATTAAGGGCAAATATGTATATACATATGTGTCCAGTTGGGTCCATTGTGATATGTTTGTAATATACTTAAATTTTGTAAAAGTTTTTAAATGTCAAATTTTGATATTAGCAAATACTAAAACGAATATTTGAAATAATACTCGCAAACACGAATATGAATGCGAGTATTTTATATGAAATTAATAGACATTTAACTGGGGTCCTATCTCTGTCTACAAAATGAAATATGAAATATTTTTTATGAAAAAGCACTTCATACTCCTGTTCGCGTAAATTAAAGTTAAGTTATAAAAAATATCTTACATTTTAAATGCCATTAAAAACATTTACAAATTATACCATACACAAATTTTCATAATAAATTAAATGGATTCTTAATTTTTTATTCAACCAAATTTAACAAAATATTTGTATAAAACAGTAGTTAAATGTGCATAGGATCGTGTGCGTTTCAAATTTTTATGTATTTTTAAGGAATATTTTATTGTAGGAAGGAGGAATTAATCCTTTCTATGGTGTTTATTAATTTATTGAGTAAACCCAGACCAGACGATGTACGCCCTAGTTGGATAATACTTTTTATTTTTGTTTTATTTATTTAGAGACAAATCGGACTATGAAAGCCTTAAAATGTCTTCTTTTTTATTTTATTATTTTTTATTTAAAAGGCGACGATGTTTGTTCGTTCAATGGTTAGCAAAGAATGATTTTTATTTTTAATGAAAAAATTCTTACATAGCAAAACAAAATTTTAAATAACATTTTATGAAATTTGAGTTATATAAATTTGAGTAGAATTTCAATATCTTACATAAATAAAATGAGAGCAATTCTATACATGTAATGTAATTTTTTTTTATGCATGTTTTTTTTATTTATTGTATCTTCATATATGAACTAACAATAAGTATTCAAATCTTAAATCTAACATATAATTAATAGGCCCGACCAATGCCAGACATAACTAAGTGATAGTTGTAAATAATACATAAGTGGTGATAAGCAAAAAAAATTTTTTTTTCAAGCAACTTCATTCGGAGTGTTTAGTATTAGAGCCCTTGTATCTCTCTTTTTTAAGCGAATGTGTCCAGTGAAGTTCAAAATGTTACGAGCAAGCGGATTAGGATGTGACACGAGTTTAGTTAGATATTTGCCTGCGTATTTTGCAATTTCTTCAGTCACTAGTGGCATATTTAAATCACGATGTATATTTGAATTCTTAATGTACCATGGAGCAGATGTTATTAACCTTAAAATTTTGTTTTGTCTTCGTTGAATTCTCTCTACATTGGAAGCAGAAGCAGTGCCCCATAACTGGATACCGTAACACCATATTGGCTTTAAAAGCGACTTGTATATTAAAAGTTTGCAGTCTAGGCTGAGTGTTGAATTTCTGCCAATCAGCCAATGTACCTGAGTTAATTTTAGTTTCATTTGAGTTAACTTATAGTCAATGTGATGTTTCCATGTAAGCCGTCGATCGAGGTGTATACCAAGATATTTCACGTGTGAATGTTGAGGAACAACTTGATTATTAATCCGAATGGAGGAACAAGTATCTCTTCGTAAGGTAAATGTTATATGAACACACATTTGTTCATTTACCTCAATTCTCCATAAGTTTAACCATAGTTCCATCTGGCGAATGTGTTCCTGGAGTTTTCGGAATGCCTCATCAGGGTTTTCGTGCATACTAAGGCAGGCGGTATCGTCGGCAAATGTAGAAGTGTGGATACTACTGCTCACAGGCATATCACAAGTATAAATCAAATATAAAAATGGTCCCAGTATACTTCCCTGTGGCACACCGGATGAGATAGTTTCAGGCACACTCATGCAACAATGTAACTTTCCAAAAGATTTAGAATGTTTATTGGTAAATATGTCTTCAATTTAAGAATCAGGCCTTCATGCCACACTTTATCAAATGCCTGAGAAACATCAATAAACACGGCAGAACAATACTTCTTTTCCTCAAATGTTTTTCTGATAAATTGAACCAATCTATGCGTTTGCTCAATGGTGCTATGCTGGCTTCTAAAACCAAATTGATGGTCCGGGATGCATCCATTATCAGTTAAAATTGAAGACAATTTTGTCATGAGTAGCTTTTCAAAAAGCTTTGACATTGTTGACAGTAAACTTATTGGCCTATATGACTCAGCCTTGGAAAGATCTTTACCTGGCTTTGGAATCATTTTAACCTTGGCAAGATTCCAGCAGTCTGGATAATACTCCAGTCGTAAAATGGCATTAAAAATTAATAACTGGATTCTAATTGCAGTACGAGGTAACTTAATCAGCATCTGGTTACTAATTCCATCCATACCGGGAGCTTTTTTCAGGTTGAGTTCGGCAATTAATTTTGTACATCACACATCGTAAATTTTAAGGGTCGAGGGGGTAGAGCAACTACACTCGGCAAATCAGCAACACTGGTACATGTATTTGGTGTAAATACGGATTTTAAATGCTCAGCAAATATGTTACCTTTTTCAGTATCGCTTCTTGCCTAACCTCCGGTAGATGTGCGCAGAGGTGGCTTAAACTCAACGGGTGTTTTAAACTTTTTAGCAGCGCGCCACAAAGAGTAATTAGATGCTGCTGTGACATCAAGGCCTTTAGATAATTTTTGAAAGATGCAGTTTTTTCAGATGCAAGCAGAAGAGTCGTTTAGTGCACTCTTTAAATCTGATTTTGTGTTGAGGTGATCTGTGCTGTTGCCAGTCCCTACTAGCTCTCCTTTTTTCACGTACGAGATGTTCAACGTCTGTAGAATAAATTTTATTGAACCCAGTATACTGATGGGAGGTAGTGGCATGTTCAGAAGCTTGTTTAATATTCTCGTTAAGATTTGCAATGTTCGATTCAATATCATTGGGTGTTCTTAGCGTAATATTTTCCGTGCAATGACTACTAAGATATTTTTTGAATACCAGCCAATTAACACGATTTATCATCTTGACATATGGGTGAGGTAAAGCGCTTCTCAGTGGACTACAGATTGTAACGATCGTGGGAGAGTGATCAGACGACAGATCTAGGGAAGCTTCAACGTGAATTAATTTCCTAGAAATACTTTTTATGACGCCGAAATCTATAACATCTGGAATTTTTCGTACGTCAGAAGGCCAGTAAGTAGGCTCCCCACTTGAAATAACATCCAAACCCATTTTTGAAATTGTGTTGAACAAGGCCCTACCTCTAGGCGTAATAAGACGCTAACCCCAGAACGTATGCTTAGCATTGTAGTCGCCAGCTGCAACGAAACAAGGTCCAAGAGATTTGTAGAACTTCTCGTATTGGTCCTCAGTGATTGAAAATCTGGGAAGGGAGTAAATTGAAGATGTCACGAAATTTGTACAAAAATTTTCAATGCAGATATTTGTTGCTTGTAGATGTTCTTCACAAATGTTGTCAAGAATATAGTGCTTGAGTCTTGACTTTATTAGAATTGCTGATCCACCGCATGCTCTCCCTCTAGGGTCCTTTATGTCATATAAAGTGTAGCCATTCATTTTAAAGAGGCTTCTAGAAGTCAAATGAGTCTCAGAGACCAACATTATATCAATATTTTTTTCCGTTAAGAAGTGCTCAAGTTCATTTTTATGTTGGCGAATGCCGTTTGCGTTCCAGAAACATATTTTTAACGTGTTCATGGCTTGTTAATTAATGCTTGAAGCAGAATATTCTGCATTCTCAGCATTTCTTGCATCATGGTAGTCATATTTGTTGTAAAGTTGTTTATAGTTAGCACCAGATTCTCAATAGTAGCTTCAAGGCGACTAAAGTTAAAGCTTGAATTTGCATTCGTTGAATTATTTGGCGGTGAAACATTTGGTGTGGGAATAGAACTAGCCTTAGCAGCATCGGCATAAGATACACGTGAAGTAACTGGTTGGCTCACTGGAGCAAAAGTGGCGGAGTACGCGTTTAATGGTTGAGCTGGAGCTAATTTAGGTTTTTGCACCATAGCCTGCTTAACGAAAGAGTACACAGGACATCCTCTGTAGTTAGCGGTGTGATTACTTCCACAATTACTGCATTTTTTTTCGCTTGATCTTTTGGTTTGATACAACTTGCAGTACCGTGCAATTCACCGCAGATAACACACACTGTAGGTAAATTGCAGTAAGCTTTTGTATGGCCATATTCTTGGCAATTATGACACTGCACGGGACCTGCACGCTTATGTGGCTCTTCAACTGTGATTTTTCTGTATAAAAGATATTTTAGGCTATAAATAGGATGAGTCTCGTTTTTTTTCAACTGTATATCATTTGGCTCCAGTTCAACACGAAATAGGGGTTGGGGTACTTTTTCTTTGTTAAATATGTTTGATACATTCTTTACCTTAAATCCCTGGAGGACAAGTGCATCTTTTATTTCTTCAGGGACAACATAAGAATCTATGCCCTTCAATACGATCTGCAGGCCTTTAGCGCTCTTAAGCTGGTATGTGTAGAAGCTTGTTTTATTTGTTTCAAACTCAGAAACCATTTTGCGGAAATCCTTTTCATCATAAATTTGAATTTGCGTTTCATCGATGTTGCCACGTTTTATTGGGACAATGTCGAATTTATTTTCACCAATGACCGAAATTAATTTTTTAATAAGGGCATTTGAATTTTTCTCTCTCAAGTAGATTGGTGGCGGCTTGGATGTTTTATTCGAGGATACATCGGGTTTGTCGTTCTCATCTTGCAAAATTTTAAAACGGTTTTGGCGATGAGTTGAGGATGCGCTGTTATCTCTAGACATCTTTGGGGCGGATGAAATTTTTGAAGAATTTGGGCTTCGTCCACGCTTTACCACGGTTATATATCTGTCCATACCGACTTGCACCTTGGGTTTTTAAATACTGTTATCTGTAGTGATAACTTTGTTAAGTGACGAATACGAGCCTGAAGGGGATGATATTACTGACTTATATGAAGAAGTACTAGGCAATTGTAATGTTAATGAATCACTACTATTTGGCATTGGATAAAGCGAAGTTGATCGCTGACGAAAAATTGGCTTTGCCGTTAAAAAAACACTTACATTAGATTTATTATTTTTATTTTTTTCATTAAGAGCTTCAGAACTCACAGTGAAATAGGCGTTTCTGCCGTTAGAACTCACTTTATAATTGTTTGTATTTGAGGCACTCATATAGAGTATTCCTCAAGGGCACTTTGTATTTTTTTTGCTTACGGTTTTTTGTTTTTGTAATTTGTTGTTTGTCTGTTTTTGAGGTACTCGTATAGAGTATTCCTCAATGTCACTGTTTATATTTTTTTGTTTGCGTTTTTTTTTTGTATTTGTTATTAACACTATGTAAAAAATATTATCAAAGCAATAAAGCTTATTTATTAAAGTCAGTATGTACCTATTACGAATAATATGTACTACGAATAATTTTTTGTTTGTTTGTATGTAAGAAAAAAACTCCGCTAATCGACTGTTCGCTATGAAGGTACCACGAGAACTATGTAATGTAATTCATGTTAATATTTCTCTCTTATTATCTGTACAATATTCCTATGACTCAATACTTTGACTTTTAAGTCATGGATTCTATGTTCAAAATAAATTTATAAAATTAACAGAAATTAATTTATGTAACAAAAAAAATAAATAATAAACGTTTGTATACAATAAGTCGAAACAAATTGTGATGTTAAGAAAAAAATAAACATTACAAATGAAATATAACTAATAAAATAATGATGCACCGCTACATACTCCCCCTCTGGCTCAATAATCTTCCCAATGATAAGACAGCTATCTTCCAAATCTTTCCGGCTGTTTCCTGTCACGTTGAGACCTTCTATTTGCTGACTGAGATGTGTAGGTTTTTGTTTTATTTTCTGTAAATGTATTAGTTTGTTGTATATTTGTAGGGTTTATAGTTTTATCGTCTTTGTTTGTTTTGTTATTCGATGAATTAGCTAAAGTTTCGCGTTCTGTAGTAGAGTAATTTCTTTCTGCTAGTAATAGTAAACGGCATGCATATTCAATGGTGTGTTCTGATTGATTCTCCCCATGAAGCAAAACAGCTCCAATCGCATAATTGCTAGCATCTGTTCTGATTGAACCATCTTTTTTGGGAACTAAGACCACTGGAAATGCCCATGGTGATTCTGTTTCTTCAATTATGCCCTTCTCCAGCATTTGATCAAGTTCCTGCATCAAAAGTATTTTCATCTTTGGTGATATTCTATAGGGTGGACTAGATATTGGGTCATGTGAACCTGTTTTTATGTAATGCCTTACATGAGAATGGGTTCCTCTATATCTTTGAATATGTCTCCCTCCCTGTGTGCCAAATCATCCAAAGTTTTTCTATCGTATACTGACAAATAGGAACCCTCATTTGTTCTTAATTTTATATCAAACGAGTTTAGATCAATTGATTTGAAAATTTCATTACAATATTCCATCATTTTGACTTTTTTAAGAGGTGGGAACAAATTTGAACGTTTGGGAGACTCATAGTTTTCTGGAGTAGAGTTTCCAAAAATTTTCTTTATACCACCTGGTGAATAATGGTTGTTTTCTTTTTCAAACCATGATAGAAAACCTTTCACCTCTCATGGCATGACGTTTTCCGAGACAGAAATATTGTTAATAACCTGTGCTTGCTTTATTTCAAATTCAAAAATTGTACATGAATCATCCTTAAAATGCCATGTTCGCTGAGCCAAATCCAACACTATACCATTTTCCTCCAAGAAATCAATGCCAATTAATGTTCTATTGCCAGTAGCTTTCGGCAAACATATAAATTTGATTTTCTTGAAACGGTCGCCTATAATGACATCTACGCTTGTAGAATAGACAACTTCGTTCTGTTGACTCCCATCAGCTAAAACTATTTCGGCGTAAACTTTCTCAAATTTTACGCCCTTTTGAATAAATTTTTGGTACAGGAGAAATCCTGCAACACTGGTTCTAGCAGCTGTATCGAAATAGGGCTCTCCTTTTAATCCTACGATATTAATTTTCACAACGGGAACACTTCGTCCAACTATAGAAGTATGCAGTGAATTGAAGTCAAGTTTTTCTTCTCTCATGTTTATATTATTTTTGTTACAAGAGGGACAATTCGAGCGGTAAAATCCTGCTGCTCCACATCCATAACAGTTGAGTTTTGTTTCGGGTTCCTTAACATGTTTGTGTTTTTCAGCTTCAATTTGTATGAAACAGTTTTCTGCCAAATGATTTTTCTTTCGGCAGTATGTGCATTTTGTAAAGTTTCTACGGGTTTTCTTTTTTCTACCCTTTCCTGTTTGTTTTCTATTATAATTTGTCCTACTTCTCTGGCCTTACATAATAACTCTTGGAAGCTTGCAACACTATCACGCGTTACTTTTTCTCTTATTTGAATGTTTAATTGGCCAAACAACATATTAAGCATCGAGTTTTCCGTTAATCTTTCAGACAGTTGAGCAAACAGTCTCCTTTTTCTACATACAAAATTATCTGTTGATTCGAATGTTCTCTGTTTCTCTTGAAATATTTCATTCTTGAAATATTTCATTGGCGGAGCAAATGCCTTTCTTAGAAGGTCAACTGCATCATCAAACGTTTTAGCTTCATACTGAACTCCTTGCCACCAAGTAGAAGCATAACCTTCTAATAGTAAAGGTAGGCTAATAAGAGCATATGAATCCGATATATTTTCCGCTCCTTTATAAACTAGTATAGTAGCCAGAAAATCTTCAACCTGTGTAGAGTTGCGACCACCACTAAAACGAGCAGTGCAACCACTAAATGTAGTCTTTACATCTTGTTTTGTTGCTAAACCACCTAACAGCTCTCTGAATTGAACATCCGTTAAAACCATATTAACTGGAGATTGCGGCTGCATAATGTTTGATGCCTCGGAACCACTTTGTGTAAGATGAACTTCTACATCAGTTTCGATTTAATTTAAAACATCATTTTATCCAGAACGTGTTTTAATAGGACTGCGTATCATATTTAAAAAGAAATTAAGTTTGAATGCTTACTTCTCAGACGAAATTTGAAGAGATGACAGAAGTTGACACCAACAGCGATGTTACAAATTCAAAATATGAATGATAAATGTACCAGAATAATGCGCCTCAATTAGGATCGTAATTTTAAAATTTATTACAGATATTCTTCTTAGGCTTTCGGTTTTGTTTATCCTTCTTCAAGATATAAAAATTTTCGTTGGGCGCCAATTGTAGGAAGGAGGAATTAATCCTTTCTATGGTGTTTATTAATTTATTGAGTAAACCCAGACCAGACGATGTACGCCCTGGTTGGATAATACTTTTTATTTTTGTTTTATTTATTTAGAGATAAATCGGACTATGAAAGTCTTAAAATGTCTCCTTTTTTATTTTATTATTTTTTATTTAAAAGGCGACGAAGTTTGTTCGTTCAATGGTTAGCAAAGAATGATTTTTATTTTTAATGAAAAAATTCTTACATAGCTAAACAAAATTTTAAATAACATTTTATGAAATTTGAGTAGAATTTCAATATCTTACATAAATACAATGAGAGCAATTCTATACATGTATTATGTATTATATTATATTATATAACATGAATTACATTTCATGTTAATATTTCTCTCTCATTATCTGTACAATATTCCTATGACTCAATACTTTGACTTTTAAGTCATGGATTCAATGTTCAAAATAAATTTATAAAATTAACAGAAATTAATTTATGTAACAAAAAAAATAAATAATAAACGTTTGTATACAATAAGTCGAAACAAATTGTTATGGTAAGAAAAAAAATAAACATTACAAATGAAATATAACTAATAAAATAATGTTGCACCGCTACATTATTAAATTTTAATATGGAAAAATTAGTTTAGAACAAATACTAAAATTTATTCTTTAAAAAAAAGTAAAAAATTAATAAAATTAAAATCATATACGAGTTTAACTGTGAAAAAACAGATAGCAAATTACGAAGATGAACCAACATGTTTCAAAATAAATAGGCAAATAGCTAGGCTATATGTGTAAATAGAAGTGCTCCGAGCGTACAAATTTTCAGTGGTGTTGTTTACTTCACTTCGTTGTAGGCTTGATGGGGAAAAATCTTCTAAACTTTTATTTTTGAAGGTAAACATTCCCCTCTTGAGGTGATGAAAAGTACTTCCAATTTTTAAATGTTAATTGTATAAAAAGTATGTTTAGTTTGTTGAGCACTATTGTATACATATTTTTGATATCTTTAAGTGTAAGTTGTATGCCTGGCAAGCAGGCTGTATTTATCAGTTGCTCAGTCCGTCTGTCTTTTTCTTAATTTTTCTTCTAAGGTGGCACTAGTTTTTGGATTTTAATACTTGAAATAGAGAACATTTGTGTAATTTTTAAATGTATACATTAGGCTTATGCGTATTCTTGAAACACAAAGGCTCACTGGTTTCTCATATGCGGGCTCAAATTCCAAGACAAATTGCGTTTTTACTTTTTTGATATCCTAAAAAAAGTTCCGCACCAAATGCATTTTCTGCAGCAAAAATGTGGATTTTTTAATTCCAAAAAAATCGCATATTTTCGTAATGACAAAAATTTTTTGTTAATAAAGCATCTACTACTACCCCAAGGACCATTTGCAAATCGCACGTATTCTAAAATAGATGACAACATAGCCAGTGAGCCCTTCGCGTTTTGCAAATTTTTTATTTTCTGCATAAGCCTAATGTGCATAAATGATATTGTGCTGAAAAAAGAAGTAACTTTTTGCAAAAACTGAATTAGCGAATAACTGAAAAACTACTCATGGTATTTTTTTAAAGTTAGTAAATTATGTTTCAATGTATTTTGTTGTTATGGTCTTGTAATGCAGTATCTTTAAAAGGACTATTAATTTTTACAAGGGTAGTTTACTACGAAGCGTGAAAACCCTTAATAATTATAGAAATAATTGTTGTTATCCGATTTTTATTTTTTGGAGAAAAAAATAAAACTCAATTTGTGATATGTACTTTTTCGAACAGAAATTAAAGTTAGTTCCATTGTGGCAGAAAATACATATACATACATACTAGTTAGTAATGATGCATGAATATTTGTACTCGAATTGCCGAATATTCGGCTGTTTTTAGATATTCGTATTCGCCAAATGCAGGCGAATATGAATGCGAATGTTTAAAACAAAAATGCATAAATCCTAAACGAAATTTAAATAAATGGATAAAAATATTAGTTTGTACGAATTTATAGAAATTTGTGTTTTGTATTCAAAAATTATTCAATCATGATCATTAAAATGCTGGGTAGTTTTTTATTAATTTTTAAAATTTACTTTTTTATTGATATTAAAATTGTATGTGCCTATCTATAGTTTCGAATCATCAAAATGCCAAAATTTTTGATAATTTTTAAGATACGGGCTGTATCGTAAGCCACAATTTACGTACAAAAACAAATTCAAAATTTTAAAAAACTTTCTGAAAAATTTATTTTTATCGCTTACGATAAATTCAAACATAAGGCTCGATATAAAAGAAATATTTTTATATATAGAAAAAAAATTTAAAGAAATAAATTTCGAATTGGGAATACGAACTCACGTTCTTTTGTCTTGAGAACCAATTTTTTATTCACAGCTATTTGCAATACAAAAAGGTACTCACGTATATTTTTTTAATATTCATCATTATGCCAGTTGTCGCCATCGACGTCACTTCAACATAATACCAAAAAATTGGGGATTGTTTTCTCGCTTTCGAGAACAATTTTACACAACTGGCAATCTATTTTCGTTCCCTCAGGTCTAGAAAATAGCATAAACATGCCAAGAGGATTCAGTGGTTTTCGACAACGGATACACGAGCACCAATTTTTTGGTGTTGTGTTAAAGTGACGTCATGTCGACATCTGGAATAAGGGTGATTATTTTCTAAAATTCTTCAGAAAAATTCCTTTACAGGACATATATACATATGTATGTACATACATATGTGTGTATATAAAGGAAATATTTTTATTATATATAAAAAAAATTCTGTTGGAAATACGAACTTACGTTTTTCTGTTTTGAGAACAAACAATTTATTCACAGCTACTTGCATTTTATTTTAAAGATCTAAAACTTCAACCGGACTTACATCTGTGTGTCATGTGCCAAATAAAGAAAAACCACTAATTACTAATGAAATGGTTACGCTTTTTTTGGCACATTGCACACATGAAATGCCAGATGTAAACTCAGCCTTATTTTAATATACATGTATTCCGTTAATTGTGAAAATGTCAAAGTCATATGATTTTTTGCTTCGAAATATCAAATTAATCTTAAGAAAACTTCAATAAATATTTAACAATCCAGCAAAAAAAGGTATGTAAAAGAAATAGTTAATGCATTGGTTTTACTGCAAATGAATTGCTTCAATTTAGGTGCAGAACGCATGATTTAAAGACAGGGGTGCCATTGACAAGCATGGTTTAGTTTAGAACACATGATAGTTCCCTGATTCAAAGACGTTTTTTCCCGTAAATACAAGAAATAAAAATAGATTTTGTCGAGGCCAGTATACGAGCCTTGCCGTACAGATTGTCAAGGCACACTGTCTACCTCTGACCTATTGTATTCTTCATATCTTAAAAATCTGTCAATGTGACGTTTTAATTTGGTTTTTTTGCATGCAATTTTTGCTGGATATTTATTTCACATACGTTTTTTATAAGTTCAAAAACTATAGCATTACTTGCAATTTGCATTCAGAATGCATTCGATCAAACGCACCCTTAAAATCGACAAATATACCCAGCACATAGTTGTCAGACGATTCCTTCACACATCGCATAACGTGATGCCACGCGTCCTCAACTGACCTCCCCTCCCTGAAACCAAATTGGTACTGAGAAGAACTCACGCCATCGCACTCCTTTAATCGTGTCACCATTATTTTCTCAAGTACTTTTCCAAGTACTGGGAGAAGACTGATGCCCCGATAAGAACGAAGATTGTTCCTCACTTTATCAGGAGTTTTCAGGAGCACAACGACACGAGCTTTCTTCCAAGCCCTAGGGAAATAGCCCTCGCTCAGACATTTCGCAAAGATTGATTCCAAATACTCAGGTATGGCCTTCCAAATGCTCTTACACATTTCTCCAGTCATACCATCCATACCTGGAGACTTCCTGCTTCTGACACGGCCAATGCTCTCCTCCACCTCTGAACTCACCAAGTCTGGACACCAGACCCCCTCCCTAATGAGAGGAGAGGACTCACCATGTTCCACTTCTGGAAAGAACACCCCTAAACGCACGTCAACACACTCTCGTTACGAAGTAAGCGCAACACCCCCCACATCGAGACCTGTCATGTCAACATGCCTTTCCTTACCCCTAGTAATGCGGTAAACTCTACCTCAGGGGTCATCCCTACCGTCCTGCACAAAACTCCTCTACTGGTCCTCCTTAACCCTAAAAATTCTGTCCTTGTACGTCCTGAAGGCAGACAGATAGTCAGCTTTACGTTGAGTAAGATCATCAGCATTGTTACCATTTGACAGAACTTGGTTTAGTCTTTTGACGTCGACCAAGCACGGTATCATTCACGGTAACCATGCAGCTGTCCATCTGTCTAACCTGGTCATCTATTGTCAGTTCCATAAAGTCCGTTAATGGCTGCGATTGTGCAACCACCCTAAAACTGTCAACGTACCTGTCCCAGTCCATCCCGTGAAGACGCCACCCACGTGGCAACGCAATCTGCTCAGTCCGTACCCGATAAGTAATCATAATCTCAAGGAGATTATGTCACACACCCTCCACCTAGTGTCAAAGGCAGTCATCCCCGCCCCGTTTGCAGCTGTCACGTCAATATCACTAACGCCTGCAGGCCCATCAAAGGTATACAAAGTACTAGGCTCGTTAAGAACTCCGACGCTCATAGTGACCATCCATTCGCTTAGCATTTCACCTCTTACATGGTTACGCCGGCGAGACGATTGTCCCACCGACTTAGAAAACCACATAGGAGACGATGCATTAGCGTCCATGCCCAGGATGAGCGGAATACTACTCGCTAGGAGTAGTACCGTATCCATATACCTTAAATAAGGCAACAGTGGTACGCTAGGCCTACAGTAGATACTAGCCAGAAACATCCGCCTAAACGCCCCTTCAACTGACACGCAAACCCCCCACTGGCTCCGACTAACCACTGTACAGTCAACGTCCCTGTCACAAACAATAACCGCAGAGTTGCATCCCCCGTCCGTAAAAACTCGTGTCCCCCCGGTAAACCCGTAACGCAGCCATCCGTAACGTAAGGCTCCTGCACAAGTGCAAAAGCCACGTCCAAAGTGCACAATGCCTGCCCCAGCTCACAGACCACCACGTACGACCGCTGGCAATTGAGTTGAATAATGCGCAAATTGTCCATGATTGATCTAATGTCTCGCGTTCGCAGCTGCTCTTCTTGCAGCAATTATCGGACACGAGTCCGACATCATCAGATGGTCAGATGGGTGACCCTTAAAGGCGCAATTCCTACAGCGCATCGGGTTGGGGCACTGAGAGGCCATATGGCCAGACCCACCGCAGTGACGCCAAACGTCCTCCCGCATTCTGCACTCACCCACACGGTGGTCAAAACCAAGGCAGCGGAAGCATGCCATAACCGGGTCCTGTGGCCGTGTTATAAAACGGAACCACTTTATATATACGCCCTTTGACACCAACACATCCATCACCTTATTGGTGACCTCAAGCATGACGTTCATCTGACCACCAGCCCTCACCATCCATGGCTTAGACACTAAGCGAACGCTCTTCTTGAACCTCCCCTGGGACATTTCCTCCTTCAGGTTCATCTCGTACAACTCAGTCATGAATTCTGCAGTAGATATCTCCGAATGCACACGTTGTACGACGATCCTAGGTCCCAGCTTATCGTTCACTTCCACCTCCAAACCCACCTCAGCGAACTTGACATTTGCAGCAATCTTCTCCCTCTCATCAACAGATGGGGTGCGGATAACAGCACCCCCGTCCCTCAATGGCCGGATACCATGCACTCGCACACCAAGTGTGGGTCCAACCTCCCCTACTACCTTGTCAACGACGTCCTTGGAGGACTCACCCTTACCACGAACAACCACCGACCAGGTCTCAACCGGTTTCACCACTGGAGCAGCAGCAGCGGCAGCAACAGCAACACCAGCAGCACCACGAATATCAACAGTCACCGCATTATTGGGCAGACGGGCTATAACACCACACATCGTAGCGGAAGCACCAACGTCCATTATGTCAAGGCGTCCCCGCAACCGCTCATTTCCGGCAACCAGTCGCCTCAAAAGCGACTCATACTGAGCCGCAAATGCCATTACGCCACGAGCAATGCCCTTATCCACCGCATCACCAAGCACCAGGTCCGTCAGCCCAGTAGTTATTGCCTTCATGTCCCCAGTGGGATCGCCCTGCGATAATCCAGAAGTAGGCTCCTTCTTCTGGTGGCTTACTCTCCTCCTCTGGAGCGTTTCGTCGATGTCGGAGAAAGCACTGACAAGAACTTCATCGTCAGCACCCGATTGACCAGTAATAGCAGCTTCAGCACCAACACCACCAACAGCACCAGCACCACCAGAAGCACCAGCAACAGCACCAGCAGCATCAGCACCAGCAGTACTACGCACTCTCTTCTGGGTCTTCGGTGACCCCGTCTTCTGCCTCTTAGTTTTGGCCTTAGCCCCATCCTCGGCACTCGCGTCACTAACAGCGGCTCGCAGAGGCGTCATCGAGAGCGGTAGCGGAAAGGGATGGTCATCCGACGCAATATCGGAGGTATCCCCCTTACCGCCCTTCCTTTTGCCAGGCACCATGGCAAAATGAAATCAGCCCAAACAATAACAAATAATAAACCCGCAAAAAACCAACAAAATACGCTAAAAACCCGAACAAAAATAACGAAAAACACAAACCTCCGATCAAAAAATGTAAAAACCCTATTAAAAACTGAAAAACCCGCAAAAAACCCGAAAACCCGGTTCCGAACCGGTTTTAAACAACGCCAAAAAAAACCCAACCGAAAACCGCCAGGTACGCCCAAAAAAAACCCAGGGACACTACCACAACGGTAACGCCGAACTGGTAAAATACCACAGCGGCGACGCTGAACAGCAGACAAGTAATGCCGCCGATAGGCGCAACGGCGGCAAACAAAACGCTGCGCCGCAGAAAGCAAAAATTAAGACACGCCCGTAACTTCCAAAGCCCTTTATGGATCGGGAAGATATATACGTCCTTAAAAGGACGAGCACTTTCCAACGGTATGCAACACTCTGTATAAAAATCAAAAACCAAACGCAAAACCGAACTTAACCCGAAATTTGAATAAACACGCCAACAAGGAGCCCCGAAAATAAAAACCCCAATATCTCCTGAACCCTTAAACGGATCCAAACCAAGCACACCTTTTCACAAAGTGCTCAACGCGCACTTTCCAACGATATGCAAAAGAACACAGTCCAGTCAAATTTTTGAACAACTTTTCCCACACAGTGTCTGCTGTGTAAAATACACAAACACAAAATACAATTTATTCTGCACAAAACGCACTCGCACACAATAAATTATACACCGCTGAACAGGAAAAATTTCCCTTAACACGATTATGTCTATATAACGCTTTAATTTAATAACTTTCCGCGAAAAAGAATTAATGTTCACAAACGCTTTAATTAATGCGGAGTAGATAGGGACAAATGTGCAATAGCTTTCCGTGAGCACCTGCCTTGACGGCCTTATCTAACGGGTGCCAAAGCACCGGGTGCTAGGTTAGACGCCAGACCATCGCCCCCATGCACCCTTTATAGAATGAACCTGTTGTGTTGTGTATGTAAAGCCCTATAGCCCAATTATTGTTTTTATACAGCTGTACAGGGGGTCCAGCTTATAAATAGGCGTTCAAAGGAACTGCCAAAAAGGTTTGAAAATTCAATTAAAAAACAAGGCAAGTTATTGCCGGATTACGTTTAGAAATTAAATTCTGTTTTATTTAGCATTTTGCTCTGCTTATATACTATTTTACATTCTTCAATTTTTGTGTTTCTTTATGTCTTTAATTTTGCTATAATAACACAAATTATTAATAAAAATAAAAGTGTGTCATTGAAATTTTATAATGTAAGCGTTTTGTTAATTATTACAATGAACTGTGTTGCAATTCAATTAAACTATGCTACAGTGATTTACAGTAATTGAGGTACACTACACCCTCACCCTTAAGAGAAAAATTATGTAAATAATTTTTTTTATAATTATCAATGCAATTTAAAAATATTATCATGAAATATAATTTTTTATGTTAAAAATTTCTTAAATATTAAATATATTCTTATAATGTTACCGATTTTTTTTTTGATTTTTTTAGTTTAGAAAGATTTATATGGTTTTAAATTGTTATTATGAACTTCTTTTATTGTTAAATTATATTATTTTATACTCTTATATGAACATTATCTTTTTATTTATTTTCTACCTTAACTAATACTAAGCCTTGATATAGCAGTAATATTTAATTTATTGCAATAATAATTGTTTATATATAGTTAGTTCATTATCTCTGTTCAGTGCAAATTGTAACGTGAGTCATGGTTGTTGTACATAGTCATCATAATTATTAAATATCTTGTTGTTGTTTAAAATGATGGATGGCAGTTTTTCATATAATAATTCATATGGCGAATGGCCTGTGTCTACATGTAGCTTTCGTCCGTTAGTTTGTATTGAAATATGTCAAAAGTTATCTTTGTTGGGGCATTTTATATCAGTATTTTTAGTTAAGAACGTTTATTACCTATCTTATATAATGGCATATGCTTCTTTTATTTATTATTTTTTTTGTATATACTTTAAATATTTCATTCTTATTTGATTGCGCTAATTCTCTTGTATTTTCTTTATTAATTTTAGATATCAGTTTCCTCAGAATCGAATCTAGTTTCGCTGAGTTATCGCTGAATCTTGCTAGCTTATTAATTCTTTCATTCATATTTTGGGTATGTAACTTCTTCATAATCGAATCTGGTTTCGATGAATTATCATTACATCCTATATTCATATTTTTGGTACGCAATTTCTTCATATTCGAATCTGGTTTCGATGAATTATCATTACGTCCAATGTGCACAATGTTATTTTCAATATTTATGTCGGCCTCTTTTATATTTTCAATTTTATTAAATTGTAATTTCTTAATATTTTTGACGTCATTAATGGATATGCATTCCCATATTTGAAGTTGATCAGACTTCTGAGAATCATATTTTTCCATATTGCTTTCTGTTGCGCTCGTATTGTTTTTATTTCTATTACTGTTATTTGCCTCATTATTTACTTTTACATTTGCCTCATTAGTTTAATTTTTAATTGCCCTTGTAGTTACTAATAATTGAAAAGTTTAGATGTGATTGTTGGAAATTTGTAGTTTAAAAATTCAGTTGTTTAGATTCCTAATTGATGGTTCTATTATTTCGTCGGTATTTATTAATTATTTCTGTACGTATATGTCGTAGTCTGTAGTTTTTTTTTATGTGCACTGTAGTGTTGTCCCAGGTCATGATTTTTAAATTTAGAATTACTTTTCATTATTATTTTCCTATAAAACATGTATATGATATGAGTGAATGTACTTTTTTTTGTCAATTACATTTTTGCATAGTCGTCATTAATATTTCTGTCACAATTAAAAAGTTTTTTTTTTGAAACTTTCGTCATTGTTTATGTTTTTGTAATTTAACATATTATAGTTACTAAGTACGAATTTTTTTTGTGCTTACAATTTCTAGATAAACAGAAGAATATTTTTTTGTCATATTAATGTTTTAAGTTAATGAATCATAATTATAAGAGTTAAAATGTTTTTATTAAAAAAATAATTCTATATTCTAATAATTGAAGTTTAATAAGTATGTATAAAATTTAATAATAGTTGGTAAAAAAAAATTTTTTTGTCATTTACACAATATTTGTATTTTAATTGGTATGCTGACTTTACTGAAGTACTTTTCCGCTTTAGAAAGTTTGATTTTGTTGGTAACTTCAAAAAATTATTTCGAATGCGAAATTCTGCATTTTTTGAAAATATGTTGTTTTGTGTTGCAAAGATATTGCAAAGCTTTTGTACGTATCTTATATTTGACATGTTGTTGCTTTGTTTTGAGAAGGTGTTTCAAACTTTCGTTTATAGTCGCAGGTTACAGTAAATTCTTTTTAATTAAAGTATGTATTAAGGCCAGTATAAAATTTAATTGTTCTTCTTTTTATTAGTCTGTTGAAGCATTTTAATTTTGTCACAATGTTCTTTTTGGTCCACATGATTTTGGTCTCGGGATCATGGTTGCAGTCTTAGGTTTTTGTCCACAGGATCCTGGTCGCAGGATCGCCATGTAATTTTAAAATGGAAAGATCGCCATGTAAAGGATGAAAGAATGTGTAGGATGGCAGGATCGCCATGTAATGTTAAAATGGAAGGATCGCCATGTAATGTTAAAATAGAAGGATCGCCATGTAATGTTAATATTGTATGTTTGGTAGTGTGTTGTGGATGTAAAGCCCTAAAGCCCAATTACTGTTTTTATACAGCTTTACAGGGGGTCCAGCTTATAAATAGGCGTTCAAAAGAACTGCCACAAAGGTTTGAAAATTCAATTAAAAAACAAGGCAAGTTATTGCCGGATTACGTTTAGAAATTAAATTCTGTTTTATTTAGCATTTTGCTCTGCTTATATACTATTTTACATTCTTCAATTTTTGTGTTTCTTTATGTCTTTAATTTTGCTATAATAACACAAATTCTTAATAAAAATAAAAGTGTGTCATTGAAATTTTATAATGTAAGCGTTTTGTTAATTATTACAATGAACTGTGTTGCAATTCAATTAAACTATGCTACAGTGATTTACAGTAATTGAGGTACACTACACTATGCCCACTCCTCAAAGGCACATAGGTTGTATATAGTTATCCCTGTACTATATTTAAGTACCTTGCTTAGGTACTTTGAGCTATCTAAACTCTGCTGCTATGTCCGTGCCCATAGCAGCTTCTGTTGAATGGCAACAGCACCTAGAATAGTGTCTGGCTGACCGCGTCACGCCAATCACTATCATTGATTTAACACTGGTAAGCCAAGACTATTCTCCCAGCGATTTTGGTAGCAACCACAGCCACCACGTTAATTCTCTGGCTTCCACGCTAAGGTGTTGTGTATACACCAATAGTGAGGTCCCCAAGATAATTCCTCAACCATTGCCGGCACAGCTCAACCACTCATCCGAAATGAACGCATGCCTGTGTCGCCAAATATCCAGTGCCTACTCCACACATACCAAAATCATCCCTTAAACCCCGTGGGGTAGGACGAACTCGGCATTTTAGCAAAGAACACTGACGACCACTACATGCACTTAATAACTTCAAAGCAGCTCAGCTGTCGGGCCACCGGCACCCGTGGAACCAGAAGTAGCCTCTGGTGAGACCTCGAAGTTCCACCACAAGGGCTTCACCTCTATCGTCTTTTGAACTCAGGGGCAGCTCTAGGTGACGCTGCACCTAACTGACATCAACAGGACCTGTCTTCCTTTTGTTATAAATTTGTGCACATCCTTTGCTCTGTTATTTCAGAGATCGGGTAGTAACAACATAAGTTCTATGGGTAATGTACCAAAGGTACGTCAATGGAAAAAGCCACATCACCCCAGCTGGGGCCCCGGGCTTGCCACACCCGTAGTCAAAATAGACTCCCCTGGGGGGGAGTAGATAGGGACAAATGTGTTCAAGATTTGCGTCAATACCTGCCATTGTGGCCTAACTTGACGGTGCTCTTAACACTGGGTAGAAACAATGCGTCCACCAACGCCCCCACACATAACTGGCTGTTATGCATAGGTACCAAATAGTTGACATGTATTTGGACATGATCAACCCCCCTTGGTTTGGAGCGGAGCCTATCTAAAACTCCTTCCTAGATATGGACCTAGGCACCCGGTCGCAATGCAACTCCACACCGAGCAAAATATGCTCTACCCGCGATTTGGGCACAACCACAACCACCACGAATCTCCCCGAAGGGCCGACCCAAGTCAGGCAGAAACCGAAGTTTCTGGGGCTCCTGACCCCGTGGTACCAGATTAAAGACTCTGATCAGACTTCGCAGCCGAGGCTACTACCAGTTGCAAACCCCAAACGGTTCCGGGAACTGGTGGCCCGTAAGACAACAAAAATAACAAAAACAAAACAATCAACAATCACCCTCACGGATGGTAAGCGTGCACATAAGCACCAGCAAGGGACAAAACACACAAAACAAAACATAGTGCCACCCTCACGAGTGACAAAAAGGCAGAAAAACTACCAAACAACAAACATAAAACACCAAGGCAATCATTGCAATTGCCACAAGCAGCAACACTGCAAACAGCCACACAGCTACACAGCTACACAACTACACAGCAGCACAGCACACAGCAACACACCAACACAGCAAACAAACAGCAAAAACAGCAACCAGCAACAAATCACACAACCAGGCAGCAAACATTCATTCCAAAATCCAAATCGTTGTCCATACACATTGCAAAATTCTTCCAGGAGTTGCCCACAATGCGCCCCAATACTACGCAGAGGCACCCACCCAGTCTCAATGAGACCAGAAAGTGCCCCCGCATAAAACCATGGCCGCAAGAGAAAACGTCAGACACCAATCATGACCAGAAGGGCTCAGCAACGACAACAACACCACGCGTCCAAACAGGTACTACCAGACTACACACCGGAGAGCCTCCTACGGAAGGCCATACGGGCAAAATTGCCCAATCCAGAAAACGCCGCTGCATCAGTCAATATTCGACTGACGTCAAAACTGCCACCGTCCAACACAACGCCAATGGCCGGCAAGTCCCTGATATCGTCATATAACGGACAATACATCAGAACATGCCGCCAATCTTCGACGCCCGCACCGCACCGACAAGCAGGAGAATCAGACAAGTCCCTTTGATGCAAAAATGCATTCAAAGAGCCGTGCCCGGTCAGTATGAACCCCAGATGCAAGCCGAAGCTAAACTCTGGGCGCTCACGCACAAAGGTCGGATCACGTATAAAATTATACGTTACCCTACCATTGTCACTGTTCTCCCACCTTTCCCTCCAAATGGACACTAGATGAGCATCCAATTCCCTCGCGATTTCGCCCGATTCCCTACCTGGAAGACTACTAGCAGAAAGCCAGTCATACCCGAGAAGTGGTAGCCCACGCCTTATCTTGAAGGCGATAGCACGACGCATCACCTCCAAGTCAAGCGGGGCCACACCTAGCAAGACCTGAAGAGCATCCGTTGATACAGTCCGACAGACTGGCATGCAAGCCAGCATGGCTACCCTCTGACAAGACAATATTCTGGTTCTACCAGCAACAGTCATTGCCACTTCATACCATACAGGCGAACCATATGCTGCACAGGCAACAAATAGTCCACCATATATGGTACGAGTGGCACGCCTGCTCAAGCCCCAGTCACTCCTAAGTATGCGTTTAACCCTACCAACAACGGCATTCAGCTTGTCCCTCACATAGACAGGATGAACTAAAAAGTTCAACCTCTCAGCCACCATTATTCCCAAATATTTGACCTTGGTCACATATTTGAGGCTAACACCGCCAGATCGAATGAGCGGTGGACGACCATGCGATAATTTGCCCTTGAGCAACATTATCACGGTCTTATCCATGGCCACCCCAACCCCGACACGATTACCCCACTCAGTCACAATACCCATGACTTGCTGACCTTTTATCTCCAGTTCAGCACGAGACTGACCTTCAATCAAAATCAGCAAGTCATCAGCATATGCGCACAGTTTGTAAGATGCAGCTAGTTGCCGCAACAGAGTATCTATCATGAGGTTCCAAATAAATGGACCACAAATAGAACCCTGCGGGCAGCCCCTAGAAACATCCCTCCAAACAGCATCGCTGGCGCCTACCATACAAGCTTTCCTGCCGCTGAAGTAGCTACTCCACAAAGATAGCTCCCGACAGCCAACACTTTGCAGCCTGTCAAGAACTACACCCCATGAGAGGTAGTCAAATGCACCCTTAAAATCAACAAATAGGCCTAATACATACCTAGCAGACGAGTCACCAACACAGTGCCTAACATGCAGCCACGCATCATCAACGGATCTCCCCTCCCTAAAACCAAATTGGTACTCAGATAAGGCAGCACTGTCGCACTCCTTCAGTCTTTCCACCATTATCCTCTCCAGCACTTTCCCAAGTGCTTGTAGGAGACTGATGCCCCGATAAGAGCGCGGATTACTCCTAACCCTATCAGGAGACTTCAGGAGCAGCACAATACGTGCCTGCTTCCAAGCCCTAGGGAAATAGCCCTCACTCAGACACCTCTCGTATACTGCCTCCAAGTATTCAGGTATAGCCTTCCAGATGCTTTTACACATCTCTCCAGTCATACCGTCAATACCTGGAGATTTCCTACTCTTAGTCTGGCAGAAACCGGTAGCCAGCTCTGATCCTTGCAAATTTGGGGGGCTGACTTCCCCCCTAATGAGAGGAGAACTATCAACCCGGTCCTCATCTGGAAAGAAAGAGCTCAGCAAAACATTAATGCAATCCCGCCAGGTAGTGAACATAGTGTCACCAACCTGAAGGGATTCCACGTCAAGTCTCCGATTTCTGCCACTGCAGATGCGATACACGTCGCCCCACGGGTCATCCCTATTTTCGCGCACAAACGCCCTCCACTCATCCTCCTTCACTCTCTCGATGCGGTCCTTATAAGACCGCAGGCTGACCAGATATTCAGTCCTACGTGTCACAAGATCGTCAGCATTGGAACGCCTGGCCCTCTGAAACACTCTTCTGAGGCGCCTGACGCTTCTCCGCATCACATCAAGTTCACTAGTCCACCACCTGACCGTGCCTGGTCGAGTCTTACGACAGCGACCTAGCAACGTGTCATTTACTGAACACATCCACCTATCTATCTGGTCAACCTGCTCATCAACGGACAGCGCACAAAAGGTATCCAGAGGCATGCCAAGGGCTACCGCTCTAAAGAAGCCGGTATAAGCAACCCAATTGGCATCACGCAACCGCCACTTGCGTGGAGTTGGAACGAAACCGGAACGCCGATGGTAAGAGAGGACACTCTCAATGAGATTGTGATCACTTACCCCCGCATTGTCACGCACCCTCCAGCGAAAATCAAATAGCGCCAAAGCGCTATTGTTCGCCACCGAAACGTCTATGTCGCTAGCACCCATTGGACCATCAAATGTGTACAACTCACTAGCCTCGTTTAACACAGAAGCACGCACCGTAAGCAGCCATTCACTTAGCATTTCCCCTCGAATATAGTTCGAATGCCTAGGAGCATGCTCCGGCATTTTACTGAACCACATTCGAATTGCAGGAGTGTTACTCGCAAGTAGTAACACTGCATCCATGTATCCTAAATAACTATCCAATAAAGCACCAGGTGGACAATAGACACTCGCGAGAAGTATACGCCCAAATTCACCCTCTACGGCCACGCAAACACCCCAACGCGTACGATTTACAACGGTGCAGTCGACAGTCGCGTCATCAACAACAACAGCAGCATTTCCTGGAAGGTTGGCATAAACCCTCATTGTAGCCGGCAGTCCCCTGACACAGCCATTTGCGAAATAGGGCTCCTGCACAAGTGCAAAAGAAGCCCCACTTCGCTTCATGGCCTGGCCAAACTCGCACGTCGCTGAATACGCCCTCTGTAAGTTTTGTTGTAAAATTAACAACGTCTGATCCATGATTAATGTCTGGAATTCGCCCTCGCAACCATAGCCCCATATATAGGACACACCATGGACAACATCCTGTGATCAGCAGGCAGTCCCTTAAATTCACAGTTTCGGCATCTCACCTCATTCGTGCAGCCGGAGGAACGGTGACCAGCTACACCACACCGCAGACAAGTCTCCTCGCGCATTTTACAGTTCTGCACTCGATGGTCAAACCCAAGGCATCTGAAGCAGCTCTGTACGGGCTCCTGTGAGCGCACCTGGAAACGGAACCATTTTATATATGCGCCGGTACTCCTCAGCTGTTCAGCAACTCGCTCAGTACATTCGAGGGTGACGTTCACCTGCTGCCCACTATCACTACGCCATGGAGCAGTGACCAGCCGTACACTCCTCTTGTACACTTCCGGAGACATTATCCCACCCAGGTTCAAACTGTATAGCTCCTTCATGAACTCATCGGGGGTAATTTCCGCATGCACCTTCTGGATGAGCACCCTTGGTCCCAGCTTGTCGTTCACGCTGACCTCCAGCCCGACCTCAGCAAACTTCCCGTTCGCAGCAATCCGCTCACGTTCGGCCACTGACGGTGTGCCTATCACCGCACCTCCCGACTTGATGGGACGCACATCATGCACACGCACGCCTAAGGTTGGCCCTACCTCAGTGACCACCTTCTCCATCACCTCCTTGGACGTGGAGGCACCTTTGCCCCTCACCACCACTGACCAGGTCTCCACAGGCTTCGCTACAGGTTGCGCCACCACAGCCACTGGGGCACGAGCCGCAGCAGCAGGAACGGGAGCAGGAGCAGCACGACCACCAAAAATAGCAGGTGAGCCGGCCTCCAATCGCCCCCTCAGCCTCTCATTTTCCGCCACAAGCCCCATCATCAGCTTTTCGTAATCCGCCGATATGGTGGACACCAATCTGCCCACAGCACGGTCGACACTGTCAGCCAGAACCACCTCCATCAGCGCGCAAGTGATGCGCTTCAGCTCCGAAATGGCCTCAGCAGCCGTAGCAATGCCCATACTAGCATCAACACCAACAGCACCAGCAGCACCAGCAGACTTTGCAGCCTTAGCAGCCCTCGGCCCCTTCTTCCTCTTCACCTGGCCCGACGACACAGCACGCGTCTTGTCAGTCGCGTCCGTGGCCATCGCACACCCTTCCTCCACCCTCTCGTACACCACCTCGTCAACACCAGTAGCGTCACTAACAGCGGCAGTAACGCCACCAACAGCACCACCAGCAGCAGCACTCGTAGCAGCAGCAGCAGAGGCAACAGCAGCAGCAGCAGCAGGAGTAGCAGCGGAACGCTCCTTCCGCCTTTTGGGTGAGTTGGGCTTCACCCTCTTCTCCTTCGCGTATTCATCACTTTCCGTATCACTATGCCGCAGCAACATTCGCGCAGGCGGCGGCGGCATGAAAAATTCGGCCTGCGACACGGACTCAGAAGCGTCCTCGTCAACGTCGCCCTTCGGCACCTTTTTCTTCAGCGACAGCGGGCCCGGTGGAGCCATAACCGCTCAAATACAAATACACAAGTGAAAAAAGTTCACTTACCTTATTTGCCGCAATCAGAAAACTCAGTTATAGTAGATAGGCCCTTTTAAAGAGCACAACAATCTACTCAGCAGATACACCAACCAGCAGTAGCACCGACCTACCGACGTATCGACTTATCGAGTTGTCGGCTTATCGACTTATCGACGTATCGACCTACCCACTTATCGGCTTATCGATTTGTCGACTAATCGACTTATCGACTTACCGGCTTATCGGCTTACCGACTTATCGTTTTACCGACTTATCGACTTATCGACTTGTCAATTTATCGACTTACCAATTCACCGACTTGTAAATCGGTCGATTTGTGATTTACCGACTTATCGACTTATCGACTTACCGACTTACCGACTTACCGACTTATCGACACGCGTATCAGTCAGTGTGGCAACACCAACAAGTTTGACCTACGCGCCGGAGTTTGCCCTTGAGACACCGATTTAACACAAAACAGTTTGTCCTTACTGCCGGAATTTGCCCTTGACAGTTTTAAGGCTCTTTCCTTCTTCGCGTTTCACTTTTTCTTTATTATTCTACAATTATACATACATACATGTATGGCTTTCTATTGTACTATATAACCGGAGAATAAATCCACTATATCTCCGGTATATGTCAACTATTTTTAAAGATTTTTCTATCCACTTGTTCCAAATTGTTCCAGCTTCAAAATGAAACCACTCTCGTAAATTAATTCTAACTTTTACTGCTCAAAAACACTTCGCACAAAAAACTCGAATTAAAACACGTCTGTTCGCTTCAAAATTCAAACTGCAAGTGAGTAGATAGGGACAGAAGGAATCTCGTTAATCCATTCATGCGCGTCACTAATTAGATGACGAGGCATTTGGCTATTTTTTTTTTTTTTTTTTTTTTTTTTTTTTAATATTATGCCTAATAATGTAGACAGCACATATAAGGATAGATTAGAAGGCAACACATTCTTAGCGACTCAAATGGGTTCGGGACTATTCATCCGTCATAAAGAGTACGCTCGCCCTGTGAAGCAGAAATTAAAAAGATTTTTGAAACAATGCTCTTCTCTCAACCAATGCCATTTCTCACAACACTAGTTGTGTTATTAAACATTCGGAACGCTCTTACGCTCCCTATTGCGGCTTTGGTTGAGATCAATGCAGCATCTGCCTGTTTTAGAATTTTCCAATTTACTAAATCGTTCATTGAAGCTTTGCTCACAACTCCACGCCAAGACACTGTTATTGTACCCACATTTTTCACATTTTGATTAAATTTATTTCGAATGGCTTCTCTGACTGCACTTGTATTATAATATGCCTTTTTTCTATTGTGGGCTAGATCAAGGTCATTTGCATCATTCACAACTTGTGCATCAATAATGAGAAGCTCATTCTCTTTTACACCAACAATGTCTGGCTTTCTTAGGCCATCCGATGTGTTTAACTGCGGTTCTTCATGGACCTCGAATCCCTGCTCCACCATCTTTCTCACCACAAACGTTTTAACACAGTCATGTCTTTCAATCCTCGCATGCGAGGATCTATGACATACCTGTATTGTGTGGTAAGGTGTTTCTTGCAGCATGCACCCTGCTCTGCATGTGCGATCTATTCCCGGTCTTCCACGGGATGTTCTGGATTTAGATGGTAGAGCATTGATTCTTAGTCTAATGCAGTTAATAAAATCACGGCCTGTAAGCAACTTGGTTGGCTCCCTGACCCATCTGTGCGCTTCTTTCATCTTTTTGGCTTCTCTTAAGCCTGCTCCATCTACTGAACTATATAGTTTATTGCTAAAATATTCATTTATGGTTTCGGCCTCAAGAAGGGAATAATTCCCAGCTCGTAGCCTGCGTTCAGCGATGGTTATTTCGTTTTGCACAGCATCGAATATCTGAGATTCGTCAATGACATTTGGCAATTCAATGTTTTCTAGTCTCTTTTTCCTAAGCATCGGACCAAACCATCTCACACTTTCAATACCTAAGCCCCCTCCAGAGACTGGTGCATGGAAGAATGCGATTGGAACATCAGTCGGTAGATTTAACCATTTTCGTATATATCTTCGGATGTTTTTATCTGTTTTATTTAGGCTGCTAATTTTAATTTCCCCCAGTGTTAATTTATGATATAATTGTGGAATTAACACTGTGCGTAATGCATGTAACCGTTGTTGTGGTTTCAGGGGAGCTTTGGTTATTCTGTCCAATTTTTCAATAATATCATTTTCTTGCCTTATTTTACATCTACCATCCGCCGTGAATGATATTCCAAGGTATCTCCATTCATCAGTTCTTTTGAGGGCCGGCATAGAACGGCCATTTATATTAAAATTGTTTTGCTCGATTATTGTTCGTTTTTGTTTTGGTTGTCCTTTGATGCTTATGCTAAGACATTTTGATGTGTTCAACTCCAAACCACACTTCGAAAAGAATTCGTGCGTGGTGTCGTGGTTTCTGCAATCCGTCTTGCGTCGATGCTAGTAAGACCAGATCATCAGCAAAAGCCAGCGCATTTATAACTGAACGACCCAACCTATAGCCGACCTCATTAGGTAGCAGATCCAATAGTTTGTCAATCACCATGTTAAAGAACATGGGTGATATAGGATCGCCTTGTTTCACACCCCTTTTAGGTATTAGAGGGGATGATTCCCATGAGGTTGTCATCAAGGTTGTTTGGGTTGTTTTATAGAATTTTTCGATATATTTTATAAAGTTTATATGAAAGCCAAATGATTTCAGAATCTCAAATATCGTGTCATGAGTCACGGAGTCAAACGCCTTGCTCACATCTAGAGATGCTATGTACAACGAGCTGTACTTGTTTTTGGTTGATTTCAAGACCATATCTAATACTATTGTGTTATCTCCAACCCCATCCGTTTTTATAAACGCCCTTTGCCGTTGGTCTAACTTTAGGGAATCTTCAATACGTCTAGCCAAGATGGTATGAAGCTGACGTACCAAGACCGATGGGATGGTAATTGGTCTGAAATCGCCCGGTTCTTTTGAGTCTGGTTTCTTCGGGATAAATATAGTTTTTGATTTTGCTATTTCATTTGGAAACTTACCACACCACAGGATTATGTTGAATATTTTAGACAATATCCCAGATGGAACGTTCTTTAATTGTCTACTTGTGATTCCATCTGGGCCTGGGGATGTGTTCGTTTCCAATCTATATTTATCTATTTCTTCTGATGTTATTGAAGACCAGACTCTTTCTAATTGTTGCCTTTTAGATGGTAGAATTGGCTTTGTTGTACTGCTCGTTTCCATAACATTTCTCCAGAATGGCTCCATGATTTGTTTCGGTGGCAATATGGAGTTATTTGCACCTTCAATGATGGACTTTATGCGAGTCATAGTTACTCCCGCCGTTTACCCGCGCTTACTTGAATTTCTTCACTTTGACATTCAGAGCACTGGGCAGAAATCACATTGTGTCAACACCCGTTAGGGCCATCACAATGCTTTGTTTTAATTAGACAGTCGGATTCCCCAAGTCCGTGCCAGTTCTGAATTGATTGTTAATTGATAGTCGTTATAATTTAAAAGGAATATTATCTTGCGATAAATCCCCTAAAAATTTTAGCAAGAAAGTTCCACAATTGGCTACGTAACTACTATCCGGGGAACAAGATATAAAAATCTCTATTTACCCAGAACGAGTACATAAACCATGTTATTGCTTCCCAATCAAGCCCGACTATCTCAATCTTCAGAGCCAATCCTTATCCCGAAGTTACGGATCTAATTTGCCGACTTCCCTTACCTACATTATTCTATCGACTAGAGACTCTTCACCTTGGAGACCAGCTGCGGATATTGGTACGGCCTGTTGAGAAGTTTGCGTGACCCCACCATAAATTTTCAAGGTCCGAGGAGAAAATATCGACACAACAGTAAATGTCATGCTCTTCTAGTCCATCTACCATATCTCTCTTCGAAAGACTTCCATGGTAGTACGACTATAAAACAGAAAAGAAAACTCTTCCGATACCTCTCGACGGCTTCTTTATGGTCGTTCCTGTTGCCAGGATGAGCACAAGGCCCATATTTAATAACAAACGGATACTCAACAGGTTACGGAATTGGAACCGTATTCCCTTTCGTTCAAAATTATTCAAGTGTTTAATAATATTCTTTAATCAAAAACTTTGTTTTCTTTTTTTATTTTTCATTATAACTTGAAAATTTTCGGCTTTCGCCTTGAACTTAGGACCGACTAACTCGTGATCAACCACTGTTCACACGAAACCCTTCTCCACTTCAGTCCTCCAAGGTCTCATTCGATTATTTGCTACTACCACCAAGATCTGTACCAATGGCAGCTCCATGCAGGCTTACGCCAAACACTTCTATGCTTACCACTGTACCCTCCTACTCACTAAAGTTTCAAAGCTTATAATCCAACCGAGATTGAACATAAACCATCTACTTTAGCGGTAATGTATAGGTATACAACTTAAACGCCATCCATTTTAAGGGCTAGTTGCTTCGGCAGGTGAGTTGTTACACACTCCTTAGCGGATTACGACTTCCATGTCCACCGTCCTGCTGTTTTAAGCAACCAACGCCTTTCATGGTATCTGCATGAGTTGTTAATTTGGGCACCGTAACATTACGTTTGGTTCATCCCACAGCGCCAGTTCTGCTTACCAAAAGTGGCCCACTGGGCACATTATATCACAACCACTACCTTCATACCAAGAAAGGTGAGGTTCTTACCCATTTAAAGTTTGAGAATAGGTTAAGATCGTTTCGACCCTAAGGCCTCTAATCATTCGCTTTACCAGATAAGATTATTTTACATAAATTTTAAATGCACCAGCTATCCTGAGGGAAACTTCGGAGGGAACCAGCTACTAGATGGTTCGATTGGTCTTTCGCCCCTATACTCAATTCTGACAATCGATTTGCACGTCAGAACTGTTTCGGTCTTCCATCAGGGTTTCCCCTGACTTTAACCTGATCAAGTATAGTTCACCATCTTTCGGGTCACAGCATATATGCTCAAGGTACGCTCTAGTTAGAGGTATAAATAATATAAATATCATTATACATAACTGTATAGAACGCCCCGGGATTGAATTAATAATCTATAAAATAGGTTAAAAACTAATCCCATTATTTTTAAGTTATGTTAATTTCGCTATTAGGTTTTTATTCCCAATAACTTGCAAATATGTTAGACTCCTTGGTCCGTGTTTCAAGACGGGTCCCGAAGGTATCCTGAATCTTTCGCATTGTTAATCATATAAGTGCATATAATAATCATAAAAATTAATAATTAATATGATATTATACAATATAAAATATTTAAGCACTATATATAATAAATCTATCAACACTTTATCAAATCAAAAGCATTTATTCTATGTTAAATTGCAAG